>CAWUFW010007897.1:600000-951920 GCA_963921515.1 Calotriton arnoldi | reverse complement strand
AAGCACCATTTCGCCATTTGTCATCAAACACACCTTTGTTTTGCAAATGGTGCAGTCCGCCGTTGCTCCTAATCCCTAGGGAGTGCCCTCACTACCCCCACCACCTCCCACCCATTATTACAAGCACCCCTCACCCCTGCAGGTAGTACCCCACTTGGTCCGTTATCACAGTGCAGCAATCCAGGTGCTGTGCAGTGGATGCGGTGAGTATGACTCACTTTTTTAAATGTATTTATAATTGGTAATAAATGCTTGCAGCGTGTCACATGCTTTATCTTTACCTTTACCCTCTCTAATTCTTCCTCTTATTCCCTCTCTTGATGTCTCCTCCTCACTCACTAAAAACAAACACCTTGGCTTCTCCTGCTCTCTCGCTATCAGCTTCCACTCCCCCCTCTCTCTTTGATCCTCTTATTACCTCTCCTGTCTCTGTGTCAGTCCTCCTCAGTGGTCGCAAAGTGCCCAGATTGGTTCAAGATCGGGTAACAAACTGCACCATTCCTGGAGGTACTATAATAAGTGGTGCAGCCTCGGGACGGACACAAAAAAGGGTCAAAATATCAAAGGTTGCCAGATTAATTGTATTCACAACCACATTCATTAGCGTCACGACAGAGTTTTCCTGTGAAGCGCTACTTTCGTTTTATCGTGTTTGTTTAAACAGCACTGTTCACTTCTGCTTTGCCACTAATAGCTGCCCCTCTCTCTCTTTCTTCCAGGTATTGCCTCTCCTTCTGTTTCTGTCTCGCTCCTCCTCCTCAGTGGTCGTAAAGTGGCCAGATTGGTGTTACAACCACACACATTAGCACCACTTTACAGAGTTTGCCAGTAGAGCTCCACTTTAGTTTTCTCCTCTTTCTTAAAACAACATTGTTTTCTTCGGATAAGGAAGTGCACCATAACCCCGCACTTTGCCCACTCCCAACTTTCCCTCCCTGTATTCCTTGTCATAAATAAGCCAACGTACACTTTCTCTTTTGGTGGTCCTTTGTTGGCCGCAGTTTTATTAGGAATACACGTATATACATATTGCCTATTGTTTTGCATCCTGCCATAAATCATTATTGGCGAGCTGTCATCTTTTCTTGCCGGTGCTGCTCCCCCGCTCCCAAAAGATAGGAGCTTACCTGGGGGAGCGGTGCTTATATCCCCCCCCCCCGGTGCTGGGCCGCCTTCTGCATGGCCTCCCCCCCATTGGGGGGTTTGTATCGCGCCTGGGCCCCCATTGGCCGGGGGGGCCGGCGCCTCTCTGGCGGTCGCAGCGGGGGGGGGGCGCGGGAGCTTCCCTGCTCCTTGGCGCGAAAAACCGGTTTCGTCCGGGGCTTGGCGTCGGTTATGGCGCCGGCCCTCTAGGCCCCCTTCGGTGGCGGCCTTTGCTATTTCTAGAGGTACTGCAAAACTTGGTGCAGCCTGGGCAGAGAGAAAAAACAAGCATTTGCAATGCAATAGGTCTCGCATTTACGCGAGTTTAAGGTATTGGCATTGTAAATGACACTCCCCTTTAATTTATGTTTTAAAAAACAAAATAATGCGCATTGTCTTTTACAATGCCAATAGCTTAAACTTGCGTAAATGCGAGACCTATCGCATTGCAAATGCTTAGGTCTCGCATTTGCGAGAGTTTAAGCTATTGTCATTGTAAATGACAATTCCTTTATTTATGTGTTTTATAAACAACACATAAATAAAGGCATTGCCATTTACAATGCCAATAGCTCAAACTCTCATAAATGCGAGACCTATTGCATTGCAAATGCTTGTTTATGTTATGGCTTGACAGCGCAGCTGTCGCAGGACAATTATGTGAGCATCACTAGAGAGGGCTTTGGCTTCACTCACATGTTGGGAGCCAGGAGTGCAAGTTTTGATTGGGCAAAAGGTGTGTGATTACTTTCAAAATGTGCTTGTCCTCCACACAGCTGTGATCATTTTGATTATTTATTCAGTTGTCAGAGTGTGAACTTTCAAGGGCACACACAAGACATTGTAATGCTATTGAAGTGTCTTAGATAACTAGATGATTTATGGTGTTTTTTTTGGCAGCATCATATATGGGAGGAGTGCTTTCATTAACCTACATTGATTCTTCGGTCCGGTTGACAGTGCAGCTGTCACCTGACCTTTTAACCTGCACCTACATTATTCTACAGTTCTTTTATTACATACAAATACATATCCATCCCAATACTATTTACTGGTAATGCTTCACATTACCATACAACGTTCCTTTAAAGCCAGACCTATTGGCATTGCTGATGCTTGTATGTTTCATGTAGTGAGCGCACTGTGTACAAAGAGCACACATTCTTGAATGGGCTTGCTACTGCCAGCCTCTTTGCCCACAAACAATGATGCTTCTCAAGTGAGCACACCCTACCTCATTTTTTTCTTTCAGTTTTGTAATCATCACAATAACGGGTGCATCTTCCTGCCAAACCATCTGCCAGAAGTCATTCACAGTGTTAATCATCGGACCTTGGGTGGCAATGAATGCTTTTTCTTCTCCGCCATAACCCTAGTTTTGGATAAACAAGAAAAGTATGTTATGTCATGCTTAGAGTTTTGCAAAACATTTTAAAAAAAACACACACATTTTAGAAAGAGGTGGCCATAAGCACTGTCAGAATCCCACCTTTTCGTTTGCATATGTTGTATAGTTCATACCAATTACAGAAAACATATTTGGATCCATTAGTATATTTGTGGGTCAACTGTAATTTTTTTGTTGCCATCTATACAGCATGAGCCTAGCTATCGGAGAACCAGAGCACATCGTAAAGAAGGTGAGGCAAAGGAGCTGAAGACAGTATAACAATTAGGAGATTGTGAATGCCTGGAAAATGTGGAAATGGAGAGTGCAATATTAGTGAGGAAGCCACTGGGATTTATGATAAGGGACTGCAGACATGACCCATATGCCTAAAGGTAGGATTTACTGTAGACGTTAATGAATATCTGTCTTGAAGTACAATTAGAGTTTGCAAGATGGAGTATGAGTGCAGCCACGAGAGGACAACCCCATCCCAGCTCCTCCCTGCTCATTCCTTTCTAACAGGTAGTTTTGAGAGATTTTTTCTCTGAGAAGAGAAAACGGATCCCACTTTTGGCACAAGAAGCTGCGGTGCCCTTTAACTCCTTAAATTGATTGTAGATTTGATCTTGCATGGACCCCTTTTTGTTGAAACAGTATCCAACGCCTGGAGCCTGAGTATTGTCCACTCCCTTCTGGCCAGGACGAAGCCAGTGGCCCTATTGAAGCTCTGCTTGCCAACCCTGCTGCTGGTAAACATGTCCATCATGGAAACTGAAGCCAGCCCAAAGAGCCCTGTAGAGAGTTTAAAGATCGCCTGACCCTCCTGTAAACTCATCATAAGAGAGAGAAATAAAGCCATGGATTTGAGCTCGTGTTCACAAGCATCTGCTGACCACCCCTCCTTCCCTCCCCCACCCCACCCCAATCCCTGCACCAGTGACTGAAACAAGGTAAGTGAGAGACTTATTCAACGGTCTTATTAGTTGAGACAGTGGCAACTCAGTGTCGGAAGTACACCCCTCTGCTCACTGTCTTTTGTTTTTTTCTCCTAATATTTTTCATTATTTACTTTCTTGACCCTACCAAGCCCAGAAGAGCAGCACAAGATGGGTAGCAAGAAAGCCTGATCCTGGCATTTTTTGGGCCCCCCTGAGCCCTAGGTGCTCTAGGGCAGGAACTTGAGTGAGCCTGTTGGCAACCTGAGTTTGACATACATCCACTGCATCCAAGAAGCTTTCCAATTACCTTGCAGGTAGTCATGACACTGTTGTTGCTACTGTGTTTGCTGTTTCATAGAATACAAATGATGTTTGGTGCTCCTCCACCTCCGAATAACACCCTCCCTGGCGGACTTCAGAAAGAAACTCAAGACCTGGCTTTTCGAAAGAGACATGGCACCCTCAGCGCCCAGAAACCACTAGGGGTGACAGTGCTGTGCAATAGAAATGTTGATTGATTGATTAAACGAACACCTAGGTTTGTGAACATTTAAAAGGAACTTAAAGAGATGTCCAGTATCCCATTTTGGTGGTAAGATTTTAAGATCCTCCATTTTGATCAACAGAGTCCATATCATTTCATTTAATTTATTTATTTTATATTTGATCAGATATAGACGGTGTCTATATCTGTTGACGTTCACGAAGAGTAATTGCTTGTGTACATTAGATACTGAATCTTTATTTTGTATTGCATTGTTGCTTTGTCTTTTCTGCTTGCAGATTGTTCTATTTACCGTTTTTAGGTTCATGATCACTAAACCTTCTTAAACACTAAACTGATTGCAAACATTGTATAACGTTTATACTTGGGCCCTGGTTGTACAACTGTACTGTGTTTAATTAGCTCTGCTTGTGTCAAGAACTCCACTTGAGATTGCCTCCAAAAAACAGGGTTTGATACATAAACACAAGAAGAAGCCTGGTGAATATAAGATCTCATAGATTTCATTTATAAATGCAAATCTATAGAATCCGCACCAAACATAAGTTACGAAAATGTATCCGATGTAAATTCAGTATATAACAAAGAGACAGTTGCTTCAAAATTGCATTTCATTCACTTGACGTGTGCTCTATAAAATTCAATGTGTAGTCAAAATGGCACAGTGTACTGGGAAAGGTGAGAGAAAACAAAAGGCATGCACATAGTGCTATCTGACCCAACTAGACAGCACAACAACAAATGCCAAAAAGTCCAAATAAAAGAGGGGTGTCTAGTCCATAAAGTCCCTTGAGAAAAGTCATGATTGGGGAAAAGGTCAACATGTTCCAATTATTACACTTATCATACTGGCTAAGCCACCCCATTAAATGCCTTCTGGAGCTCGTTCCGGTTTTACTTTTATTCTGTCTGCCTTTGTTTGCCCAGGAATGCCCCCTTTTAAAAAATTAAGGTTCGGGGCGTGGCTAGCGCCCGAGAAGGATGGCCGCCGGCGCTTGACTCTCCCGAGTCGACGGAGGGACCTGCGGTTTCGACGGGCGGCAGACTTGCTGTGCGGCTTCCCAAAGGCTCAGCGCAGCTATCGGAAATGTAGCGGAGCCCGTTGGTACACTCTTCATTTGGCGAAATGTAATGTAAGAGACATTATTTACCTCGACAGCGGCGAACGCTCCTCACTCATTTTCGGCCGCCATTTTGTCTCCATCGATGTGAGGAGAATTGTACACGCATCTAATGGGCTCTGCATTGAGGGCATTGAGAATATCACAGACCTGTTTAGCGCGCTACTGGAATGTTGAGGAGAGCGAAGTAGGCGCTATGAGTCCCTGTGTATCCTCTTTTTTTTTGAATGCTAATTGAGGTCGGTATATTTCTCTCACAGAAATAGCCGCCATCTTGCTTTCTGCACAGCGTGAGGATATCAATATGAATACCCCATTTAAATGATGCTGTACTCTACTGAATGTCTGGAAGTTCTTTACTTCTTGAAGGAATGACTTGCAATACTATGCTCTCTGCTCATGTTTTCATACCTTCAACTCCTTGGAAGGCTGCTTGCAACCTGATTTCATCCTCTTCTTGTTAATTGTAGGTCATTGATAGCTATATCAATATATTGCTGACTCTTTGACCTGCGCTCAAACTTATTTTTTGCTGAGGCTGACAGGAAGGGTTGCTAACAAATGCCACCTTGTTCTTTTACCTAGCAAACCCCTCTCCTTCCCTCATTTTATTACATGAGGTGTTATTGTCGCTTATAATATACATAGAGGTGTGGAGGTGTCCATAGCCTTTTCTTCCCGAACATAGCTGGATGGGCAAAATACTCAAAGTTGTTACACTTCCATCGTCTCTGGTCCGCAAATCTTTAACTCATTCTAAGTCTCGTTCACGCTGTGCTGTCATGGAAGACTCGACGAATGCTTCGCCCAAGAGCGTCACAGCCTCCACTATGGTGACTCCCTCTGGCACGAACAAAACACCAAGCAAACGCCTAAAGAAGGACCCTCCTTCCCCTCCCAAGCAAGCATCTTCTGTCTCTCTGGACTTATTACTTGAGGAAATCAGAGCTCTTCGCCCATTTGTTGAGGAGACTAACTCTCAAATACAAACCCTAACAGAAAGATGGTCTAGCCTGGAAGACAGAGTCACTACAGTAGAACAGAATCTCGAATCTCTGACCTCTGCAGGCGGTAAGACTGATGCTCTTTGTTCTCAAGTGCTGTCTCTCCAAAAACAAGTTGAAAACTTGGAAAATAGAAACAGAAGGAACAACCTCCGTATTTATGGATTATCGGAGGGTTCGGAAGGTTCTGACCCTATAAACTTTTTCAAGTCATTCTTGCCCAAAGTTCTTAACTTATCACACGACACCCAATTAAACATCCAACGAGCTCATCGGTTGGGTCCTCCTTCTACATCGTCTTCTACCACTATGAGAAAACCGAGAGGAGTTATCTTATATTTCCTAGAGTACACTGATCTACTCAAGATTCTATCGGCAGCCAGAGCGGCAGGTCGCATTTCTTGGGCTGGCAATGCTTTGTTTTTCTCCCAGGATTACTCAAAGCCTACTGCGGACCGACGAAGAGACTTTTTAGCAATGAGACCCCAACTTCGGTCTATTGGAGCCCGCTATGGCCTTTTTCATCCTTGCCTCTTTAAAGTTACTCTCAATAACAAGACTACTACATATGAAGATCCTCTAAGATTGAAGAGTTTTCTCAATTTTTGCCACGCTGATTCTATGGACACCTCTGCATCGCCCTCATCAATCAACAAATAGATGTTGCTGTTATGTTTTGATCGAACTCTTATTTGATCATTAGATTTTTGCATAAATGCTATTGATATTGTCAGTTGTTCCTAATTGTTCCTGTTTTGACTGTAGTTAATGGTCTCAATCTCTGGTTTAGGTTGATTTGTTTACTATCTTCCTTCTCCTATTTGCAGGTTCCGCTCCTATGATGTGATTTCCCATGTGTTGTTTCGCCCGTCGTCTCTCGCCCCTCTCTCCCTCGCTTGAAGTCTGGCGTCGTCACTCCTTCATGTGGCCCCTTTTCCCCCCACCTTATATGTGTTTTGGATTATCTGTAAGTATGTTCATTGTGTCTTCTTTATTGTATTATGCAGTCTCTCTGTTCCTTTATCTTCTTTTCTTTCTCCTCTTCATCCCTCTTTTCCTCTGTCAAATTGGCTATTTCTTTTGTTGCTTAAACATTCTTTCACCTTTCTTGGGATCTACTATCTACACTTATCCATTCTTTTTCTCCCCTCTTGTTTATTCTTCCTTCATTTTCTTAAGTTTCAAATTTTATATGCTTTTAATGGCATCTTATTTATATGTGTCTGGAATATGCATTATAAATGGCTCATCTTATTATTTATTTTTTCCCCTTGATTTATGGCTTTAAAAATTATCACATGGAATGTTAAAGGTTTAAATTCCCCTATCAAGAGGCAACGGGTTTTAGCCTATTTATCTAAGTTAGACGCTAAAATTGTTCTGCTGCAAGAAACTCATCTTACTGAATCTGAATCTTTAAAGCTCAAGAAGAACTGGGTTGGTGAACTATTCTTTTCCCCTGGTGATGGCAAACGCAATGGTGTTATTACATTGATTCACAAATCATTGCGGACCACCCTTATTGCACAAGAAAGGGATGAAGAGGGTAGATGGTTGTTCACTAGGTTAGAGATTGATGGTGTCCCAATCTCTCTCTTTAATATTTATGCACCTACTTCTGGTGATGCTCCCTTTTGGTCTCATTTACAACATTTAATTTCCCATAATTTCTCTACTAATGTGATTCTAGCTGGTGACTGTAACCAAGTTTTTGATCCCTTCCTTGATCGCAAATCCACAGTACCCTTCATTCCTTCCAGGGCTCATAAAACTTTCACGCAAACTATTAAACACTCTCATCTAACTGACGCTTGGAGACTATGCAACCCGTCTTCACAAGAATTTACTTTTTACTCCGCACCTCATCAAACCCAATCAAGAATCGATTACTTATTTACATCACATAACATCTCTCAATCACTCATATCTGCAGACATAGGCCCTATTCTCATTTCCGACCACGCCCCTGTTTCCATCCTGTTAGATTTACTGCCTTATTCATCGTACCCCAGAAGATGGCGATTTAATAATACTTTGCTTTTGGACCCTCACTTTAATACTTCCTTTCTTTCCTTTTTTAATGAATATTTCCTCTTCAATAATGATGACACTTTGCCTTTTCATATAATTTGGGACGCTTTCAAGGCTTCCGCTAGAGACTTTATTATTAGATACACTTCTAATAAACGGAAAAATACACGGGCTTTAAATAATGAACTCCTTGTAAAGATAAAAAAATTGGAACATGCCTATTACACTTCCAAATCAAAGGACTGCTTAACAGACCTTATTAATGCCAAGATCCAATACAATAAGGACACAACAGATGCTGCCTCTTTGTATCTTTTAAAAACTAGTGCTAAATTCTATGGGGGACAGAATAAATCTGGTAAATTATTAGCTAATTATCTAAAGACTAAACAAAACAAGCTTCACATTGATTCCATAATGTCAGATACTAATACTTCTATATACAAAGATGTTGACATCTTACAAGAGTTTGTTAAATTTTATGAACAGCTCTATACTCCTGAATATCACCCCAATGAAGAGGATATCTCCCTTTATCTCTCTTCAATCCAGAAATGTTCAAATTCACCTTTAAACCTTGACTTTCTTGAATCGGACTTGACTTCAAACAACCTACTTAGTGCTCTTAACTCTCTCAAGAAAGATAAAGCCCCCGGTCCTGATGGTTTCACTGTCGAATTCTTTTGACACTTTTCTCAAATAATCATACCCAAATTACACACCTTAATATCCTCTTTTCTTTCTTCTGGCAATTCATCTGGTACTTTTTTAGAAGCCTTAATTTGTCTTATCCCAAAGGAGGGTAAAGATTTACACTATTGCAAAAATTATAGACCCATCTCCCTAGTCAACATAGATTATAAAATCTTCTCGAAATCATTAGCCCTTAGACTGGATTCTTTTCTGCCCCAACTTTTGGGTAAGGAGCAATCGGGCTTTGTTAAAGGTCGTTCAATAAATGATAATACCCGTTTGTTTTTTGACATCATTTCCAAGTCGCCAAATCTTGCAGAGCCCCTTGCTGCCATAGCCCTCGATGCTGAGAAGGCCTTTGATAGAGTATATTGGCCTTTCATTTTTCAGACATTAAAATGGTTTGGTTTTGGTCCAAAAATCATCTCCATGATCTCTTTGCTATACTCATGCCCTAAGGCCGCTATTTCTGCTAATGGTCTCACATCTTCGTATTTTACTCTACATAGAGGAGTGAGACAGGGCTGTCCTCTATCTCCTTTTCTTTTCAATCTAGCACTAGAACCTTTCTTGTCTAAATTGCGACAGAATCAATCCATTACAGGTTACTCATCTAAGTCGTTGGAAGTCAAATTAGCTGCTTATGCTGACGATGTTCTTTTATTCATATCCCAACCCCTTACTTCCATACCGTCCTTTCTTAATGAGGTTAAATCATACTCCTTAGTCTCGGGATATAAACTAAATAATGATAAGTGCGAAATCTTGCCTTTGTCCAAATACACTTTTAAAGAAGATTTCTCCTTATCTAATTTTACTTGGAGTCCTCTTTATATCAAATATCTTGGCATATGGTTTACTCCTTCCCTTAAGTCATCAATTCCTCTTAATTTTAATAAATGTATTGAGAAGCTTACTTCCCTTACGACCAAATGGCACCCTCTATACCTCTCATGGTGGGGCCGCCTAGACACCATTAAAATGATGCTGACGCCTATAATTCTTTATCTTCTGTCTAACACACCCATGCCTATCCCCACAATATGGTTTCATAAAATTAACTCCATTCTTATCTCTTTCCTCTGGCTGAATAAAAAGCCAAGAATGTCCTTATTAAAGCTGTCACGTCCGAAATCTGAAGGAGGTGTCCGCTTCCCGGACTTTCCTAAGTATCATAGGGCATTCTTATTGAAGCAATTATCCAAGTGGATGTCAGTCCCGTCGCCTGATTGGCCTCTTTGGGTGGAGTTGGAGAGCTCCTTCCTCCTCCCGTTTTCTTTTCAAGAATTCTTATCCTTTACAAGAAAACCACAAAATTTACATACGCCTATCATTAAATATTCATGTAGCAACCTGAATAAACTCCTGCATATTGAACCGCATGACTTAAACACATATCTTAATTCCTCCATATGGCACAACAAACGTGTTTGTATTAAGGGAAAGCCAATTTATTGGAGAACTTGGAGAGATAGGGGTATTTTATGGATACATCAATTATTTGAAAATGACACTTTTCTTACTTTCTCAAAAATACAATCTCTTTTTCACCTACCATCATCATTTTCACATAAATTCCTAGCCCTACGTATTGCTATATTAGAGTCTTATACACACTTTCACTCCTTACCTCAGACCCCTGTACCATTAGACCACGCCTGGCTAAATATTATTTCCAGGTCATCGAAGGCTTCCACCCTATATACATGCCTACTATCCCCACTCTCACAAAGAATTAAAACTAAGGTTGAACTCTGTTGGGAAATTGATTTAGGCGTACAATGGCCCATTTCTTTTGGGATAAGATTTGGACAAAAATCAGAAAATCTTCTAGAGCAGCCAGCACCACACAAACTCTCTTTTTATTTACAACAGATTGCTATTAACACCAGTCTCTCTGCATAAAATGCATCTTGGTACCCCAGACACTTGTTGGTCTTGTTCGTCTCCACAAGCAGATCTCCAACATTTACTTTTTTCATGCCCACAAGTTTTTCAGTTCTGGGAAGCAGTTTGGTCCCAAATTAACACTATTATTAAGACTAACACTTCCCTGACATTTGCTAATATTTTTTGGGTAGTCTCTCCATTAGCTGGAACAAGCCGAAATCACAAACACAAATTATTGATTTGCTAATTGCCACTGCTTTTCAGCAGATTACAAAAAATTGGAAAGATGCCTCTAAACTTTCGTACTTGGCCTGGTGGTACTCTGTATGCCATAACCACAGACTCGACACAACTTTTGTTTTTCCCATGTCCTTGAAGCAAAAACGACTACTTTTATGGTCCCCTGTTACGCTGTTTTTAGACAACAGTGCTAAAAGCTTCTTTACTCCAGTACCATCTATTCAGGAAGTTACTAAACCTCCTTGAATTGCTTAGTTATTACCTTAATCTATCCAATTGTAATTTTGTCTTAGTTACATGCTTACTTATTATTTCAATATTGAACTTATCTCATGGACCTACTTTCCTAGTTGCCATTGTTATATATGTTAAACATTATGTCTTTTTTTTTTTTTTAATGCTTCTTCATTTGTCACTTGATGCTATTTACTTATTGTATTCCCAATAAACTTTCTTTTGAAACTTAAAAATTAAGGTTCCCCACTAAGCCTCCTCCATGTTTCCTCACATTTTCAGTGGCAGAGAAAATCTATGGGTCCCTTCAGAACAAAGGCGTCTGGCCAAAGCCTATGTCAAAGGAAAAGGTACAGTCAGTGGTGTGAAACTGTGGTCACTCAAATCAGTTACTCAAAATACAAGGTAGTACTCACAAAAAAGGGAACTCCTTCAAAACTAGTTTAATGCAGATCGAAAGGTTCTCAATTTGAGATGGCACATAGTATAAGAATGTGGTCACCACATTAACTATGCATATTGTAGCGACCAAAAGATATCTTAACCAAGTCTATACACTCTCTATATATACACACATACCCAATGGTGTAGGTAAATACAGAAATGGAAATGCCAGTGGTTCACTGGGTGAAAGGAAATTCAGAGCAGGAACCTTCCACAAATTCGGTTAGTAAGAGATACCTCAGTCAGTTTTGTAAGGGAACAAAAAGCTTAAAAGCCCACCCACAGATGGATGGATGTAGCTGGTATAGATAACAAATATAAGGAAGCGGTGCAAGTTAATTTACACATCCGCTGGGTCCAGGCAGTGACTGGATCATGCACAGGCAAAATGTGGTCTAATAAAACATGTACATCATACAAAGGAAGCCTGTCTTTGGAAGAGAGGCGTACTAGCTGGCCCACTCTTGTGGCAGACATCATCTTGGAAAGACAAGATAGCGAGAATGTCACACAACAAAGGCATTGAATTAAAAAAGGGAGCTGTCAATGTAAATTTAAACAAAGTAAATAGAAGAATTAAATTCCCTAACCGTGGATGTTATTAAGCTAAGGGCCTGATTACAATCTTGGCGCATAGGATAGGCCATCACAAACGTGACGGCTATCCTGTTCGTTGTATTACAAGTTCCATACGATATAATGGAATTGTAATTTGGCAGTCGGTATATCCGTCATGCTTTTGATGGAGTGACCCTGTCAGCTAATTTGGTAATCAGGCCCTAAATCTAGTAAATCTGAGTGCTTGTAAATCAAGTCAAAAGTTATACAGTAAAGTGAATACCTATACAGATCCATGGGGTAAATAGATCCAGTTATATTACTGTAATTTGCACAGAAAATATCAAATGTTTACAGAAGCACTAAACAAGTTACACTATATACCAGTTTGAAAACCCAGAGTAAGGGCAGAAAAGTCAGAAAAATATTATGTTAAAAGAGCTATCTTTCTAAGTTCTGAAAGTTCATTGAGACCCTCCTTAGTTGTATTGAGTCTATCCATCCTTCTGCACTCACACATAGATAATACGCTGTTCAGATTACCCACTCTTGAACCTTTTTCACCATTTTAATGATTTACCAAGTGATATGTTCAGATGTATGGTTGTTAGTAGAGAAATGTGATCACCCCACATCGGATCTGACTTTGATGTTGACAAATCCAACATTTCACCACATGCTTGGTTAGTTGTTAAACCTGTCGACCTTAGGGCGGTCTTCTCCTAAACATTTCCCTTACTCTCCTGTTTTTGCTGAATTCATTTTTGCTGGCCTACCAGTGATAAAGTGCTTGTGCTGTCTCCCTTAAACATAGTAAAAATGGCCTACACCCAATTGCCAAATTTAATTTACTTGTAAGTCCCGAATAAAGTGGTACAACCTGTACCCAGGGCCTGTAAATTAAATACCTCTAGTGAGCCTGAAGCACTGATTGCGCCACCCACTTAAGTAGCCCTTTAAACATATTTAAGGCCTGCCAATGCAGCCTGCATGTGCAGTTTATACTGCCATTTCAACCTAGCAAAATAAACCTTTTTCCAGGCCTAAAAATTCCTTTTTAATACATATGTCACCCCTTGGGTAGCTACTAAACAGCCCTTAGGGCATGGTGTAGTGTATTTAACAGGTTTGGCATGTATTTTTAAGTTTTACGTGTCCTGGTAGTGAAAACCCCTTACATTGGTTTCTCACTACTGCAAGGTCTACATTTCCTATAGAATATCATTGGATTACCTTATTACATTTAATAAATGATAACTGTCAATTGGGAGCGAAAGGAATGTTGGGTTTGGTGTGTAAGAATTGTTACTTGAAACTCTCTTAATGGTAATGTTGAATTCTAAGTCACAATCTTGAAAATGCCACTTTTAGAAAACTGCTAAACAACAAGGTGATGGATGGGATGCTTGAATTAATCTCAGCCACTGTCAATCGTTCGGGTCTGCATCCCAATCCATCATGTTTTGTCCACCATGCCACCTCAGTCTGGACCCAACCATATGCATAATCAGTCTTGACCCTGTTCCTTATGGGAACAGTCCAGCCTGAACTGCCAGGAAATGTCCCCCCTGAACTGGAACACAAGCAACCCAGGACAGGTTTCACACTTGTTATGGGCTCTTCAGCAGGTATAGCTTGGTCCCAGAGGCACAGTGAGCCCGGGACCCATGTCTGGCCATACCTGGTGCACTTAGGGCATCAAATACAAAAACAACAAGGTGATGAATAGAATGCTTGAATTAATCTCAGCTACTGGCAATCACTGGGGCCGCATCCCAATCTATTATTTTTCACTCACCATGCCACCTCAGTTTGGACCCAGCCATATGCATATCAGCCTTGAGCCTGTTCCTCATGGGAACAGTCCAGCCCGAACTGCCAGGCCAGGTCCTACCGGAACGCAAGGAACCCAGGACTGGCTCGAGCGATTAGCAGTGGCTGAGATTAATTCAAACATTCCATCCATCACCTTGTTGTTTCTGCATTTGACGCCCTTAATGAGTCTGGTATGCCCAGACATGGGTACCGGGCTCAGTGTGCCACTGGAACCAAGCTGTACCTGGCTGAAGATCTTCAATGTTTAAAATTGCATATCTCCGGTTCTACTGATTGGATTTTTGTCATTTTGGACTCAAATAATGTATTAAATTATACTCATTTTCGAAATTGGGGGTGGTATCTTTTTTGTGTTGTGGTTTCACTTTATTATTGCTTGACGTGCTGCATAAATACTTAACACATTGCCTCTAAGGCAAATTTGGCTGCTTTTGTACCAAGCTGGCAGAGGGTTAAGCGAAGGTTAATTTGGGGTTGCGTGTGACTTCACCTTGACAGGAATTGTGGTTGCTGCTTGAGTAGTGTTTCATTCCTCATAACCAGTAACCCAGTTTCCTACATATGTCCTATGTACAACCGTGGGCATGGGTTGTCAATGGCATGAATCACATCTTGGGTGTGGCAATTCAAAATGACGACAAAGACACATCATGTTTATGTCTCCCAAATTCATAAACTTGTGTGTTCTTGATGTGGTTATATGCTTGCCAATTTACCAAAACTGGGGGCAAGCCGCAGATAAATGTAATAGAGTTCGAATTGCGCTTTGTCTGTGAGCCCTAACTACATTGTCCTGAATATTTCTATTACACATGTGCACAAATAATAGAGAAAGAGTGTTCCTGTCAAGTAATAAATGCAATTTGTTGCATATGATTCTATGGGTCACATGTACTAAAGCATTTTTCCATAGACATAAAATGCTCAAAGAAATGATACTGGGTTGGAGTAAGGTATCACATGGGTGATATCAAACTCTTTTCATAGCTTGCCAGATTAGGCAGGCGGAGTATCATATCAACATTAGTTTCCTGGGCTGTTTGTTTGCCTCACTGAAAAATATCCTAGCTGTTTTCACAGTTTCTCCTGATTCTTAATAATTGACTGTTTGGTTCCTTTCTCCAAAAGGCACATGGGTGGTGGATGTTGTATGGTAACAAAGAATCCCTCTCAGTAGGTTTTCCCAATAGTGTAGTATAGATTGTATTAGGTTCATGAGCAAGTGACTGATCTAATCACTAAATAAGTAAATAACTGATCTCAGTTTGAATGAGATGCAAAGCTAAAATCTGTGCTTCGACTATTTAACCTGTCTAGGAATTCCTCTGCCATTCATTCTGCACCACACCACTGCACGCCTCTCAGCTATTGAGTATAAGGGGATTATGTTGTGAATGGATGGTATGACGGTAAAACTCACCTACAAACTAATTTGATATTTGTGAAGCTAAGCATATTTCAATATGAAGTAATGGCATGTTAGGGCTTTCCCAGCAACCTCAATGATAAGGTCATTCAGGGTGTGTGTATGTTCAGTGCATGTGCTAAGCCATTTTTAAGGACCATCAAAGCTAATAGTTGGGAAATGCTTGTTTATAAGGATTCAATATTGAGTGCCACCAAAATCTCTTCTTCTGACCCGCTGGTGATGAGATTCAGGCCCTTAGGGTTTGGTGCTTCACAGAGCGTGAAGACGTTCTAATTTACAGACTATTACGCACAATTGTGTATAGCCACAGATCCATGGGGAAGACAGAGCTCTATACCCCTGCATCCTTAGGGCCTTGCCAAAACCCATTCCCTTTGACCTGCTGAATCCTTCTTCGTAATTGCTCTGTTTCTACAAGGGGGAGACAGCTTTCTCTCCTTAGAGTCCATATTTCATCAGATTCTGGGTACCTTCTCCCTTTTCCGTCCTAAGCTTGAAGATTGCTAAGGAAAGCTCCCATGGGGCGAAGAAACAAGGTGCGGCAGGAACCAGACAGTTTAACCAGGGCTTCAGCACAGTCCAGTCCAGTAGTGTATTGATTTGTCAGCAAGATACCCTGCTTGCTGTTTTTGCCCCTGGAACTACAAGATCAGATAGCCTGATCCTCGAGAAGCAAATCCAGATCATTGTAAAGAGAAAGCCAGCCAGGCTGCAGTCCTCGCCTCAGGTAACGGAAGCAGGGTCCTCCTTTTCATTACACCATCTCCTTCCAGATAAGCCTCGACTGCTTAAACTAACTACCCCATAGTGGGAGATACTTGAAATCTTCTTTTTTAGTGCTAAGTTTTCTCTGCAACCTCAGAGATCTGGGAACAAGTCCAGTGCTTAATTTGTAAAAAAATAAGTGCTGGGGCCCTTGTCTGGAGGCCACCCAGTTTGCCCCACACAGTTCCACTGTACTTACACTACTACTAACCATCACACTGCTACAAGTGTGACAATTCAGACTGTTCGATGCCGCCAAAGCATTAAGAATGGCTTGGACGACAGGTTTTAGTTGTTTTTAATGTATACTGAATTAACAAACAACTGTCTTTCAGCTTCATATTTAAATTGCACAAATAGCGCCACCATGTGGCAGCTGTCATAAGTGCAGGTTTCGGCATTTAAGTGCCGGTGCCAAGCACTGGAAACCACTGGCTCAAGTTAAGCACTGAACAAGTCTAAGGCGTAGTCAATCACATTGGAATCATTGTACTCCACTTAATTGCCCTTTCTTTTGAAACTTGGCATCAATACCCTCTTGAGTCCAATGATATCCTGGGTAACTGGCAGGCAGGTTTTAGACCCCCACAAGGAGACAGAAAAGGCCCAGAAGAACTTTCTTTTTAAATATTTATAGCATGTTTGAGTGCTTAAGTGTTTATGATTCTAAACCTCTAACCAGCATTTGCCATCCCTAACCACTTCGTACTCAGGGCTGAACAGTGATGCCAAGACTCTGTTAGAGAAATTACTTTTCTGTTAGATGCCAGTAACTTGTTGCATCCTGCAGGGCTAGTGCCCTTTGCCCATCCTCCTTAATATCTATGGGCCATAACTACATCAACTCCTGTTTAACACTGGATGCATTGTTTCACCATTATGGAAAGAAGGTGGGTAATTTGATTCCACATTCACTGCGATACAAACAAGATGAATAATAATTGGTTGGGACTAAATGATTATGAAATAGAGTTTCTGCTAATAGCTCTGCATGTAAAACTGAAAAAAGGTGAACATCCTTATCAGAGGCCGAGACTCACTGACAGTTTTGTTGTACCTGTAAAAATACTTGCTGTCACTTTGGCAACATCCTTTCCAGAGCCACATTTAAGCGTTTTCCAAACTACTACAAGAGTCGGCTCAATCCTGTCAGAAGAGCATAGAGCCAAGATCTGTAGAGGAATCGATGACTGGGAGATGACTATGCCAATACTCTATTCTTAATTATAGCTAAGAAGCATATACAAAAATCTAAAATACTTAAGACCATTACTACATAATCTTAGATTCCACTGGTTTCCTGTCCTTCGCAAATGAACAGTAAAATCCAGAGTTTGTCTCATAAAACATTGTTTGGGGCTACAAAAGCTCAGGACCAGGTTCAGAATACTTAACCCAGTTAGGGTCTAGTGGACAAAGTCTTTGAGCTTCCTCTGCATATTTGGGTACTACATTGTGGCAAATCCTTTACACTGATTCCATGCCGGCCATTTATTGACTATGCTGTCTGTGGTTACCACAACCACGGCTCTCTAGGCCTTCTTGCCCTGATCAGTTTGTTTTGTTGGCACCTACTCCACTCCGATGCACTTGCGTTGCACATGACATCAGTGATTCAATAATAATGCTAGTAGTAGCTGGTGATTTTCTACAATGAACCCTTCATACTTAGCACATTACAAATGACCAAAAGTTAATGCTTAATCAAATGCACGTGGCATGGTGTTAGACAACACTTAGGGGCCGATTCCGATCTCGGCCGGTAGGGCTCCGAATCGGATTCGGCTTAACCGGATCCGATTCGGAGCCCTATTTCCCGACCGATTCGTACGCGCGTCCGGGCGAGCGAGTACGATGCTGAAATCGCCGACCGACTCGTCCGGGCGTCCCGACCGCTCCGACCGACTCGTTCCCGGGTCTAACCGCACCGACCGACTCGCTCGGACTCGACTCGCACCGCGCAATGGAGACGTTCCCGGCCGGGTAAGTACGATCGCGCGCCGCGGGCGAGATCCGACCGAGCCGCGCACTCCGGATCCAAAGAGCAGTCGGAGCCGTACTTTGGGGGTCCGTGTCGGACCCCTGTACGCAAAGCCGCGCGAGTCGCACACAGGGGGACCCATGGGTCCCCCTACCTGTGCGTGTACTGGCGCAGAGTCGCTTCGCCGCGTACAAGCTGTAGGGCGCCTTGTCATCGCCTCGCACTCCATTGAGTCAATGGGAGCCCGCATGCGCGTTGTACGACAGGCTCCCATTGACTTCAATGGAATCCGACCGAATCGAGTCCGATGGCATACATGCGCATCGTACTCGTTCGGTCGGGCTTCTGAGTCCGGGTCGGTCGGAAATCTCTCCGGGTCCGGCTCGGTCGGAGAGATTTCCGGCCCGAATCGGAATCGGCCCCTAAATGTTATTACAGCTTGGAAGGGGTTTGAAGCTTTCAGGGGCTGTCTGGCAGTCTTCTGTATGCTAAACCTAGCTTAACCAAATGAATTATGTGCAAAATATTTCATCATCTCAAAAAAGTGGACACTGTTGACCAGAATTAGAGGCGTGTAAAGTACTTATGCACTTTAGACTTAATGTGTTATCAATGAGCGTGGTGCAAGGTGCCTGGCAGGACAAAGGTAAACAAAGTGATTATGGAAACTGTATAACTCCTCGCCAGAATCCTCAGCATTTATTCCATTCATGTGTCAGTTTTAGAACATTAAGAGTAAGAACAATTTAGCAAACTTTTATTTTAATGTGTCCTCTAGCAGAAGCAAATGGAATCAGTACATCTGTAGTGTGAGGTTTTAAAAGAGAACATTGCTGAGCCGTATTTCAGAAATGTTAGGTAATCTGAATTTTTTATAGCCGAAATTACGTAACGTATTTGCATTCAAATTTTGTAAACCAAAACACAATAAAGGAATTTAATCGAATTGACGTCTTTATGGACCATAACCTATAAATGGGATTAAAAACACAGTGCTTTCCAAGTCAAACACATATTTTAAATTAGAATGAAATACAGTCACAAGAGCAGAGTCGCACAGCTGCAGACAGGGAGGGCATTTCCTGCCAGCCTAGGATCAGTTGAAAGAAGAGAAACGATTGATGTGGAATAGCCTGACCCGAGGTCATTACTGTTCTAAACTTCAAGGTAAAAACATGCTTTGAATGGCTGCTGTGTGGTCTCTAAATCCACTGGCTTTGAGATCCCTCTTCCTTTACTGCATGTGGTCTTTCTAGTGATGATGCAGGCAGTGAAGATGCCCATAAGAACACAGTCATGCTTTACATCGATTTTGTCCACAACATATAAATGACATTTTGCATGTCCATTCTGAACACTACAGATGTGAACAAAGCACAGCCACTTACCTTAATGTAGTTAGCGTTTATATAGGTGCTTAGTGAATCTTTGGAGTTCTTTGGTTTCAAGCATACACGGCTCATAGGATCTACAAACAAACACAAATTAAAAACTGTGCTTAAAGCAGGAATATGAATTAAACACATTAGGATGAACATAGATGTATTCCGCAACTAAAACAACCAAGGAGGCCCTTTTAAGGATATCTTTAGCTGTCTGATGCTGGAACTATGGAGATGAGCCAGATCAGAGCATGATCTATTTCACGGGATTAGCAGCTCCTAGGGCAACAACATGTATCACATCATTAGCGACTGCTTAGAGCAGAAGGCTAGTGCACCTACTAGTTTGTTTCCTTGACAATACTACCATATCTGTTGTGCTTGCCTTCCCTAAAGTGTGCTTGATGTGTTATGTAAATATGTGATGTGTGTTGGAGCAGGAGTTCGTTTGCAGTGTAAATGGTGCAATAAGATGTCATAATGTGTGAGTCTGCACCTGATGGTACTTTTCCAATAGGTTACTTTCATCTTCTGTTCACATGACAACCTGCACATCCTTCATTCTTAGGCTCCTGCCTAAAAACAATAGGTGTCTGGTGGCCTGGGAGAGAATCTACAGCGTTCCCTGTTAAACCAGTTTTCCTTCACTGAGGTCTACATTTCCCACTTTCCTGTGTTGTGCAGATTGATACCTAGCAAGAAGTGGAGTTTGGCCATGGTCAGTCATGGCCAACCTGCATTATCCCTACCTTCCTAAAGTAAAGCCAAAGAAAAAGAGAAGAAAGTTAGCAGATGCACCTCCTCCTGAATGGAGGAATGTGAAGTGACACTTATACTTTGGTTCCCACTTCCCACCACTACCCTGAAAGTAGAATGAATACTCGACTCTCAAACCAGTACTCTGTATCCATCTGGGCTTCAAAAAGAGACTTTGTCGCCACCAGCTGGAAGAGATGCTTTAGGAGGCACATAGTACTACCTGCGGTACCAACTGAGCTAAGCCTTATCTCTAGAACAAGTCGTACTGCTGCACCCTATCATGGCAGATAGATGAAGCTGAACTGCCCCAGGCCCTTTACATAGCAGACAACGAAGAAAGTCATGTTGACTTAAGCTTGCATCAAGGATATCTCAAGGGACTATGCTACCCAGAAGCTACAAGGATTCTGCATCCATGGTGACCAGAAGCACACTAAGAAGCATTAGAACGTGGCTTCTTGGTGGCCCTGCCCTTTACCGCACTTGTGTGGTACCCTTACTCATTTCTGAGGATCCTCCACCTGCCTAAAGTCAGCGCCTGAGGGACACAGGTTTTTCCTGTTCACTCCTGGTCTTCTAATTGTATCCTGGCCACTGTAGCCGGATGTTCCGAATCCAGAAACTTTGGAATCAAGTCACTAACCTTTACAGTTGCATAGAAATGTGAATTTTAGGTTATGGTTTTCCTCAGACACTAAACATACAGCATCCTGGACTAAACAAAATCATGACCCTGTCTGTCACATTTTGAGATACGAGATCATTCTTTAGTGAGTGCTGTCTCATTCCAGCACCTTGCCCCCTTTTCAAAGACTAAGAGATCAGCTGCTCCTTAAATGTTTTTCCATCAGTGACTCTGCCCAGTGCTTCAGATTCCCAGTAGTTATGGTAATTAGGACTCCGACTATTGAACAAACCAGCTGTTGACACCATGAACATTTTGCAGACGCAGGTGGAACTAATGTTGGAGTTTTGGGTGGTGGGTGTTTGGGCTTGTACATTCCTGTGACTTTTTGTGGGAAGCTTGGCAACACAGACCTATACCCACTGAGTTGCTCACACTTCAGTCTGCACCCAAGATTTCCAAGGATATAGGCAGAGCGCTTTGAATATGATAGTCTGTTTCTTTCTGTTGGCATGCTGCACCATTATCTCACTGGTCAATGGCACAGCGCTAAGCCAGGTTCTGGTGCAAACAAGGAATATGCCTCCCTGCCCTCTAGTTGGGAAGTAAAACTGGACATTGACTTTATCAATGCCCAGTTGTGCTAAATCTGGAGATTCAAATGCACAAATGGATCAATTTGTTTATCCAGTTGTAGAGAACTGGTACTGTTGAACATGTAATGGCCAACTATGAATAATGTCCAGGAACTAAAGATTCCATCAGGATTATAAGAACCAGCCCCTGCTCCGGATCACTGCATTTTCTTTATCCAGGTGCAATTACATAAATATAAAAATATTTGTACTCATAGGGAAGAGGTGTGGCGCAGCGGCCAGGGCATCTGACTCCGGAACACGGGGGCTCACGGTTCGATCCCCGGTGCCGGCGGCAGGTTAGCCCAGCACCATGTGACTCTGGGCAATAGCTCGCTTAATCTTCCCGACGGCACCCCGTGCCTTGACACCCTCGGGTAATTGTTTGCGCTTTACAAATACAGGTATTATTATTATTTATTATAAATTCGAATAAACATTTTAAATTTTCCCAATAATTTTAAATGGTCCCAATAATTTACCCAGGGAGATCTCCACTCCGACTGTGGAGTCACCTTATGGTAAAGTATAGGGAAGAGTAAAAAGGTTTATTTAACTCAAGCAATTACTAAAAATAGTTTCATGTTAAATATTAATGTAAATTAACTTTATATAGTCATTTTAAATGTAGAAAAAAAATAAAAAATGCCATAGCATTATTAACTTGATTTTCAATTGTCTTTAGTTTAAATATATTAAATTAAATCGAAAATATTTTTCTGAAGTTTAAATTAAAAAATTAATTCCCACATAAAGATTTTTTGTATTTGTGTTATGCATTTATAATTATTAAATGTAATGTACAGAATTATATCTTTTAATAAAAGTTAATGTTACATTCATTTACAAATGAAAAACATTAAAAAAAATTATAATGAAATCTGTTTCATTTTTAGAGTTTATTTTAACATTAAATTATATGTATTTATATTTTAAATTATTTTTTAAAATTTAACATTTTGTCCTATGGGATTTTATTTTAAGTCCCTACTATCGTTATTTTCTGTGGAAGTGTGTTGCAGTACCAGTGGTTGGCCATGTGTGGTGCTGGGCATACTCACTTAATGGTGTTATTTACTACTGCTTCGGGTTGCGTTTTGGCTGCAGTATATTTAGAAGTACAGTTTCAGTTTATGAATATCGATGAGCTTACTCTTTTATGGATGGGTGCATGTCGATCCCTAAACCCCTCCCTAATCCTCCTATAAACCTGTCCGTACTCGTCTCTAAACCCTTCCATTTAGTTGCAAATATGCCTCTTTTTCCAGACACTCTCCAGGTCCCTCTCACATTTACTACTAAGGGCCCGATTACCATGCGGGCTGAAACGGCTCGGACCGTCGGTCGGAGCCCTTCAGACTGCATCGTAATCGGCTAGTCAGATTCTTTTCCGACCGACCCATTTTGATGGGGTCGGTCGGAAGGGAATCCAAATCGGATTTCCGAATGGCCTCCGACGGGCTCGGAGAGCCCGTCCGCTATTCGGAAAGCCTTCAGTAATCCCTCGGCCTGCTCTTTCCGGCCGAGGGCTTACGATGGCAGATTCCTACAGCATTTCTGTGCCGGCCTTTCCGACACAGAAAGGCTTTGGGAATCTGTCTTTGGGGTCCCCCAGCAGGCCCCCAATGGGTGCAAGGCTGCCGAATGGCGGCCTAAGGGGCACCTATGGTGCTCCCCTGTTGATCCCTGCACCCGGTGGCAGGCACCTTGAGGAGCCTGCCACAGGGTGCAGGGATGAACTGCACCTCTGCTCTTTACAATGAGAGCATGCATTCCGCTCGGAATGCATGCTCCCATTGTAAAGTATAGGATTGCGACCGAACAGGGTTCGGTCGCATCCTAATTACTGGGCTGGTACTGACGACAGGAGGTCGTTCGGTTCCATTTCCCAAACGATGTCGGACTGACTCCAGTCTGTCCGACATCGTAATCGGGCCCTAAGTAGTAAACTTATATGTGTGAGGATTACCCCGTAGAAAAGATAGGAAAGGTGGAGGTGGAGATTTACACTTGTACATCTGTGAATAGCATTTTGTAGTACTCTAGTAGCACTATTGTAGTACTAGTAAACATACAACAAATGTAGTTTGTGAAAAGGTCCCCTACTCTATAACTACGTTAATGGCTGATTAGCCAGGTGTTGCATTCATGCTGACACATCTTAGGTGTAAGGTATAACCCCTTTGTACTATACTTGCACTTGTAGGTACTATAAATACATAAAGGAGCATGCACAATTGGCGGGCTGTAATTGTCCCGCATCCCATGAGTAAAAAGGGAAGTAAGAACAACTACTCAATTACCCTCTTTTTGCAAGGTGTGCAGAATGGTACAGATGTGCATTCTACGATTTGTATTCCTGGCTGCGCATGCTGAAATTTAGTTTAGGCATTTAAGGCTTTCTATGATTTTGTATAATGCACATTTGTCTCAACTGCATGGCCCTGGCATACTGGACTTGGTGAATGGTTAACAACTCAAACAAAGCCCATCCAAGTAATCCAAATATACAGATGTAGGTGTATTCGTGCAGTCTACATTCCACCTTAAATGCAACATACTAAGTAGACAAAAATCATGATATAACATGCTACATTAACATTTTGTCAAGTTATCTAGATCAGCTTCTCAAGCTACCGCAACTTTGTTTAACACGCGATCAAGAAAAAAATAAAGTGTAAAATAATAATAAAAAAACGTGAGAAAGGGCAATATCCATTAAATGTTTTAGAAACATAACTTCTCTCTGTGGCCATGACAAAAGAGATGCCATCACTGACATAAAGTTGACCTTCCCGGGGACAATGTGCCCATTATACACCTATTTGAAAATACTCGATCTCAGTTGATGTACTATCATAGACCATAGCAATTAAAGATGCAAACTGATAGATGTTTCTGTGTGCAAATACAGGAGCAACATAGAGCTGTCACAGAGTAAGCAGATTCACGGTCTGAAGCATTAGAATGTGACATGAAGACAATTATGCAGCTTCGAATAGTCACCAATGTGCCATTTGATCCCAGCACTTTTCAGAGAAATGCATTTCAATTAAATTAGGAAAGTAAGTAGCAAGATAAAACAAGATTAGAGTTGGGTGCAAATTTAGAGTTAGAATTGAGATTAGGCTCAATGATGGTCCTAATGCTCCATATTGCAACTTGAGACCAAGCATCAAATAAGGCCGAGTGTAACAGGCAAAGGAATTCTATACAATGTGAGCAGCCGATATGAATACAAAGCAGTCCCCTGGTTCTAGTGTAGGATGACAAGGATGCACGTTCATCAATAAAACGAGGGGGTCTGGCATGCATCACCCTGATGGCCCTGACTCCAAGCGCTTGGACCCAGTAAAAACCGATACTTCAGTCAGTCCCTGCGTGAGGTAAATAAATCTTATTCTGCGTTTTGTCACTGGAATGAGGCATATAAAAAAAAAGATTTGGTTTTCAGTTGCACCGAAATGTGAATGTTTCCCTTTTTGCTGGGCCTGTTTCCCCGATGAGCTTCGCCAGGCGTTACCTGGCAAAATGTGTCGGTGGAAAACGGCGTGGTGTGCACTCTAAATGTTGATCCCCTCCATAACCAGGGCCTATGACTATTAACTAGAAACCAAAACCACATTAAATTCCATTGAAACATTTCCAAATGTCTGCAATTAATTTTAAAAAACTGGTGATACAAAAAATGTGATACTAAAAGATGCTGATGTGCTGCTTAGCACGTATTACAAATAGAATGCCGAGCTGCTACATTTGTAACATCCTTCCATTTACATTGCCAATTAAGATGTTTTCTTATTTGGCAAGCCATGTACATTTTGCAGTCAGCACTCAGAGGGGCTAAGTGTTACTCGTGTTAATTCCTTTCCTAACTTACTGATTGTGTGTTTTTTCCTCCTCACAGTGTGAAGTCAGGAAACCTCCCATCCTTTTTAGTGTCTGGCGATTACAAAGAGTTTCCACAAACACCCTGAGTTATGTGACCTTCCAACAAACACCCATTTCCTCCAGCAATCACAGATCCACTGAACCTAATGCACTGTGACCCCACCTCACACATTCCTCAAGGTTGATTGAGTGACTTTATTGTTACTTTTCACTTAAGGACTGCAATGAATGTGCAGTATGTGCCTACTGGAAACATGTTAGATCTATTTCAGTCCCAGAAGGATAACATAAAATCATGCTTTACTTAGAGTTTTTGTTTGCTGTTGTACGTAACAAAGCAAACACTTCATTAATTACCATTCAAGGGTAATGTAGGATTAGGAATCATATAATTAAAAAGATTTCCGTTGTAGACTAACCTGTCGGTAGGTGTCCTTACTCGCATAACTACATAGATAACAAGCATTTACAATGCAATAGGTCTCGCAATTACATTGTTTTGAGCTATTGGCATTGAAAATGTTATTGTTTTTTTCTTCCCTTCGTGAAGCATTAATCAAATGGTGTAATTAAAAATGGCAATAGCTCACTTTGTTGTAATTGCGAAATCTATTGCATTGCATTTGTACTATAGTACATTCTCTCTCGAAACTCCATATTCTTTTACAACACATCAGCAAATATACCAATATACCTTTAGCCGGGGTATCAGTTACACCTGGAGGCAGAATTGTCATGTCTTATTAGGTGTAGGCTGTGTAACCCGAGGGTTAGCTCTGCTGTGGGAGCCTGCGCCACTGGATGAAATGAGGAGCATGATGATAGCATCTAGCATAATATTACCATAATGTTTGCACGATACGTAATTTGTATGTTATTGATGGCTGCGCCTGCAAATGACGCAATGTTGTTTGGAAAGTAAAGTCACTGTGTCTTTAAAAAGTGTGATCGGTCTCAGTTATGCGGGAATGGTTGTAAATAGATTTAATTTACAAAACACAGAATACATGTAGCATATAAGGCGAACGACCTACCTTAAAACAGGTGACTATTCCTTTAAATTACGCTTGAAATATAATGCTTCTTTATTTTTAGTCTCGGACAGGTGCATGTCAAAGACTATAAACATTAAAAATCAACATTAAAAATTCAGAAACGGTTACATGAAGTTCACAGCGGCTGTCTGCACTGTCCCCTTATCGGGTTGATGAGAAAATGTGTCCTTCAAAGTGTCTGCACGTGTGCGTTCGCGGAAAGATTGAGGACAGCGCGAGGGCGCACGTGAATGTATGTTGTCTCCACCTTGGTTCACGGTTAGCAGCAGCTCAAGAGCGTGGCGGCTTCAGGTGGGCACGCGCCTCTCGTTCCCGTTCACAATTCAGGAGGTTACACTGGGGCCCGGATTGGAACCTCTGAAGCGTGGCGGGCATAAAACAATGCTGTCTTGTATTACTATTACTGCAATGATTATTACGGTAATTATTATTATTGTTTCTAGTAGACGTCGTACTAATGTTGCTATTTATTTTCCTGCTGGTGATTCTGTGATTTTATGACTAACAAATGGTGCAATGAAGGGCAACAAAGCTAGTGGCAACGTTAATAATAATAACAATAATAATTATAAGGATTAATAATATTATATTTAGAATAAAAAAGAAAAAGAGGAAGAAAGGGAGCCTCAAATGAATATAAACCGTTGCAAAAATCATGGGGATGAAAATGAGATAAGGAAAACAACAATAATAATAGTACTAATGTTTCTAAGAGTGCCTAACTTGAATAAAATGGAGAACAATGCAAAAATAAAATCCACCGAGTCTTTATATAAATTTTGAAAATGGGTCATCTGTAAAAACAAATTTAAAGGGTGACACCTTCTCAACGGGACATTATTAACACATGGGCTGAACTGCGCCAGGTGAGCTCAGGGCTGGGAGTCTGTATCTAGTGAGCCTCCTGTAAACTCAATGATCGCAACAAAACTGCAGAATCGCGCAATAGCTGCTCAGGTGGTGCCACTATAAACGCGACTTTATCAAGCAAACGCGGATCTCCCTCCAAAATGTTTATCAATCACAGACGCGCTTTACCCTGTCCGTCTGCGAGAGAACTGCAACCTGCACAGAAGATCGATGACGTCAGCCTATTCTATTAGCGCCCCAGTTGTTTCCACTTGTCCTTTGAGCGCTTTGTTTACAAACATCTGCGATGATGTCTCAGTCGCACTCTCAAACGTGAGGTTTCCCTGAGTCTGCTGTTAGTTGAGCTGTCGTAAGCAGACACAGAACAGGGGTTATTTAGCTAAGTGTGCATAGTTTCTGTGGCGAGGCGACCTTTGTTTACAGCGCTGCACTGCCACTCCCTAATGTCGTTACTAAGTGTGGCGGAAAATGAGGGCCCGAGCTTCCCGTAGCTCACAGGAATTCAATGGTCTACGTTTGAATTGGGACCCCTGTGGGGAGTTAGCAGGACCCGCCCCTGAACCCCGCGGGCTGCCAGGGCCTGCCTTAAGCCCCAAGCATATATTACATTATACTTTGGGCACTTTTAAAGTGCTGTAGAAAAGGTTAGCATTATAGAGAATGTTTATTTTTCTGCAACGTTTCAATAATAAACAATGTTTTGCTGTTTCCGGGATACGGTGTCTGCCAGGTCTTCTATGCGCAGTGCAGCGTACCACTGAGCACTATGACTTCAGGGCGCGCTTCGCAGGAATGTGTTATTTGTTCTTCAAAGCAGGAAGTATACACAGTAGCAGCATGGCTTGATGAACTTTAATAGTATGACTTATGTTCGAAACAAGTGCTCCATGTGCACGGCGATTTAAAAACACGTGGCTCTCTTAACAACAGCTAGCACCTTGTTGTGAATTGTATGCTTATGTTCAGCCGGCATTCACTGTGGGGCTCCCTGCGCAGTGCTGAGCACTTCTTTGGTGTTGAATATACTGAATACTGAATATAACAGCGCTCGCCATCTGTTTTCACTCAGCCACTTGTTTATATTTGCATTGCGCTTTCACTTTCACTTTAAGTGAAAGCGCGATGCAAATATAAACAAGCGGCTGAGTGAAAACAGATGGCCCCTACTAAAGATAAAAAATTGCTTTGCGACAGCCGCAAAGCAGGCAGAGCCAGTCCGGATGGGCCGGCCGAAAAGGCGAAAGGGCGGCAACTAAAATACCCCATTTCCAATGACAGGCCACCGTTTAGCATAAACGGTGATGCAAGCCAATGAAAATGAGGGGCGGGGCTTCGATGCCCCTTCTGAAAACCCCTTATCCACAATATCTCTCGCCGAGCGAGCAGCGCATGCGCTGCAACGCTAGGTGAGACCTAAAAACAACTCCTTTGTGAAGAAAAAGTGCAATGGAAATTAGATGTTGCGAAAGCATCTTTACCAAACCACTACATGTGTGTCCAATCTGTTCACAAATGGTTTCTTGGCGCTAAGTGTGTAGGTCTTAATGTGAATGAATACAAGGTAGGGTTGGAAAACCAGTGGACAAGAGCAACGGATACAATTTTAAGGGGTCCCCAGATAACAAGCGTTGGCATAGGCAATAGGTCTTGCCTTTCGGGACCTTATAAGTGTTTAGCAATGTAGCACATTATCCTGGGTGCTGTGCCCCCAGGGATTGAAGAGCTATACAATTACTACACACTGGGTCATGCAGTGTGATTCAGGAATACATGCTCGCCTCAGGTAACATTTATGGACACATCCCAAGGTTTTTAGCGCAGTGATAAAAAGAAAAGTGCTTCGATGCAAGTCAACTGAACTATAACATTCTGTGTGTGTCTGCATCACTAGAGTATTGAACAGCCTATGAAAAAAAGCAGTGAAGTACTTTCCAATGGCGGAGATGTCACATCCCTCCTCCCCACGTCTCTATTCACCAGGCGCCCTTCTACAGAGTTTTCCATTCAAAATACTTCTCACATCATCCGTTTAACAGCAAGCCCACGACCCTTCCTCCTGTCCCAGCACAATGGGTATAGGAGCACTGGACATAGCAACAACAACAAAAATGCTCCCATTTGTCAGGTAGAGGAGAAATAATGAATAAACATGGACGGCGTCGGCATCACTTAATCTCCACGCACCTAAAAACAAAAGAATTAACCTAACTGGATTTCGTAAAGCGCTCCAATACCTTTGGAACAGTCGAGTTTGCGCTCTATAAAAATGCCCCTAAAAATGTATCTGACCTTGTGTAATGTAACTAGCGCTCATGTAAGGTGTTCCAACACCTTTGGGTCACTCAAGTTGACACTATATAATAAAAAGCATCAAAAAAGAGGACAAACTAAGGGTTAAATCTCATTTCCTAGAATACAGCGAGGAAGTAAGGTTGAGAAGGGAATTATACAAATGCTCAGTGATGACTTATTATAGATCCTTATACACATGGGGAGTGAACCTAACCCTCGTATCACTTAGATGCGTTTATCCAATTCACGCTAAGATCAAACAATGAATTACTTATGTTTGATCGGATCTTTTTATTTTCCTTTTTCTTTATAAAAGTTCAAAGAGATTTTTATGGAATATTCAAAACATATGAAAAAGTACACAATGCAGTCATAGCACATTTATATACGACAATGCAATATAGTCATTCCAATCATGTCCAAACAATTACACATAACAAAAACAATGCGACATATCTAAACGATTCGAATCGAATAGCGACAAACAAAACAACACTATTTTGTATATCAATATTGAATGATATAGAAAACATTTACTCATCCTACAACACCCTGAACTATCAATAGGAGGTGTCTAGGACAAACATTGGGAATACTTAAAAGTCCTACAACAGGGGTGAGCAGAATTGTAGTATAACCCTCTGTGAGGAAAGGAATTCAATTCAACACTCCTCGATGTTTGATGGATTGCCAACGCGTTTCGAGTCCCGGGCAATGCGTACAGGGGCTCTCTTCAGGGCTTCTTAATTTTAAAAACGATGGTGTTGTCTGTAACAAGTATACAAAAATTGGATTTTAGATTGGTAACTATCGGGGCTCCCACCATTCTAAACATTTCAAGTATATTCATTTATTTACCCCACTGGAAGTCTCTGGTGGAAAGTATTTCTTCTGTCACGCTCAATTTTTGCAGAAAAAGTAGATGGAATAATTTCTGTCAAAGACGGAAAAAATTGGCTACTGAGATATTTCATCTTTATTGTTCCACTAATCTGTATGGAATATAATTGCAGCACGGGCCTACCTTTTTTTTCTTTTCTAAGTCAAGGTCCTTCGCTGTTTTCACGAAATTATTCCATCTACTTTTTCTGCGAAAACATCGAGGGTGTTGAATTGAATTCCTTTCCTCACTGAGGGTTATACTACAATTCTGTTCACCCCTGTTGTAGGACTTTTAAGTATTTCCAATGTTTGTCCTAGACACCTCCTATTGATAGTTCAGGGTGTTGTAGGATGAGTAAATGTTTTCTATATCATTCAATATTGATATACAAAATAGTGTTGTTTTGTTTGTTGCTATTCGATTCGAATCGTTTAGATATGTCGCATTGTTTTTGTTATGTGTAATTGTTTGGACATGATTGGAATGACTATATTGCATTGTCGTATATAAATGTGCTATGACTGCATTGTGTACTTTTTCATATGTTTTGAATATTCCATAAAAATCTCTTTGGACTTTTATAAAGAAAAAGGAAAATAAAAGATCAGATCATACATAAGTAATTCATTGTTTGATCTTAGCGTGAATTGGATAAATGCATCTAAGTGATACGAGGGTTAGGTTCACTCCCCATGTGTATAATTTTCCAGCCCTACCGGGAAACAACCTTTACTACGCATGCATTACATCGCATGCCATTAGATCGCGGTCTTTACAACGCAAGTCGTTACAACGACTTGCGCTGGAGGGCGCTATAGGACAAGGAATAGTTTAATTTACTATCCAACACCTTCCCTACTGTACGTAGGCTGGAGTTGGAATAGCAAATTTAACTACTCCTAAGTCCCGCGCCCTCCAACGAAAGTCGTTGTAACGACTTGCGTGGTAAAAACCGCGATCTAATAGCATGCGATGTGAATGCATGCGTTGTATAATCATACATTCGCCCTACCTGACCCTTGTCCCTTGTTGGGCCAAACTCCCCTGTTGCAAGTTATTATAGATCCTTAGCATCAATGGACCTGTTATTTACCGAGCATTAGATCGCAAACACTGGAAGAGATCCCTTCTTTTTTGCTTTAGAGCAGGAACGATCTGACGGCTTCTGTGTTTTAACAGAGATTCTGGTTTGTCAGGGGATTTAGCTCTGCCTTGCCCATGCCATAATATAACTGAACAATCACTGTTGCACTTTATTTCTTTTGTAGTTGTAAATCATTTTCACACAGACATTTTCTTTAACCTTTACTAAAGAACATGGGGAATCGCTTTTTTAGAGAAACTTTGTTTCACCTACAATTACTGAATTTCCCCTTTTTATTTTTTTTGTTGCATCAGTTCCTTATTTAAATCTGCAGTAAGGACTAGAAATACATTGGGCATGTAAATACGATAATTTTATTCTTAGAGAAATCTGTTATTGGCTTCCGTATACGTCTATATTTATTTAAATGTTATTTATTAACTGTTTTATTACATGAATTTTACAATTGTCAAATTGTAGGCTAAAAAAATGATTAATGTGACCAGGGATATGAATTATCTAGCCTTGACTTGGTAGCTACCAATTTACGTGTTCCCTGATAGATGATATCTTCTTTTTTTGCAAGTTGTTAGAAATGGGGGGTCTCTAGTTGGCAGAGGTAAGTACCTTTGTCCAAGTAGGGACCCTTGCTTTTAGTCAGGGTAAGGAGGATACACACTCTAGATAACCCCTGCTCCCCTGGGTAGCTTGGCACAAACAGATAGGCTTATCCCAAAAAGCAATGTGTAAAGTATTTATACTCAAAACACACAGGAATACAGTGATAACACCACAAATGGACACCACACCTATTTAGAAAAATAAAGTATCTTTATCTAAACTCAACAAGACCAAAACTACAAAAATCCAACATACATGTAATAAGAATATGACTTTTCAAAGGTTTCAAGCAACTTGGTCCATAGAAAACTATGGATGCGTGATTCTACACAAAGTACCTGTAGATGTGTCAAAATTCACAAGGGAAGCGTCGAGAAACAGAGAGATGCGTCAGTTACTTAGTCCTTAGGGAGGCGATGCGACAGTTCTGCTGCATGCAGCAGAAGTGATGCGTCGAATCCGGACTGTAGGGGAAGTGATGCGTAGATTCCAAGATGGTTCTGGTCTGCGGGTGATGCGTCGGGAAAATTTGCTGCACAGGTGCGATGCGTGGAAATCCGGGATGCGTCGGTGATCGATGCGGGCTGCGTCGGTTTCATCAGCCGCGATTCTACGATGCGTCGGTTCTTGCAGAGATTCTTCCCGCAGGGTGGTGCTGCGTCTGGAAACTCACTTTGCCACTGGATTCAAGCAAGCCTGGCTGATGACGGCTGAAATGCCAGAAACCGGTCCTAGGATGCTTGTTTCCGGTCCAGGGAAGACATGGCTTGGCAGTTCGGGCTGGACTGTTCCCATGAGGCACAGGGTCAGACTGATTTGCATATGGCCATGTCTGAACTGGGGTGGTGGAGTGAGCTAAAGAATGATGATGGATTAAACCCAGATCAGTTGACTGGGGGTGAGTGTTTGATTGGCTCAAGCGTTCCGTCCATCATCCCCTTTTGTATCACTTTGGTCGCCCTAAGTTGGCGGGGGTATGCCCAGACGTGGGTCCCTTGCTCACTTTGCCACTGGATTCAAGCAAGCCTGGCTGATGACGGCTGAAATGCCAGAAACTGGTCCTAGGATGCTTGTTTCCGGTCCAGGGAAGACATGGCTTGGCAGTTCGGGCTGGACTGTTCCCATGAGGCACAGGGTCAGACTGATTTGCATATGGCCATGTCTGAACTGGGGTGGTGGAGTGAGCTAAAGAATGATGATGGATTAAACCCAGATCAGTTGACTGGGGGTGAGTGTTTGATTGGCTCAAGCGTGCCGTCCATCATTCCCTTTTGTATCGCTTTGGTCGCCCTAAGTTGGCGGGGGTATGCCCAGACGTGGGTCCCTTGCTCACTTTGCCACTGGATTCAAGCAAGCCTGGCTGATGACGGCTGAAATGCCAGAAACCGGTCCTAGGATGCTTGTTTCCGGTCCAGGGAAGACATGGCTTGGCAGTTCGGGCCGGACTGTTCCCATGAGGCACAGGGTCAGACTGATTTGCATATGGCCATGTCTGAACTGGGGTGGTGGAGTGAGCTAAAGAATGATGATGGATTAAACCCAGATCAGTTGACTGGGGGTGAGTGTTTGATTGGCTCAAGCGTTCCGTCCATCATCCCCTTTTGTATCGCTTTGGTCGCCCTAAGTTGGCGGGGTATGCCCAGACGTGGGTCCCTTGCTCACTTTGCCACTGGATTCAAGCAAGCCTGGCTGATGACGGCTGAAATGCCAGAAACCGGTCCTAGGATGCTTGTTTCCGGTCCAGGAAGACATGGCTTGGCAGTTCGGGCTGGACTGTTCCCATGAGGCACAGGGTCAGACTGATTTGCATATGGCCATGTCTGAACTGGGGTGGTGGAGTGAGCTAAAGAATGATGATGGATTAAACCCAGATCAGTTGACTGGGGGTGAGTGTTTGATTGGCTCAAGCGTTCCGTCCATCATTCCCTTTTGTATCGCTTTGGTCGCCCTAAGTTGGCGGGGTATGCCCAGACGTGGGTCCCTTGCTCACTTTGCCACTGGATTCAAGCAAGCCTGGCTGATGACGGCTGAAATGCCAGAAACCGGTCCTAGGATGCTTGTTTCCGGTCCAGGGAAGACATGGCTTGGCAGTTCGGGCTGGACTGTTCCCATGAGGCACAGGGTCAGACTGATTTGCATATGGCCATGTCTGAACTGGGGTGGTGGAGTGAGCTAAAGAATGATGATGGATTAAACCCAGATCAGTTGACTGGGGGTGAGTGTTTGATTGGCTCAAGCGTTCCGTCCATCATCCCCTTTTGTATCGCGTCTGGAAAAACAGCAGCAAGAAGGGCGATGCATCGATTTTTCTCAGTTCTTCAGGTTTCTTCCAGTTACCAACAGCAGGAGCAACATCCAGAGGCCCAGAACTGGAACAGGGGCCTCCTGGCAAGTCAGAACTCTCAGCAGCAGAGTTCAGCAGAGCTGGGGGTGAAGTCTTTGTGTCCCTGAGACTTCAGAACAGGAGGCCAGCATACACAGGCCCTTGGAGATTCTTCAATCAGGTTCACAGCACATTTTGTCCTTTCCTTGGCAGAAACAGCTGTTGCAGGCCAACTCCACACAGCAAAGGGGCAGTACTCCTTCTCTCAACACTTCAGCTCTTCTCCTTGGCAAAGGTTTCTCTTGAGTCCAGAAGTGATCTAAAGTTCTGGGGTTTCAAGGTCTACTACTTATACCCCATTTTGTCTTTGTTCTCTTTGTGCACAGGGCTCTGAGCCCAGTCCAAACCAGTACTGTCCTCACTGGTGCAGCATGACCACAGGGGGTGGAGACAGCATTGTGCAAGGGAGACAGGCCCTATTCAGGTGCAGAAAAAATCTCCTCCCACTACTCTAAATGCAGGCAAGCCCTATTCAGCTCAGCTCTGAGTCATCCAGGAAGGGTCAGTCACACCTCAACCCCCTCCCCACCCCCCAGTGGCTGTCTACAGTGAATGCACATCCCCAGCCGCTGTCACTCAAAAACCAGACAATCAATCCACAAACAGGCAGAGGCACACAGGATGGTCAAACAAGATAATGCAACTTGTAAGATGTTACAAAGTATCTCCCATTCTATCCTATGGGGCATATAGCCTTTCAATATTAAAAAACGAAATACACTGTAATTCACTATCAGGACTTGTCACACACACCAGTACATGTCCTATCTTTCACATACACTGCACCCTGCCCATGGGGGTACTTTGGGCCTACCTGAGGGGTGTCTTACATGTAAGAAAAGGGAAGGTTAGGGCCTGGCAAGTGGGTGCTCTTGCCAGGTTGACATGGCAGTTTAAAACTGCGCACAGACACTGCAGTGGCAGGTCTGAGATACCTTTTCAGGGCTACTCATGTTAGTGGCACAATCAGTGTCACCAGTAGCATTTGATTTACATGCCCTGGCACACTCAGTGCACTTTACTAGGGACTTCCCAGTAAATCAAATATGCCAATCAGGGATAACCAATCATTTTCACAATTTACACAGAGAGCATATGCACTTTAGCACTGATCAGCAGTGGTAAAGTGCCCAGAGTCCTAAAGCCAACAACAACAGGTCAGGAAAAAAATAGGAGGAAGAAGCAAAAAGTCTGGGGATAACCCTGCAAAAAGGGCCAAGTCCACTTTACAATATCTGTACGAATTTTATTGCTTACAACCTTATTGTACTGTCTTTTTATTATGTTTTGTGTTCTCTTTTAAGACCTAATGCGGTCGAATAAAAATTCTTTGATCTTTATCTTGATATTAAAAAAAAGTCTCAAAGTCCTGTCGTGAATGAGCTTTGAAATTAGAACTCCTAGAGGAGGAGGGTGACAGGAAGAGGCAGAAGGGCAGGTATGCAGCGACATGGGAGGAGATGGGAAGGATGAATGCTGTTCCCATTTCTCAGGTAGAGGGAAATAATGAATAAAAGGTGACGGCATCGGCATCACTTAATCTCCGCGCATCTAAAAACAAAAGAATTAACCTGATCTTGTGTAACGTAACTGTCGCTTTTGTAAAGTGCTTCAATACCTTTGGGCCAGTTGAGTTTGCACTCTAAAAATGCCCCAAAAATTGATCTGACATTGTGTAGTGTAAATAGCGCTCATGTAGAGCGCTCCAACACCTTCGAGTCGGTTGAGTTCACATCATATAAACAAGTGTCAGAGAAAATGCAACCGGAGTTGCCCAAGCCTTGCCCTTAACTGTGCTGCAAGGTTGGGCTGCTGAAGGTCTAGTGATCGCTGTTTGGTGCTTTAGCAAGCCTCGAAGTGGGGGGGGACTTGGGGGAAATCCTCGTACTTTGAAAGGGCGATTTCAAAAACAGCTGAAGCGTCTGCCATTTCATCTCAGTATTTGAACAGGACAGGAGATGAAGTGACGGGCACCGAAGCTGAACCACAGAAGATGGGCAAACAGTGACATGAGTAGAAATCAAAGTATAACATAGTCCTTCAAATGAACAAATAAACACAGAAGCGTAATGTTAATAGTAATTGGGTGGTGCTCTGTGGGAGGAAACCAAACACAAAAAGGAGGGACAAAGAGGAAGGATTAACCACTAGCAAGGAAGCATTTTTGAACAACAATCAAAGGGACAAATAAAAAGGCAATGGGTGGGTTGTAACCCCAGAGTGAATACAGCCTGTCTCAAAAAGACAGCACATGTACTGCCTAGGCTCGACCTAAAAAGGATGTTACCTTCTTAATTGCTCTCAGCAGAAATATGCATTTTGAGACCAGAGTCAACCTGGGGTTTCATTGAGAGGCTGCTACCTATTACCAGACCCAGGCCTTTGCTAGGGTACGTGAGGAGAACCTATTTCCAGGGGCCAGTATTAATGATTATAGAGGTGGAGTCTGTTGTTCACAGATACAACTTCTGGATTTTCAGCACCTACCTTAAAGCTGATTGTTTTGAAAGTCCTGTAGTGAGGAAGTTTTACTTTCAAACAGAGTAAGATCTGCAAATCATCTGAAAAGGTATAGAGCCACAGCCTCCCACAGCTAGTTACTTTAATAAAGGTCTATCATATATATTAAATAAGTGAGGGGCTAGAGAGGAGCCTTGAGGGACTCCACATTTTACAGCTCCCGAAAAAGATGAAAGTTATAGCTTCTGAACGGTCTTCTAGTATATATTTCACCCTGTTTAGGCCAAAATTGGAATATTTTATTTAGGTATAAATATTGCTAGGAAGGAGCTAAAAAAACATTCAAGGACTTACAAGATTGATAATGTTAAATCCAACAGCTAGCTATTGTTGAATTTATCGTAACTAATACAGAAGAGACGTTATAGGACATTTTTTTCTGTGAGCAAAAATCCAGCCTTCTATCAGCCTCTCCTGATTGGTCAGCCTTAACAGGATTAGCCACCTGCTTTGATGAGGTGATAATTGGCCTCCATAGAGCAGAGGTTATCTGATAACGGGAGCTCTGCAGCTGTAGAGAACAGAGCAGAAAGGTGCTGGTTAAATTAAACTGGGCTTCAAAGAGAGAAGGACAGTAAGGAATGCCAGCCAGGCCTGCCCCCTCTTCCTGTATGCCCCAGTCAGATGACAGCCGCCAGGATGGAATTTACAGAAGGTCTGGAGGGGAGTGTAAATGGAAATGAGCCACAGCAGTAGGTTGGTTTAGCCAGGTCTTACTCTCAGGAGAGGAATTCTCCATCTTGAATTGTAAAGTGCAGTGCTTTATGGGACAAGAATATGCCATACTTTGTAGGAAGCTGTCATGCTTTTGGGTAACACCCTGCACCTCTTTGGACAGGGGTGTCCCCCTGATCATTGAATAAATATGTGAGAACTGCATATCAACTCAGATCTGCTGCCTAAAACTACAAGGAGAAGAACTACTGCCCTGTTGGAACCCTGTTCTGCACCCCAAAGGCTTGCGCTCTGAAGGACTGCGCCTGCTGCACACTTCGAACTACAGCCCTGAGGACTTTGTCTTGCTTCAAAAAGGATTAGGGAGTGGACTCCCTGACAGCAACAGATAACAGAGCTTCCCTGCACCATCTCCCTCAAGAAGTCCCCAGCCTGGCGTGCGTCCAGTAGACTTTTAAAGATTTGGCCAGGTGCATTTTGGGAATCGTAGTCCCAAACTTCCAAGGACCATCTCAGAGCTTCTAGACCCTTGAATTTGTGTATTGGGCACTTTGAACCCTCAAGAGGAACCTCAGGACGAAGTTCCAAAATGTTGGAGAAGTTTGGAGCAACTTTTGGAAAAAGCACCAGAAGTGGAGTGAAGCCGGCTACCTTCAACCGAGATTCGGCCTGGATTTCAGGTTCATCCCGCTGAAAGCTCCGGAGCTCAAAACTTCAGGTGTTGACCGGGGGCTCCCGCTAAACCAAGCCGGCATACCCGCTGCGAATCCAATCTGACAAAGTGCCTTGCTCGCCGTTGAGAGGAAATACTCCAGAAAAGTTTCTAAGTGTGAAGGTAAAATTATTATCGGGCCTCCTGCTTAGTGTATTTGACTAGGGCTCCATCGCGGTCAACCTCAAACACTTACTTTATCCTGATCAAGAGCGACCAGATGTCCAAAGTTGGCACTATATGTTTTTAAGCACTAGAAAGTGTTTAATCTTACAAAATTCATATCTCCGGTTCCCTATATTGGATTTTGTCGTTTCAGTGTCATTTTAGAGATACAAATATATCCTATTCTTATAAATTGGTGTGGGATTTTTATTATGTGTTGTCTTACTTATTCAATGTATTGGTATTTTTAAACACATTACATACCGGTCTCCTTGGTTAAGCCTGGCTGCTCGCAGCCAGCTACCAAGGGTTGAGCCAAGGGCTAATATTTTAGAGACCTTGACTGCGTTGGTGACCTTATTGCTAGTGGTAGGTGCATACTTACTCCTACTAATAGTCCACCTTCCAACACTAATGCCATATCAATGTCTTTTTAGATAATCTATAAATGACAGTAGGACAGATAGTAGCACATGTGCTGGGAGAAAGCCAGCTTGTAGAGGATCAAATTAGTTAGCGGCCCTCAGATGGCTGCATAACCATGTGCAACATGTGCTTCTAATATTTTGGGATCATATGCTAGCAGGAAGATGGGTCAGTACTTCTTTAAGAATTAAAGGATCCTCACCCTGTTTCTTTAGTAATGGAATCACAATGCATTTTTAAAACATTCAGGAACTCTACGTTGTGTAAATGAGGTGTTGCAGGTGGTCATCAACGGTTCCGTGATTGCAGTTGCAATCATTTTCATAGATGTAAGGAGACATGGGTCTAAAGGAGACCCAGACTTTTGTCACCAGACTTCTTAGCATTTGCATTTTTATTGATTGCAATTTAGATAAGATTGTATGGTTGATTTCATTATTTAATGATTCAGCTTCACTTGATTCTATGGTAATATTTTCTCTGATTGCTGCTACTTTATCATTAAAAAATGTATTCAATTTTTCCAAAATTCTTGTCTCTCCATAAACCCCATCTCCCCAAGCCCCTTCTTTCCCCTTCCTAATCCCCTCCCATTTTGTAGTAAGTATTCCCCAATTTCCAGGGACTGCCCTGGTCCCTCACACATTTACTACTAAAACATATGTATATGTGTGTGGAGATCTCCACACAGAAAAGATAGGAGAGGCAGAGACCTCCAAACGTAAGTTTGTGAATAGCATTTTGTAGTACTTGAGTAGTACTATTATAGTACTACAAAGCAGTACAGTTTGTGAATATGACCGATTTTTGTAGTAATGCTCCTCTACGTACCAGTAAAAAATTGTCACAAACTTTACATACTGCTTTACGTTCTGCTGACAACATAAACTCAGTGTCATGAACTTGGAAATTAAAATATAAAAATGTGTTTTACCAAATATGATTTGTGTAGATAAATGTACAAATGGCTAAAAAGAAGTGGCTAAAACTCAGGATTTCGGAATCTCCATATTTTAAGTGTGGTCTTTAAACACTAAAGGGTTTATTCAGACCCCAGGGTGCTGTCCAATGAGGCTATTGTAATGGTAGAAGCCTTGCCTCATTTAACATTATGGTGAACTCTTTAATTTATTGTTAGTTGGCTTCTATAATAGCAATCTATTTATGATGAAAGTGCACTTTTTACAAATTCCCAAGAGTTTTTTTCCTGCCAATGGAAACAATACATTGCTATGATTTATAAGGATTTCTCTCCTTTCACATGTACCATTGTTTCACTTTCTTGCTTGGCTTCACATGGCGGTTCTGGATAGAGAAACTATGCATCATCTCAACAGTCCTAAATAGGGCACATCAGCTGATGCATCAAAGATATTGACCCTGTGGCGGATGAGTTTGTCTTTGATTGACTGCTGGTGTAAGTCACAGGCTTCTACTGATGGCTAATCAGAGGTTCTCCTTCCTCTAGATGATGGTGGAGGGATTGTGAGCTCAGAGGGGCAAGTGAATCATAGATGTGCAATGGGTTTTTTTCCCCACCAAACTATAAATGATGCCAGCTAGAGTCTGCTTCTAGGTTTGCGCTCCGAAAACTTTATTGATGGTGATAATTTAGTGACTTAGCACCTTACAAGCAATCTTAATACCATTTAACAAAGATCTACCTAGATTTCTCACTGTGCCACAAATTCTGTGCAACATGTTTGTAAAATAAAGAAATACATGTCTGCTGCTATGTTATAATTAAGAGATTGAGGTAGGAGCAACTGGAGTAAGAAGTGCAGCTCAAATAGTAAATACAAATATAACATTCTCTTAATGGTGGCATCCTAATCAGATGAAGAAGCCACAAATAGATCCTGCTGCTCGTTAAAACTCATGTTAATCCTTAAGGAACAAAATAAGAAGTGTGATGAAAGGCTAAGGGGTCGATTCCGATTCGGGCCGGAAATTTCCCCGACCGAGCCGGACCCGGAGAGATTTCCGACCGAATCGGACCCGTGCAGTCCGACCGAACGAGTCCGATGCGTCCGTATGTTATCGGACACGAGTCGGTCGGACTCCCATTGAACTCAATGGGAGCCGGTCGTACAACGCGTACGCGGGCTCCCGTTGCCTCAATGGGTGCGAGGCGGACAAGGCGCCCCTACAGCGAGTACGCCGCGGGCGCTCCGCGGCGTACACGCACAGGTAGGGGGACCCTTGGGTCCCCCTGTGTGCGCCTCGCACGGGTACGCGTACAGGGGGTCCGACACGGACCCCCAAAGTACGGCTCCGACAGCGAGTTCGAGTCGGACGGCGCGAGTCGGTCGGAGCGGTCGAGGTGCGCATCGTACTTACCCGGCCGGAAAACGTCTCCATTGCGCGGTGCGAATCGGGTCCGACCGAGTCGGTCGGAGCGGTACGGTCCGGGTGCGAGTCGGTCGGAGCGGTCGGGTCGCCCGGACGAGTCGGTCGGCGAGTCGCATCGTACTCGCTCGGCCGGACCCGCGTACGGTTCGGTCGGGTAACAGGCTTTCGCATGGCTTTTTTCCCGACCGAATGGTATTGGGTGCGCCTCCGACCGAGATCGGAATCGGCCCCTTAGTGTGCAGATTACATAGTTGAGCAATTACAGTCACCATTCTTTCAATGACTCCACTCTCATCATCTTGATAACTGTTTCCCCCCCACCCCCCCATCTTGGTCTCAGCAATAACCTTTTTAAAAATCTACCGAAATATGGACTAGGGCAGCGACAGGCAAATGGCATGCATATATTCATTGTGAAAACTCAGTACTTTATAATAGGAAAATACATAAAAATGCTCCAGTGTCTCCTAGTTAAAATAAAGGTCGAGAGCAAGGTCTTTATTATCATTTTCATGGACAATCACCACCTGCCACACTTTTACTAACAGAAGAACATTTACCTTCATCAACTTTCTACAAAATATGTGTAGCTGAATTGAGAAAATGTACTACCTGCAAATTAATTTCTTTTAATTTTACTAATTGACAACACATTTTTATCAAGAAGTTGATGTTGCTATAGCTATAGAAAAGACAGGACATAAGCAGTCATAAAAATGCAGATTATGCATATGAAAGTCACTATTTATTTAATCACTAGGAATAGGATTTTAACATTACAGGCTGAATATCTATACTTAATACTGTTGTTTAAGTATTTCGTGGCTATCCACCTGCCAATTCATGATTACTGGCTATGGAGAACCAAAATACAACAAGTCACCTTTTAGTTGGAGGTTCATCCTACTTCCCTCAGGTATAACAAGCCTAATTCTGCACTCAGGTTTATCCTAATTCAGGAGCTGTTTAAACCATATGTCTGCTCTGACTGTGTATCAAACACTCTGATGAGCCCCAATTCACAACTTAGAGTAAATCAAACCTATAGACACAAAAGATGTACAAAATAATGCTAATCCCTTAAAACTTACTTGGTAAAATTGTCTTATACCGGTTTTTAGTTCCATGACTAGGGATCTCCAGCTCTTTGGGATCCACAAAATTCATTGGTATTTCCTGGAAGAAATAATAAACATAATTTGAGTATTTCCGTAGTTTTCTTTCTTACATCATCTTTACTCATTTATCCGTCCCACTGTAAGCAATAAAAACCAAACATACAATGATCATAAATAGCCTTGTGGCCAATGCAAAGTAATGGGCACCCTCTGAACACAGGTAGGGTAGTGATAGGTATCTTGCTGGATATCAGAAAGAGTAGAAAAACAGCAGTTTATTGGCATCTGAATGCATCTACAACAGTAGTAAACTGTAGTGGTAAACTGCAAGTCTGAAACTATTAGCGAAATGACACTAATCAGGATATTGAGACTCAAGACTTTCAAGAGAACTTTACAAAACTGTCATTTTTTTTTTGTTCCCTTTGTGGCCACTAAAATTGTATATTGCTAGAGATTCACCCTACATGCCAAAGGTCTTCTCTTGAATCACATGGGATACCCAAGTCAATAATAAGCAGATAATATGAAGTAGGAGGTCTCTCTCATGGCACTGGTTAAATACCATTATTGTTTCTAAACAAGATTTTCATTTTTTCATCAAGACTTAACTGTAATGACTTAAACAGTATTGTAATCTGTGATCCACAAACCAAAAGAAAAGTTGCTCATGGCATAAGAACTTAAAACGTAAATGGATTTTTTTATTTACATTTTTATTTCCATCTTAATTCCTTCACATTTTGGTGATTCGCAGAGGGTCCTGAAGAGGCATTTACACTGTGAAGATCACTCTCTCCTTATCTTCATACACACACACACATTTCCATCACAGTCTTGAAATAACACAGTCGCCCCAAGGAGTACATCAAGAATTTAGGCTTTGATCTACTGCTGTTTTTACACCTGTTATTCCATGCCTACGTTCAACTTTGGTTAAAAAACTGCCATTAGTGGGCACAAATGGTAGATTCTTGGAAGAAAGCGAGTTATTAATTGGGGTGGATGTTAGGACACCACAAGGAATAAGACCACAAACGTGTCAGGATAAAACATAGTTTCAACAATTTAAACCTACACTCAACCCCGTGGTAGCTATGGCCCAGAGCTGAGAGGCTTAGCTTAGTAAAATGTGTGAAGTATTTGGCAGTATCAAAATAGTGAAAAAATCAAAACACAACACACTAAAGACCTATATTAATTTAAAACAATAGAAAAAAGACTATTTGATAAGATTCAAGGCAAAACGCACCAACCAGTAGTCACTGTGCATGGCTGACTGGGACCGAGAGACAATTTCAGGCTGACTACGATGGAGCGCAGGTTGAATACACGATGATCATGGTCATAGATTTTACCTTCTGACTTAGGGCTCATTACGAACCTGGCGGTCAGACTGCCAGGCCGTAGTGTCGGCGGTCAGGAGATCACCGTCAAGCCAGCGGTATCCCAACCACATATTATGACATGACATGCGTGACAGGGGCAGTCTGACAGCGGCGGCATGCTCAGGCTCACTATGTGAGCATAAAGGCAATGTCACTCCGGTGCTGCACCTGCACTGTCATGCGCGCACTGTTACCATGCACCATGTTGTGAATGGCAAAGAGTGCACGCACGACAGTGCATGCAGAGCGTGGCACAACATGTGCCCCCATGCAATACTCTCCCCTCCCCCTCCCAGGGCGAAATCATACAGTGGCCCTGTTTTGGCCCCTTCTTTGCGTTTCCGACAACCTTTTAATGGCGGGGTTCCCGTCATGAAAAGGTTGCCGGAAAGTCAACTTGTGTAATCCCGATGGTGGTGCCTGTGTCAGCACCACTGCCATACCCGCGTCTTTGCAGACTGCCACCGCCACGGGATCCATGATCCAGTCGGTGTCGCAGAGTTGAGGCAGTCCGACCGCCCCACTCCTAAATGGGCGGTCGGACATAACGTCGTAATTAGGCCCTTAGTCTCTGAAATAAAAATAAAAATCCTTCAGTGGGACAAGGCCACAGGCTGCATCTGATGAAGTCCTTGTGAAGATGGATAGCCATTGCACAAGGTCCTGCTGAAGTTGGTGGTTTGTGCGGGAAAAGCTCCAATCAGGAGGAATTCAAAGTTTACGGCAGACGAAGTTGTCATACAGGCACTTTTCACACCTTTACCCAGTTAGGATGCCTACCTTTAAACTTAGTATTTTATGGAGCTCAATAGCCTCCAATGGGGCAAGCCTAAAGCTGTATCTTACAAAGTCCCTTTGAATTTGAGAAAACTTTGCAACGAGGTCCCACTGGCACAGGGATGACTACAGAAGAGGCTAAAATCAGGGTCCAGGCCAGGTCAAGTTGCTACTGGTCAGTTGGGCACTTCCTTTAAAAGGCCTATTGAAGCTTTTTGTGCCCCTGTGGCTACACAAAAGTCAGCAAACTAAACCTTGAAGTCTACTTTGTAGTCCTGGGTGTAAGTGGGAGCAGGGCCATTCCTTCATGTCTCCACACAGGTGTCAAACAGCACGTCCAGTCTTCTGTTCTTCCACAGTTTTGGAGGGTGCTCGGATGGGCTATGGCTGAGGTGCAACCTTTGTAGACTTCAGTAGCCAGTAGATGGGGGTGACTCCTGGACACTCTCTAATCAATTAGGAACATGTTCCTAAGGGCAACCGGTCTAACTTTTGTGGCACATACTATTTTAATTACTGCAAACTAGCCCACAGTGTACTATTTTAGGTAAAATCCAAGATGGCACAGCCTTTATGCCCGTATAGGTAGATTGTGTGTCAGCCAGGGGTGTGTTTATGGAAATGAACAGTGCCCTCCTACTCATCTACACCAAACTGGTTCTAGGACCAGCTCCTCCTCCCTCTGAGCTGGTGCCATGATGGCTACAGAGACCCCAGGAAACAAAAGACTTCTCTTTCTCGGGTCACTAACTATCTATGAATAGACAGGCCTCACCCTCCTCTTAACAGGAGGCAAGCACACACACGCCCTGGGAGAATCTTCCCAAGCAGGATACAAAAGCAAAAGTCCAGTCTTCACCCTCTCCAAGACAGAAGCAGCCCCTGCAGTCTAACCCAGCAAAGCAACACAGCAAAGGGGCAGTACTCCTCTTGACAGCACTCTAGCTCTTCCTCTTGGCAGAGTCTCCTCTTGATCCAGAAGTGTTCTAAAAGTCTGGGGTTAGTTTTAGGTCCAATACTTGTATCCCTTTTGGCCTTTGAAGTAAGCATAATTCAAAGGATATTCTTTGTAGTGCACAAGTTCTGCCTTGCCCTGTCTTGGCTCCAGACAAACCACAGGGGGCAGAGACAGCATTGTGAGAGGCCAGGCACAGACCTATTCAGGTCTCAGTGACTCCTCCCACAACTCTAGCTCAGGAGGGCCCGTCAGACTGGTGATGGGCCATCAGGATATGCAGGGCACACCTCAGCTCCCTTTGTGTGATAGTCTAGAGTGAATTCACAAACAACTCAGCTGTCAGTCTAAATCAGATGTTGATTCCAAAGGCAGGCAGAGGCACAGGATGGTAAAGCAAGAAAATGCCCACTTTCTAAAACACACAATTTAAAAAACACCTTGCCTAAAAGATGTATTTTTAAATCCTGAGCTCAGGGAGCCCAAACTCCAAATCTATATTTTACCAATTGAAAGTTACACATGTAAGATGTTAACAGGTAGCTCTAATGATAACCTATGGAAGAGATAGCCCTTGCAACAGTGAAAAACGAAATTGGCAGTATTTCACTATCAGGACATGCACAACACACCAGTGTATGTCCTACCTTTCACATACACTGCACCCAGCCCAGGGGGGGTACTTTGGGCCTACCTTAAGGGTGCTGTTAGAACTGGGGGTCTCTAGTTGGCTGAGGTAGGTACCTTAGTCCAAATAGGGACCCTTGCTTCTAAGTCAGGGAAAGGAAGGACACCTTCTCAGATATCCCCTGCTCACCCCCTCGGTAGCTTGGAACGAGCAGCCAGGCTTATCTCCAAGGCAAATGTGTAAAGTATTTGCAACCACGCTCTCAGTGACACAGTGATAACACTACAAATGGACTCCACACAAGTTTCATAAAAAAACAATTATATGTTTATAAAAAAAAAAGATATACGATGAGACCACACGATAAAAATCCAACATATGCGTATTTGTAATATTTCACCTTGCCGGTTATTAGGCCAGCACGCACTGGTAGGTTCTTGCAGTATTAATGAGCAATTCTCGATGATCCAATGCAGTCCTAATGCAATGCTATGCAGTTCATAATGCAAAAATCAGGCACTTCGTAATGTAAAAATAATGCAATTCGTAATGCAACAATCAGGCAGTTCGTAATGCAAAAATAATGCAGTTCGTAATGCAACAATCAGGCAGTTCAGTAATGCAAAAATAATGCAATTAGTAATGCAACAATCAGGCAGTTCGTAATGCAAAAATAATGCAATTCGTAATGCAACAATCAGGCAGTTCGTAATGCAAAAATAATGCACTTCGGCACCGATCGCGGTGCTCTGGACGGTCTTTATGCCACTCTTACTGACTCGCGGTCAGCTACTGCCAAAATATGCCCCCAACACTGTTATGATGGAAAACAAAGTGCAGCTCCACACTCCGGCCCCGGTACTGCCACTCCTCGGCAAGTATGGGCGGCGATACGGGATTGAGCGGGGGCTCACGCTGCAAAGATGGGAAAGGCCGAGAGCGTTTCTCTCGTAGCCCGCACCCCTCCCCAGGCGGCGTCACACGCACGCTCGCTGAGCGTTACCTTGGGGTGCGATCTCACTCTCCTCGCGGCTTGGGCCTCCGGTGCGACTTCGTTGATCTTGGGCAGTGGAACTCGGACCCCGACGGTGATGGTTCGAGGTCTCTCCTTGGCAAAGGCAGGCTCGGGCCGGCGGCGGTGAATTCTCACAGCTCCTCTGGGAATGCCGGTCCGGGCCGATGGCAATGACGATCGCAGCAGTTCTGGCCACGCTGTCGATCGAAGCAGAGAACAAGACTGCTCCGGGACACACAGTCACGGGGCAATTTCTCACGAAGGTCTCAGGCTGCAACAGGGCACACGCACACAGCGTTGCTGAGACTCACTTGAGCTCCGGGTGCATACGATCACAGGGCAATCCTCCCGAAGGTCTCAGGCTGCACGAAGCACACGCACACAGCATCGCTGAGACTCACTTGGACTCCGGGTGCACACGATCACAGGGCAATCCTCACGAAGGTCTCAGGCTGCACGAAGCACACGCACACAGCGTCGCTGAGACTCACTTGGACTCTGGGTGCACACGATCACAGGGCAATCCTCACGAAGGTCTCAGGCTGCACGAAGCACACACACACAGTGTCGCTGAGACTCACTTGGACTCCGGGTGCACACGATCACAGGGCAATCCTCACGAAGGTCTCAGGCTGCACGAAGCACACGCACACAGCATCGCTGAGACTCCCTTGAACTCCGCGTGCACACGATCACGGGTCAGTTCTTACGAAGGTCTCAGGCTGCAAAAGCACACGCACACAGCGTCGCTGAGACACACTTGGAAACTTTTATGTTCCTGAGTTTCCACAACAGGGAGCCAGCTCTCCTCGGGCCCTTGGAGACACGCTACTTCAGGACACAGCACACAGCAAAGTCCTCACAAGCAGGGGGACACAGCACACAGCAAAGTCCCTTGTCCTCTCCTTAGTCAAACCAGCAAAGTGCAGGCCAGCCCCAGAACACACAGCAAGGGCAGTCCTTCTCTTCAGTCTCTTCAGCTGTTCTTCTTTGGCAGAGGTTCCTCTTGATCACCAAGTAGTTTCAATCCTTTTTCAGTATGGATTCCAGTCTAAAGTCCAGGGTTTCAGCTCTCATAGTTATACCCCTAAATGTCTTTGAAGTCTTTGTGTTCGGGGGCACTGACCCCTGTCCAAACCAGTTCTGGGTGTGTCCCTGCCAGTGACACCTTCTTCCTTTGATAGTGGGGGTCTGGATCTTCAATCACTCAGCAGGAGATGGAGCCTTTGTTTTATGGCAGCAGCCCAGGTCTCTTCACCTCTAGGGGGCTACTCCTCCCCCCTACACTCCAGATGCAGGTCAACCATGGCTGTCTCACCTACTCCTCCCCTGGGTCAAGACATTTCACAGATCCTATCACATTCAAATCCAGACAGTCAATCCACAACCAGGCAGAGACACACAGAATTGTTAGAACAAAACAACCAGCCACTTCTAAAAGCGTGGTTTCTAAACACACAATTCAAAAACCACCTTCACAAAAAGATGTGTTATTAAATTGTGAGCTCAGGCACATAAACTTCACCTCTCCATCTTAAACCTATGGGAAGATAGGCTGGAAACATATTACACAGCCTCCCCCATTCTGTCCTATGGGCAAGATGGCCTTGCAACAGTGAAAAACGAAATGGAGAGTATTTCACTGTTAGGACATGGTACACACCTCAGTACATGTCCTACCTTTCACAGACACTGCACCCTGCCCAGGGGGGTACCTTGGGCCTACTATAGGGGTGTCTGATGTGCATGGAAAGGGAAGGGTAAGGACTGGCAAGTGGGTGCACTTGTCAGGACAACATGGCAGTTCGCAAACTGCGCGCAGGCACTGCAGTGGCAGGCCTGAGTTCTCTCTTTGGGGGCTACTTATGTGGGTGGCAAAATTAGTGCTGCAGGCCCATGAGTAGCCTTTGCATTACTAGCCCTGGCAAACATAGTGCACTTTACTAGGGACTTTACTAGTAAGACAAACATGCCAATTATGGACAACCAATTACCATTACACTTTACACAGGGAGCACTTGCACTTTGACACTGATCAGCAGTGGCAAAGTGCCCAAAGCATCTAAGTTGGCAACACCATGTCAGAAAAAAAGGTCTACGGGGAAGGCAAAAGTTTAGGAACTTTAGCCAAAAAGGGCCAAGTCCAACAGGTGCCTTACATGTAGAAAAAGGGAAGGTTTGGGCCTGGCAAATGAGTGCACTTGCCAGGTCAACATGACCGTTTAAAACTGCACTCTGACACTGCAATGGCAGGTCAGAGACAAGTTTACAGGTCTACTCATGTGGGTGGTACAACCAGTGCTGCATGCCCACCAGAAGCATTTGATTTACTGGGCACACAGTGTACTTTACTAGGGACATTAAATCAAGTATGCCAATCATGGATAAACAATCATAATTACATTTTGCACAATCAATCAGGTTTCTTGCAAAGCGCAACTACTCACCCGTTAGGGTCTCAAGGCGCAGAGTGGGGGCAAGGGGTAGATCTGCGGTTCAGTCGAAGAACCAGGCCTTGAGGTCCTGCCTGAATTGAGGCAGCAACGGTGATTGCCTGAGATGAAGAGGCAGGGAGTTCCAGGTCTTCGCAGCAAGGTAGGAGAAGGATCTTCCTCCAGCCGTGGTCTTGCGAATCCGTGGGATGATGGCCAGGGCCAGTTGGGCAGAGCGGAGATATCTGGTGGGAGTGTAGAAGTAGAGGCAGTGGTTGAGGTATGCAGGTCCTGCATTGTGGAGGGCTTTTAGGCGTGCGTGAGGAGCTTGAAGGTAATTATTTTGTTGATAGGTAGCCAGTGAATGTATCTCTGGTGGCCGTGAATGTGGCTGCGGCGGGGGATGTACAGGATGAGTCTGGCGGAGGCGTTCTGGATGTTTTGCAGTTTCTTTAGGAGTTTTTGGGCGGTGCCGGCATAGAGTGCATTGCCTTAGTAGAGTCTGCTGCTGATGAGCGCATGGGTTCCCATTTTCCTCGACTCGGTAGGGATCCACCTGAAGAATTTTCTAAAGCAGGCGGCGTGTGGGGAAGCAGGAGGACGAGACGGCTTTGATTTGGTGGTTAATTGAGAGTGAGGAGTCTAGGATGATGCTGAGTTTTCTTGTGTGTTCTGTGGGTGTGTGTGGGGGGGGTTCTGAGCGCTGCAGGCCACCAGGAGTCGTCCTAGGCAAACGGAGTGGAGCTCAGGATGAGGACTTTGGTCTTGTCTGGAGGGGTAGCGAGCACTTGCACTTTAGCACTGATCAGCAGTGGTAAAGTGCCTAGAGTACATAAACCAGCAAAAACGAAGTCCAGCATACCTTCAAAAAATACAGGAGGTAGAGGCAATAAGACAGGGGAAACCATGCCAAGGATGCCAGGTCCAACAGGCATAATCACATTTTCTATTGGCCTCATATATACACATATCTAATGTATAACAAAAACCACCCCGTTCTCCTTCCAACCTATAGATATGCAGTACAATATATCTCTTTCCTTGGAGGAACTTACTATTGTACAGACTGAGACCACTCCAGGTTGACTTCCGTAATAATACCGCAGGACTCTTTTATGAAAGTCATACTGTCCATTTCTTAATTTTTTGTGCACTTTATCAAACTCTGAGAGCAACTTTTTACTTCCTCTATTGAGATCACGTAACCCTAACTCAAGAAAGTCTTCGAATCCCACATTCCGTTGAATCTCATGAAACCTGCTATGCTGTTGTTAAATTTATAAGAGGGGCTCTCACTATCAGGAAGCATTATGGTTAATTGCAGTTCCTTGGATGTTGTGGAAATCGCTGTATTACTAATGACATTTTTTCATACTATACAAATAACTCTTGTGATATTAACTTGCTAGAACGCACATTGCACTTTTTTAATTGTCGTTACGGCCATTCTTGAGATTGATTAGGCCGTTTTTAACTTGAAAATGATATTGGGAGTATTAAGACTTGGGCCCCTCATATCAGAATGAGATATGTATAATTGATGTTTGAAATGTGTATATTATTGTGTGCTTTTATGATTTAAAAAAATATATATATAATAAAGTTTTCTGACTGACTGATAGTCATACAATTGCGCTGCTGACTTAATGCCTGCTTACATTTTGAAATAAGTGTAGATCCTTTCAATTTTTCATTGAATGCATGTTTGGGGAAGAAGGATCATCTACATGCTATAATCACAGAGATGAGAGGCCATTCTTTAATTTCAATGTGTTTTTATTTAGATTTTTCTAAAAGATACTATAATTTTGACATTATATTTAATGAATCACATAAGACTTTCCTGCATCGGTTTCATGGGAAAACAGATGAAAATATTCCCTCACATATTAGGGCAGAAGTATCCTGTGAAGGAATATTTTGAAAAGGGAATAAAACACTTTGGGCCTAATTACGATGCGGGCGGAAAACCTCCGACCAGCTGTTGGAGGCTTTCTGCCTGACATTGTAGGTTTCAATCCAACCCCCGTATTAGGATGACGGCAGTCGGAGTGAAACCTGCGGGAGGACTCCAATGCGCTTTTGATGGGCTTAAGGAGCCCGCTGGTGTGTCGGAAGGCACATAATCCCCTAATGATGGCAGAGCCAGGCTGTGCTCTGCCGCCGGGATTATGATGGCACTTTCCGCCTGCCCTTTCATGGCGGTCCGCCCACCATGAAAAGACAGGCAGAAAGTGACAGGGGGCCCCTAGCAGGGCCTCCTTCCCCCTTGCTCTCCGCTATGTTTCCAAACATCCATTTTGCTATGGCAGCTTGCGCTGCGGGTCTTTTTCGCCCACCATACAAACTGCCATAGCAAAATGGATGTTTCCGACCGCCCAATGGGTGGTCGCATCCAAATTCTGAGGTCAGACCCGCCAACCTATGGTCAAGCGGTTCCAAACCGTTTCGGTGTCAGGCGGACACAAGTCTGCCCGATATCGTAATTAGGCCCTTTTTTGTGGTATGCTAGCAAGAAAAAGTGTTTCTGCTGTGAATCCAAATGTGCTATTATATTTGAATAATACTACTGCCCTTACCTGTGTAGTCTGGTTCACCAAATCTGCAATTTTCAAATGGCCCAAAATTTACCTTCTTATTTACTGATAAATAACGGAAATTGGAATTCTACTTTTCTTTTGTAATGTGCATTAGATTCAGATGCATGTGGATAGGCTCATCAAATTGAAATCATCTTGTATAACTCACCAAACCATAAACTATCGCTCCCTCTTTTTTCACTGAAAAACCTCCTAAATAAATTCTTAATATTGATTTCCATCTTTGGAGCAAACCCATAGTTGTTGGATAGACCTTTTTAGCCTAGGTTGCCACGAATCTTAACACCCTTATCCCAAACATGTACGCACTGATCAAATGAGAATCATTTTGAATTCAGGAAACAATAATGTATTGTTTTTTGTTCAGACCAGATTTGCCAAGTAATTTGAAATAGTCTCAGAATTGCCTTGGGAAGTGATTCTAAATATCAATATCATACCACAAGCATTGAAGAGCATGTTTCTGGCTAATGTTATTGACAGCATATATGCTTAATAAAAGAGAAAGAAATCCCCAAGAACTGCAGGATACCAGATGCTCCTAAGCCCACAAGTGATATATGGTTCCTGCTCCATTGGGACATGGTGATTAATTAAAAATGTTAGGCTGATAATTGCTTGATTTTGTATATAGCATCACGATGCCCATTGATGGAACATTCCAACAGACAAAAACCCATACTCAAAGCCAGTCTCCACAGTTAACAGAGCATAGTGTGACCCATGATGATTCCAAAACACATAATGTAGAAGCTTATCAGTCCTCTCTCTTTTCAGATTCGTAACAACCACATTCTTCAATAACTTACCTAAAAGTTGGCAGGTTATATATTAAAAGATAATTGATGAGAATAGCAAAAGTTAGACCCACTGAGCTTGACAGGGTTATCACAATGCTAGAGTGGATGCGCTGGTGCCATTTTGACTAGTGCTGGTACCTCCCATGTGGAGTAGCTTCTTTGGATAATATCAACCAGCGATGGAAGGTGGTTCATAGTGACATTCAGTAGTGATAGTGGACAGGTTTCTGTATCACTGGTGGTCTAATTCATCTGGGCCGTAAGTATAAAGAGGACTGAAACAGACATTGCAATGAATTCCTTCAGAGTTAAATTTGACCCTGGGGCAGACAGATCATGTGATCATTTGGGCAGATATCATCATGGATGTGGCCAACCTTCTTTACAAAGAGATTCTATTTTCTTTCGTCTTAAAACCTGTCCCAGTCCTGGGATTAACATTAGTAATAAGGCATGTAGCTATTCATTGGAAAGAAAATGTGGTGCCAGCGTTCCAATCACAGAATAAAGATATGAATAAAGAGATGATAGCAGAAAAATTCAGAATTGCCGCAGTATGAACAGACCCCAATCTAGGCGAAGAACTGGTGACATGGAAAGAAATGCATAAAGTACATGTCCACATTTAGATAAACCTAATTGAGAACTATGGTCCCCCACATGCTGATTGATTTGCACCTGTAATGTTCAATAACACATTCCCTCCACTGACTCCATGAGCACCTCAGCCTAAATATAATAGTTTATGAATGTTTAACCATGGTATCAGCTGCAAATGTATTGCAGCCTTTGAGTTTCTTTTAAGTGCTTGATCTGTGTTATAAAACCAATACAAGTTTCCAAGAAAAAACAGTTTGAGACCAACTATATTTCTGTTAATATAATGTGTTTGCTGTCAATAAACATTATTAACTTTATTAAGCATTTCCATCCTTGACAGATATCTGTACTAGATCTAAAATTCAAGACTTGATATTTTTACAACACATAACGCTACACAGGTAGTCACATTGCTAAAATTGAAAGTGGTACATAAAGCATTTTTCCCCACTACATTATCTTGAATCACCCATACATATTAATAATCCTAAAATTGTGTTACATTATACTTGGTGCGGATGTTGGAAGTCTCAAAGTTTGTATATTGTACTTAAACATCAATTTGGGCGAGTGAATATGTTTATCATCTATGGGATGTGTAGTATGAAGTTGGCTGTTACTAACTGCTTTAGGCGTCTTTACGTGTATTCATCAGAGTTATATACATGCTATCCTAAAACAATGCACAGGCTATAGGAAACTCAGCATGTGGTGTAAAATAACTCAGTCTGTCTTCATTTTCTTTCCTCATGTGACATACCATGAATTCTGTATGAAGCAAATGAGAACTTGCGACGGTTTCATGAAGTTTCTGTCTTGTAAGGACACGGCTGGCTGATTGCAGATACTCCATTGCTACTTTTTCACGTGGCGTGGGCACGGCGGTAAAGGGGTCAACAATACCCAAACCACTCATGTCTAAGGTTAATGACACATTGGACCCTCTCCTGTAGGAAACATAAAGAAGGTGTGAGTTTGTGATGTATTTCACTTATTTACAACACCACGAACATAACTTGAAATACTTCTTATAGTAAAACAGAAAAACATTGCAACATCTTGTTCTTGGCCCGGTGTCCACACAAACCTATGCTGTTTGACTCGATATTCATTATCACAATGATAGCACTTAATATCAGGTGATCTTACTTGTTATACAGCATGCTAAAAAAACAGATTGATGACTGTCTGCTTGCCACCAAAGCCAGTGAAGTATTGTACTAGCAACACCATGGGGCATATGTATCAAGCCTTATTCCCGTTCGCAAACGGGCCGATTCTCAGAATCGGCCCGTTTGCGAATGGGAAAAAGCCTTTTGGGATGTATCATCCCAAAAGGCCATCGTAAAATAAGGAATCTCAAAATTTGCGATTCCCTATTTTGCGAATGCATTTAAGGATTTGCAAATTGCGATTCCTTAAATGCTATTCTGGAAGCACCCGAAATTAGCGAGTTGCCCTTAAGGAATCGCAAATCACATTTTTAGTTTTGCAATTCAAGAACCACTTAGCTTTCACAGTAACTCCATTATGAGTGATAGTATCAGCCTGTATCACTGATTCACATGTTTTACAGTGTGTACAACAGTATGTTCCGACTACCGGTGAAGTTCCATCTATTGTCTTCTGGACAAACTGAGTATTCGTTTTGAAACGCAAGTGTACTAAAATGTCTTTGATATTTCTATTCCTTTGGTATGCAAACATCGGTTTCAGTAGTTTTTAATTGATTTCCGACTCACTTTTAAAATTGTGCCAGTTTGAGCAAATAATTTGTCTGATCTTCTCATTCATAGTTGAATGACATGTGACACAGACTAAGCGAGATGATGTTTGTTTTTCTTTGCTTTGGAGTAAATGGTCTCTGTCAAAGAAGCATGCTCTTTTGTAGACTTCCCTGACAAGGCATCTACGGTGACCCCTAGATAGAAATTTTTCTTTCATGGCTACAGATTGAAGGTTGTAGTCTGTTAGATTGGTCCAATTTCTGTGGAGACGCAAAAATTGCCCAAATAGGATACTTTGCTTTTGTGTCCTAGATGTATGTTTATATGCACAAATATCATGTATCAAGCCTTATTCCCGTTCGCAAACGGGCCGATTCTCAGAATCGGCCCGTTTGCGAATGGGAAAAAGCCTTTTGGGATGTATCATCCCAAAAGGCCATCGTAAAATAAGGAATCTCAAAATTTGCGATTCCCTATTTTGCGAATGCATTTAAGGAATTGCAAATTGCGATTCCTTAAATGCTATTCTGGAAGCACCCGAAATTAGCGAGTTGCCCTTAAGGAATCGCAAATCACCACCAACTTCAAGTTGGTGGTAATTTGCGATTTCCTAGAAAAATGCACTTTTTAGCACTTTTTAGCATTTTTCAAAATGCCATGTGGCGCACATACATGCTCTTAGGGCATGTATGTGCGCCACATGTGCACACATGCATATTTCAGGGTGCAACAGGGTGTCCTTTTGACACCCTTGCACCCTTGAAATTGCATTCGCAATTTGCGAGTACCTAATGGGTACTCGCAAATTGCGAATGTCTTCCCATTCATTCCTATGGGCCTCTAGGCCCATAGGAATGAATGGGAAGGTATTCCTTAATTGCGAATCACAATTTGCGAGTCGCAATTAAGGAATATGTAGGAATCGCAATTATTATTGCGAAACCTACATACATTTCATTTTGCGAGTCCTTAATAGCGATTCGCTAAAATTCGCTATTAAGGACTCGCAAAACGGTTTTTTAATACATATGCCCCCATGTCAGCTATTATTTTAATGCCTAACAGGAGTCTGGTAAGTAAATCTTTGTTGATGGACACCAGTTGTTAGCATTCAACTCCTGAATCAGAGCCTATAACCATCCTTCTTATGCTTCTTGGCTATTTAGAAGTATTGTACTTAAAACGGCACAACCATGTTAATGAGCAGTGTTTGCACACTCTCTCAGAGCAATGGCTGGCAGGGAAACAATCTTAGGAGAAATAATAAAACCAGTTATGGTCAATAGTGAAAGAAACCTAGTAGCCTCTGAAATGAGCAGGATTCCTTTGGACACTTTAATGATTGTCCAAAAATAGTGAAAGAATTATATGAAAGTATTGTTTGGATTAAAGGCATAAGGCACTTTACGGGTTTATTGAGTTATTAGGACATGCCTACAGATAGTTTTAGGTGTCTGTTGGCAAACAGATCAATTGCATCTAATATAGACTTACTGTGGCCCATGTTGCACCCTGGTGCACGATTTGGTAGCTTTTATCTAAGTTCTCAGCTCCTCCTGATTCAATATCTTCTCTCACTGTCAATCTAAAGAGTTGTATCCTTCCACTGCTAATGTTGGAACTTTGAATTGCAGTACATTAGGGGCTGTTTTCTTTCCTTCTGTTTGTCTCTTCCTGCTCTCTCCCTTTGTCTCTGTGTCTGCCCATCTATAAATAGATTTAAAACCATTTCAACATGGCCAACCATGCAGCACATTCATGTGTGGCAGTCTTCTTGGAATGGTTTTTCTTATGTTTTAAGAAAAATAATTTGAAGCTGGCCACCATGCTTGCTCAGGTCTGGATAGCAGTCAACTCTGCCTTATTTACTTACTTTAAAGAAAAACATTTCAAGATAGTAGCCTCTTGCTCAGGCATGTGCAGCAGCCATCCTGGAGTGAGTTTGTATTAAAGATCAAAAAACATTCCAAAATGACTGCTGCAATTGTGTGCACATGCAAAGCAGCCACCTGGATACAACTACCAGTATTGGCAAAGTCAATAGGTGTCATGGGTTTGCCAATACTTTTTAAAAGTATTTAAGTTGTACACATTTATGGATATATATTTGAAGGAGTCCAAATGTTTAGGAGAATGTTGGGAATTGTTCCATATGATAATGAGTTGTCCTTTAATGGGTCGGTCTTCACATAATTTATAAAAAATATTAGGTATTACTGTTGGGTTTGTGTGAAATATTAACTTGAAAAGAGGAATATGCAAAGTGTAATCCATGTGTCAGACACTGGAAGAAAGATCAAAGACAAAAAAATGAATACCTGCAAGAACCTGAGTGGCAAGATAATGTTTAATTAAGGGAGCTGCTAATTTAGATGTTCTAATTGATGAACGATGTTCGGTGAGGCATGTTGCCATAGATCGAGCAGCTTCACCTACGTATCCTAACTTACAGGGACACAAAAGTAAGTAGATCACATTTTTAGTTTTGCAATTCAAGAACCACTTAGCTTTCACAGTAACTCCATTATGAGTGATAGTATCAGCCTGTATCACTGATTCACATGTTTTACAGTGTGTACAACAGTATGTTCCGACTACCGGTGAAGTTCCATCTATTGTCTTCTGGACAAACTGAGTATTCGTTTTGAAACGCAAGTGTACTAAAATGTCTTTGATATTTCTATTCCTTTGGTATGCAAACATCGGTTTCAGTAGTTTTTAATTGATTTCCGACTCACTTTTAAAATTGTGCCAGTTTGAGCAAATAATTTGTCTGATCTTCTCATTCATAGTTGAATGACATGTGACACAGACTAAGCGAGATGATGTTTGTTTTTCTTTGCTTTGGAGTAAATGGTCTCTGTCAAAGAAGCATGCTCTTTTGTAGACTTCCCTGACAAGGCATCTACGGTGACCCCTAGATAGAAATTTTTCTTTCATGGCTACAGATTGAAGGTTGTAGTCTGTTAGATTGGTCCAATTTCTGTGGAGACGCAAAAATTGCCCAAATAGGATACTTTGCTTTTGTGTCCTAGATGTATGTTTATATGCACAAATATCATGTATCAAGCCTTATTCCCGTTCGCAAACGGGCCGATTCTCAGAATCGGCCCGTTTGCGAATGGAAAAGCCTTTGGGATGTATCATCCCAAAAGGCCATCGTAAAATAAGGAATCTCAAAATTTGCGATTCCCTATTTTGCGAATGCATTTAAGGAATTGCAAATTGCGATTCCTTAAATGCTATTCTGGAAGCACCCGAAATTAGCGAGTTGCCCTTAAGGAATCGCAAATCACCACCAACTTCAAGTTGGTGGTAATTTGCGATTTCCTAGAAAAATGCACTTTTTAGCACTTTTTAGCATTTTTCAAAATGCCATGTGGCGCACATACATGCTCTTAGGGCATGTATGTGCGCCACATGTGCACACATGCATATTTCAGGGGTGCAACAGGGTGTCCTTTTGACACCCTTGCACCCTTGAAATTGCATTCGCAATTTGCGAGTACCTAATGGGTACTCGCAAATTGCGAATGTCTTCCCATTCATTCCTATGGGCCTCTAGGCCCATAGGAATGAATGGGAAGGTATTCCTTAATTGCGAATCGCAATTTGCGAGTCGCAATTAAGGAATATGTAGGAATCGCAATTATTATTGCGAAACCTACATACATTTCATTTTGCGAGTCCTTAATAGCGATTCGCTAAAATTCGCTATTAAGGACTCGCAAAACGGTTTTTTAATACATATGCCCCCATGTCAGCTATTATTTTAATGCCTAACAGGAGTCTGGTAAGTAAATCTTTGTTGATGGACACCAGTTGTTAGCATTCAACTCCTGAATCAGAGCCTATAACCATCCTTCTTATGCTTCTTGGCTATTTAGAAGTATTGTACTTAAAACGGCACAACCATGTTAATGAGCAGTGTTTGCACACTCTCTCAGAGCAATGGCTGGCAGGGAAACAATCTTAGGAGAAATAATAAAACCAGTTATGGTCAATAGTGAAAGAAACCTAGTAGCCTCTGAAATGAGCAGGATTCCTTTGGACACTTTAATGATTGTCCAAAAATAGTGAAAGAATTATATGAAAGTATTGTTTGGATTAAAGGCATAAGGCACTTTGCGGGTTTATTGAGTTATTAGGACATGCCTACAGATAGTTTTAGGTGTCTGTTGGCAAACAGATCAATTGCATCTAATATAGACTTACTGTGGCCCATGTTGCACCCTGGTGCACGATTTGGTAGCTTTTATCTAAGTTCTCAGCTCCTCCTGATTCAATATCTTCTCTCACTGTCAATCTAAAGAGTTGTATCCTTCCACTGCTAATGTTGGAACTTTGAATTGCAGTACATTAGGGGCTGTTTTCTTTCCTTCTGTTTGTCTCTTCCTGCTCTCTCCCTTTGTCTCTGTGTCTGCCCATCTATAAATAGATTTAAAACCATTTCAACATGGCCAACCATGCAGCACATTCATGTGTGGCAGTCTTCTTGGAATGGTTTTTCTTATGTTTTAAGAAAAATAATTTGAAGCTGGCCACCATGCTTGCTCAGGTCTGGATAGCAGTCAACTCTGCCTTATTTACTTACTTTAAAGAAAAAACATTTCAAGATAGTAGCCTCTTGCTCAGGCATGTGCAGCAGCCATCCTGGAGTGAGTTTGTATTAAAGATCAAAAAACATTCCAAAATGACTGCTGCAATTGTGTGCACATGCAAAGCAGCCACCTGGATACAACTACCAGTATTGGCAAAGTCAATAGGTGTCATGGGTTTGCCAATACTTTTTAAAAGTATTTAAGTTGTACACATTTATGGATATATATTTGAAGGAGTCCAAATGTTTAGGAGAATGTTGGGAATTGTTCCATATGATAATGAGTTGTCCTTTAATGGGTCGGTCTTCACATAATTTATAAAAAATATTAGGTATTACTGTTGGGTTTGTGTGAAATATTAACTTGAAAAGAGGAATATGCAAAGTGTAATCCATGTGTCAGACACTGGAAGAAAGATCAAAGACAAAAAAATGAATACCTGCAAGAACCTGAGTGGCAAGATAATGTTTAATTAAGGGAGCTGCTAATTTAGATGTTCTAATTGATGAACGATGTTCGGTGAGGCATGTTGCCATAGATCGAGCAGCTTCACCTACGTATCCTAACTTACAGGGACACAAAAGTAAGTAGATCACATTTTTAGTTTTGCAATTCAAGAACCACTTAGCTTTCACAGTAACTCCATTATGAGTGATAGTATCAGCCTGTATCACTGATTCACATGTTTTACAGTGTGTACAACAGTATGTTCCGACTACCGGTGAAGTTCCATCTATTGTCTTCTGGACAAACTGAGTATTCGTTTTGAAACGCAAGTGTACTAAAATGTCTTTGATATTTCTATTCCTTTGGTATGCAAACATCGGTTTCAGTAGTTTTTAATTGATTTCCGACTCACTTTTAAAATTGTGCCAGTTTGAGCAAATAATTTGTCTGATCTTCTCATTCATAGTTGAATGACATGTGACACAGACTAAGCGAGATGATGTTTGTTTTTCTTTGCTTTGGAGTAAATGGTCTCTGTCAAAGAAGCATGCTCTTTTGTAGACTTCCCTGACAAGGCATCTAGGGTGACCCCTAGATAGAAATTTTTCTTTCATGGCTACAGATTGAAGGTTGTAGTCTGTTAGATTGGTCCAATTTCTGTGGAGACGCAAAAATTGCCCAAATAGGATACTTTGCTTTTGTGTCCTAGATGTATGTTTATATGCACAAATATCATGTAAAACTATTTTACAAAATATTAATTTTAATTTATATTATAATGTTCTATTTGTTTTTAATTTACTAAAATAACATATATAAATATATTTACATAAACATACAAAACATTTTAAAAATGTAACAAACTACAAAAAAATATAAAATATTGCCAATTTAATTATACATAAAAAGTAAACAATAAAAAAATACGTTTTACTAAAACTATCTTAAAAATAACATACATTTATATATATAAAAAATACAAAATTAAATACAAAAGCACATAATAGTATATATTTTAAAATTCTAACAAAACTATTAAACTCTATAAGTAATAAGTAAACCATTCCCATCCGATCCATACAACATTAGGGAAAGCATTGGCTCAGGAGGGGCAACATTTACTATTCCCACTCCCCATGCCAGTAGGTGCATCAGTAGAGAAAGCGTTGGACTCAGGAGGGGTAAAATTTACTTACCTGTGGTGCCCCCCAAACATCCCTGCATCTAGTAGCAGGCACCGCATGCGATGTTTAAACAGTGCACATTTCCTATTGCGCCGTGTGCTGTGGCCCACATCATTATTAGGGAAGCAGGACCTCCGACTCCTTGTCGGCGGTCCGTTTCCGAAATGATGCCGGTTGTACACTCATCCTACCGGCATCGTAATGATGCCCTAAGTGTTGAAGACAGAGTAGAGACAATTTTGTGGGCGTTTTTGATATAAGTAATGAAATAGAATTCTATAGATTTATGCATTCCTGCTTTTTATTTCCCCTTTAGTGATATACTGCCTAACAAATTGTATTAACTGCATTTTACAAACCTATATTTTTTATTAGTTGAGAATGGATATTGAATGTGGCTCCCACCAATTATAATACCTAATGGTGTTAAAATGTGAATATTGCATAGGCCGGTGTTGGGATATCCGACCAGGTGGGTTTGTAGGCTTTGCGGTGCCACTAGTATATACCTATAGCACTACTTTTAGCTTCCCATCAAAACCCTAATTCTTAAACACCTAGAAAACACACTATGAATATTTGGATCCAGTGAGAATATGGAAAAGCTCTCAGGAAAAGATCAGAGTTTCGCATTTGTATTGATAAATGGAGTCTGAAATTCTCTGGTAAAGGATGACATAGCAAAGAGGGAAACATAAAAGATTTTAAAGAATGGATAAAAGAAGTGAGATACTATTGAGTGCTGCTGGATTTGTTTTTTTGTTTTTTACAATTCATATTACTAGTGAATTGGCCTCTGACTGCTAATGTCTTTTAAAGAATATAGTGCAATATAACAATGAAGAGATTTTACAAAGTGCTTGCTACCATATATTTGCTATTGGTAGCGCTATAGGTCGAGGTCAAGGTCAATCTTTATTGCGTGATTACTTAAAACCATTGCAACTATAAAACATCATATCAAATTATTTCATGTAATAAAACCATATTTTTAAAATACGCTTTGATAAGAGAGTGATAGCTAAGTTATTCAAATTTCAAGTCCTAATTTATGTGGCAACATATACTGTCCCATAAGTATTAGGTTTTACAAGCAATCTGTTAAAAAAGGATAATTTAAAAATTTTAAGAGTTTTGCATTGTGGAGTTACAGGTAATCCTGCTGTTTTTCAATTTTTCCTCTTATACGACCAATTCGGGCGCTGCGTAGCTCCAGGTAGCTGAGCTAGGATACTGATTCTGTTGGCCGCTGATATTAAGACAAATAAGTCTTAAGTATATCGAAAGGTAGCCCAACCAGTTGTCTGAAAGTTGGAGTTTAGCATTTTTTCTGCCTTGTCTACAAATTGGACCAGGCGACAGGCTAGTTGGAGATCCCCGCCTTCAAAGCATGCCTTAACTGCCTGCCTGCATGATCTTATTCCCATTTTATTCGAAGCAGGTTTTAATATGCATCTTTGTTCCTTATCTAATTTCCTGCATATGCATAGTAGATGTATCATATCCTCTTTTAAATCCCTGCATAATCGGCAGTTAGTTGTTGTTTGTAGGCGTTTCCACGGGGGCAGATAAAACAATGATGGGAGAATGCCCAGCCGTAGAAGAAGGTATTTCTCCTTTGTTGTCTGCATGAAGCCGGTGCCTGAGTAGGGTTGAGGGGAGCCTCTGGTGTAACTCTGTAGGACAAACTAGCCATGTGCCCTTTTCTTTAGCGCTGCTTAGTCCTCCACTAGCGATACAATTTTTACTGTTTTGTTTACCAGTTCTTTGAAGGTTTTATGTGATCCAACGCTCTCCCAGAGGTTTTGTAGTGCCAAGCTGTCTATTGAATTTTGTAGGTAGGTCATTGCCGCACTGCCTTTTTTTTATTCAAGCTCCTTCCAGAGGTGGGTGTTCAGAGTCGCCAGAGCCGCTCCCTTTATTTTGTGCCAGCATTTGACATAGGCGCCCTTCCGCGTTATTTGTTGATTCCGTAGACCGAATTCCAGTCTTATTTGTGCCGGGGATGTGTATTTAGGAAGACTGAATATGATTCTCATTGCCCTGGCTACTGTCCTCCTTGTAGGCATTCGCTTCCGTAGGTGATGGTGGGTATAAGTTTAGCTTGGATCACCTGTAGCAAAGGGGTGAAACTTGGTCCCACCATTTTGAGTTTGAGATTTTTTAGGGCTACCACCGTTGCATTGCCTCTCCTTGCTATTGCTTGTTCCTGTTGCTGGAACGTGCCTTTGCTGTCCACTATTACACCCAGGTACTAGTATTCTTTAACGGTTTCCAATGGGGCTCCTCCTAGTAGCCAGCGGTATCTGTGTGTGGTCCTCTTCGAATTTATTCCCATCACCTTTGTTTTATCAAAGTTTATGCTTAATCCATTTATAACCGAATAGATGTACGTTGTGTCAATCAGATGTTGTAGGCCAATCGGCGTGTGACTGATTAGAGCAATGTCATCGGCGCAAAGTAAGTTTGAGAGTTTAAAACCTCCCAATTTAGGAGCATGGGAGTTGCAGTTATCTAACTCGGGGTGAGATCAGACATAAAGAGGTTAAATAGAGTCGGGCCAGGACACAGCCTTGTTTGAGACCCTTGGCCGTCTGAACTTTTCTCGACAGACAGTCGCCGGCTCCCAGCTTAATTTGAACCCACATGTCAGTGTGGAGTAGAATCAGCTGTGACAGTAGAGCCGATGGAATTTTTCTTTTTGATAACTTGTCTCATAATTTATTCCTATTAATGTTATCCAAGGCAGATGAATAATCGTTGAAGTAGACGAAAAGTGGCTGGTTGGCAGTTTTGGCAGCATCTATTAGAAGAGATAAGGCGAGTATGTTTGTTGTTGTTCCGGTGAGTTTACAGAAGCCTGTTTGGTTAATTGGGTTTACTGCCTTTTCGGCAGCCCAGTTGGTAAGCTCGTCCAGTAAAAGGCCAGCGTAGTATTTGGCGTTGTTGTCTATTAAGGCAACGAGCCTGTAGTTTTTTGCTTCGTTTTTGCTGCCTTTCTTGTGGATTGAAGATATTATTGACCCCTTCCACGAGTTTGGTATTATTTCCACTTCTAAAATATGTCTGTAAAGTGGCAATAGTGCTGCTGCCCAATATTTCGGATCTTGCTTATACATGATTGGTGGAATGCCATTAGGACCCGGTGCCCCCTCTGCCTTGCCTTTCTCTATCCTATTCACAATCTGTTTATCCGTGAAGGCCATGGGTTCTGTCTCCGGTGATATGGCCTGGTCAAATATACAGCTACTGGATTCTTGTGGATTGTTCATAGTGTCCGATGGTGCTGTGTTGAAATGATGCCAGAGATAGTTAGCCCATGCTTCTTCTGTCAAGTGTGAGTTGATGCAGGGTGCTCTTGAATTCTGCCAACTATTCACTGTGCGCTAGAACCTTGCACTGTTGTTTGTTTTCACGTCATGCAATAGTCTGGCCCACAGCTTATCCTCCATCTCCCTTTTTGAATACAAGATGAATTTCTTTTTGGTGGTTTTTAGGTTTCTTAGTTCCTCTTGGATGGCCTCGTCAGGGCCTATTTGACGTAGCCGCCGCAGTGCTCTGTTTATGTCTCTCTTAAGAAGCCTTGGACTGTTTTTTTGGTCAGTTGTCAGGTCGTTACCTTGCACACTGTAGGATTCATGGATTGGCCTCCTTAGCGATTGTCCTTCAGATGTTACACGAGCATCCTCTCTTTTTGTGTGGGCTGCCCCAAAGCTGTTGATGAAGGTTTCCCAGCGGCTTAAGATGCCGATGTGCATCGTTTTGCCTTCCTCCCAGAGTTTTTTTGCCTCAGTCTTGAAGCCTTCCAGATTGCGAGTATTGCATTTTATTCTTTTGTGATTGACTGTGAACATCACACTAGGATTCCCTACTCGCAGGGTTGGTGTTACACCTTGTATATTTAGTGTGATCTCTTGAGGTAAGTGATCACTGGCATCCGTTGTTCCTATTCGAAAGTCAGTGATTTTACTGACCAGTGGCAATGATGAGAATGTATAGTCTATTATTGTGCTAGCTGATGAGTTATGAAAAGTTGCTGCCGGCGGACAGACCTTTGGAAAACAGCCATTTAGTGCCACCAGGTTCAGATGTTCTAGGTCCTTTAGAAATTCTTTTGCTTGCCTAGATAGTTTACCCCATTTGCTCCATTCTTGGAGTGGCATACCACAAGCCGAAAACTGCTCTTCCAATAATTGGTCCCTAGTCAGGGGCCCCAAGAGGTACATGTTAAAATCCCCTGTTATGATGATGATTGGGTTTGCCTCCTCTGACATTATCCTTGTTAGTTCAGAAACTAAGAGTTTCATCCCTGCTTTTCTCTCCCGAGGATGGATGTATATGTTTAATAATATTAATTTTTGATTGGGTTTATTTCCTCCTAAGTGCAGTTTTGTAGCGTTTACACCATTGTTTATTGACTGTTTAATGTCCAATTCCTATATTGCATTTATGCTCCTTATTGAGGGGTATATTGTATGCCCACCTTTTAAATGCCCAAATTTGGCGCTTCTGACCACTGGCAGGTGAAATGCTTTGAAACCCTGTAGTTGATGCGGTTGATCTAGCCAGGTCTTTTGGAGTGCAATGAGGTTGAATTTTTGAAAATACAAAGTTGAGTATCATTGATTTTATTTCCTAAGCCATTTATATTCCAGGAACATAGTTTTAGATGGGGCTTAGATGTAGCATTTTGTTGCATGCCTTGTCAGGTTTCCTTTCCTGTGTATTAATTGTCCTTGCTATCCAAGTCCAGTCGTTTTGTCGTGTGTTTTCATGTATTTGCCAAGGGCTTCAGGCTTTGGTTTCCATCTGTTGGATGGAGGTGCTTCGAGCCCCTTTAAGCACAGATGGGATGTTTCCTGTTGTCAACTTATTTGACGGCCTGCAGCCTTCCTGCTCTTGTTGTATTTGAAACAGAGGCTCTGGGTATCCAATTGTTTGATAGAGTTTTATTCGAATCCCCCAGGCGAAAAAATCGACTTTCCTCCTTTAAAATTCTCTGCTATTTCCTGCGTGGCCCAGGTTGTCTTGGTTACCTCCTGATCTGACAGATGTTTGAAGTCTTTGAACTCAACAGATTCTAATTCGTGTGAGCTTATGTCTGTCAGGTTGCTGATGAATGATAACAGTCGTAGTATGTTGCCTCGGTTGAGAGTGTCTCCCCGACCTCTTGGTTTATACTCTGGGATGAGCAGGATGGTGCGATTATTGTGCTCCTCCTTATTACTACTCCTTGCCTTGGTTTCTGCAGCAGACAGTTGTTCCTGGATCGGAGGAATTCTCTCTATTCCGGTTGGCAATGCTTCTGCTCGCGGTGAATTTGGGCAGCCGATGATACCTCGGGTGGGCCTGGTTTCGGTCCCCTTTGTTGGACTGGTGGAGTTGTTTGCCCGGGAGTTGCTTCTAATGTTTCCTCTAAGCTTCATGCCTTCGTCGGAATTTTGGGCCTTCTGAGTAGAGGGAGTCTCCATAGTCATGGAGTTTGTTGAAGCCTGACTTGGCCTGTGTGTTTCTTCTTCACCTTTTGGAGTCGCTGTTCCCACTTTGAAGTATTCTCTTATGTTAGTGATCTTGATTCTCCCTTTTTGCCTCTGCTTCCGACATTGTTTGGTTTCTTGCCGTGTTTTTTCTGGACTTCCCTTTGCCACAGGGCGCCCCTGCGGACTGTGGCAGATGATGGCTGCTAGTTCACTTGCCTGCTGCTGCAGATGCTGACTGCTTGGTTCACTTGCCTGCTGCTGCAAGACATTACCAAGCTGCAAGTTTGAGTGCCCGAGGCTTACTTCGTGCTGCTTTTCACTAGTCTGCCTTTGATCTCGTCCTGCACCTGCTGCATAGGTCTTTTCGATTGTGTGCTCGGATAGCTTCCTGCTGTTCCCTGAGGAATTTTGATCCAGTGACCCTTTGCCATCAGAGGACTTGTTAAAAAACTTTTTGATTCTGACTCTGCTGCTCCTTTGCCCCCGTGCTGCTAGAGGTTGAACCGGTCCTGTCTTTTCCTTGGGTGATGTGATATTCATTTGTTGCAGCATAGGTCGTTTCACTTATAGAATCATATGGCTTGCTGCTTTTCCCTAGTGATTTTTGATCTGTTGTCCATTTGCCATTGCAAGGTATATTGGAGATGGCTTGTTCCTGGCTCTGTTGCTTATTTCTTCCTGTGCTGCTGGGGTTTAGGACTATCGAGTCTTCACCTTGGCTGTAATGTTGTTTGTTTCTTGCATTGCTTGTTACCTTTTTCAGGTCGGACAGAAGTTCCCCCATTAATGATGGTATTGTTGTGAGTTTATCCACAATAGTGTGGCAGGTACAACTTGGCTGAATTATTTTTGTTTCCGCTTGAACCCTCTTAATCATGTTGCTCATGTCCGATAGCTTATTATCAATGTTCGACACGTGAATTGCCAGAAAGTTTAGGAGAGATAGTTGGAAATCCATTTTATCTGAATGATACTGCATGGTTTTTATTGAGAGTTGTAGGGTATTTAATAAGGAGGACCATAGTTTTTCTACTCCCGTTGGTGATTCCTCTGCCGCCCTATTTTGCTCAGGCGTACTGCTGTCCTCCTGAGATGTAACTGGGGAATATGAGGCTACCAGCCTTTCCCGCTCTTCTGTTGTGAGGTATGATGTATTTCCCGTTTTAGTGATTTCCACTGGTTCGTTCTCTGCCTCCTCTGTTTTCGCATTTCCATTGATTCATTCTCTGCCTCCTTTGTGCCACAGTCAGTTTGGTCATGCTGATTTGCTGCCTGGGGTTCTATTATGCTCGTAACCAGGCCGCTATTAATAGTTGCATGGCCTTCTCCTTCCAGTCTAGGTCATCTTTTTCCTTGGTGTGGGACTGTATTTGGGCTAGCGGGTCAGAGTTGGTCAGCGAACTGTGCGAGTTGGGTGTTTCATGAATAGTTATCCGGTGACTGCTTGGTTCCCTTCCTGTCCTGGTTGCAGCTGTTGTTGTCCACACTATTTGGAGCATAAGGGGCTTAGTTACCAGAGGCAGGTCTGATTTTAAAATCAGTTTGGGGAGGATTGTAATGTTTAGTTCAAGCGGTAAGTCCCACTTGGTACAATGGGTTATGCCTTTAGAATCAGGGCTTTGCACGGGCAGACTTAAGCCACATTTCCTATTTGTGAAAGTGTGTTTGTAATGCCCTCTGCCTGGTCACAGCCTCCTGTTCCACATCCTTGACCACATCCTTGTCCACATCCTTGTCCACATCCTTGTCCTGCCCCAGCACAGTTGCTCCTTGCATCTTGCACCTCCTTGCCTTTTTTCCGGTATTATAGTCTCCTTTGCTTGCTGGTGAAAGAGTCACAGCTGCCGCTTCTGTTTTTATTATCACCTCAGGATCCAAGGGTGAGGGGAGGCCCTAAGCTCCCTGATGGAAGAGCTCAAAACTGACCCTGCATCCTTCACAAATGAAAATTTTGTGTAGATCTTTGGTTGATAGCCCTTGTTTGCCGCTCTGGTTCGGGGGGCGCAGTCAATCTCTACTAGCACTTGATGGTCCAATATATCACAGCCTCCTATCTGTTCGGGTTCTTTGTGGGAGTCACTTGGCCCATTGCACTTCCTATATCTTTTCCTTCTAGCCGGAGCTGTAGTGGTTAGTTGCCTTTCTCTCCCCGACCTCATGATGCGCCTGAGAGCTCTTGTGCAATCACCTGAGGATTGATCGACTGTTCTTACTCACTGCCCAACTATGCTGGTAGTGCGAGGGGCGAGTTGATGGAGATGGGCACAAAGACAAGGCAGTGGGGAGCCCCCGAGTGGGAAACTCACCAGGCCTGCCCACAAGCCACGTCCAAACTAGCTGGACCGCTTCCGCGGGGGGCCCGGGCTCACGCTTTGCGGTATGGACGCTACGCAGCACTCGGTGTGCTCTCGGCTGTGCTCTCAGCTGTCGGCTAGCAGGTTGCTTGGTGTTCTAGCAACCGGAGGCCGGTGGTGGTTCCTGGAATCCCTGAGCGACGGAGGACTGGAGCTATGCCCAGAATGTTTCACAGCCCCTTCCCCCTCTCCACACCTTGCCTTACTTTGATTCCCTTAGCGTTAGGTTAGCATTTTTATCTATTTATAGCGGCGTGAAGTTGTAGCAGCCGCAATGTGATGATAAAGGTGGCGGCTTCCAGCGCTTAGGCAGGACCTACTAGACGGTCGCAGGCTTGCCTCTGGAGCTAACCCAGGCCGCTTCTGCCTCCACGTACCACCCTCGGCGGTCACCTTCTAACCGCACTCGCCGCACTCACCAGTGGGGGCCAGGAGCGTTTTCAGAGTGTTTTTCCAGACCTGGTCAGCCCCGGGACTCTCTAGTTGCAGAAGCTGCTAGTTTGGGGGGCTGCGGACCGAGACCCCCCAGCTCTGCTCCTCTCTCCTCCTCACGCCGCTTGCTTGCTTGCTCAGTGTTTCCGGCGCACGCAGCGTCACTAGTCAATCACCAGCAATACCTGTAGGAGAATCCTGCAAGAGTAACCTGGTAGCGCTATGAGAATAGGTTTACTTTTACCGAAAGGTACTCAATTTAACGATGTCTGAAAGATGAATACCTACAAACTCCCTGATGAGACTCGCACCTCTGACTCTTAAGCTCCATACACACACACACACACACACACACACATGCACACACACACACACACACACACACGCACACACACCCACACACACACCCCTCCCCCCCAAACACACACACACACCCACACACCTTAAAGGTGAGAGCTTAAATAACAAATGTATTTACCTACTTTTGGCTGTTTTTTGTGCTCTCAATCTGCACAATGAGTACGTAAACTATGACCTGCTATTCTTTTTCAATGTTTTTTTTTTTTAAATGTCCAAACCCAATCCTACCATTACACATTAACAATCTACAACAATCAATATTTAACACCTTTAGTTGAGTGCCACGGCCCAACAGTTTTAAGTTGTGGTTTAATTCTGCTTTAATCGCATTGTTGACAAATCTACTGTCAACGAAAAATCATTTAGTGACTTTGAGGAAAGGAAATGCAACAAACAGATGTCAATGTGCAGTGCACTCCATTAGATGAATCTGTGCCACTTTTTAAGTCTGTTTCATGTTCTATATTAGGCAGACAATTCTCGTTCTATTTCCCACTGCGGACACTTACATTTTAAACTTGTGACGTGTCACCTGCATATGAAACAAGCTCCCTCGAATGGCTTATTAGTAGTTGCAACATCAGTGGAAGCACTACATACAAGCAATGACTAAACCTTTTAGGGCCTTATTTCGAGTACGGCAGTCCACAGGACCGCTGTACTCGTGGTTGTGGTCCGACCACCGCCACACTGTGGGTCCGCTTGCAGTATTCTGAGGGTGGCGGTTGGACCGCCACGAGACCGCTGGCTCTGCCGGGATCAAGAATCCTGCTGGTCAAGCTGTCTGCAACCGACCTGAATATGCTGCTGGTGTCGCTGCCAGCACAGCTGAGCATATTACGAGTTGTCTATTCACCACCCTGTTCATGGTGGTGGGCCCACCATGAAAAGGGTGGCAGAGAGGCTATTAGAGCCCTCTGCCAGATGTGGGCCTAGGGGTGCAAGCAGTGGGGGGGCATATGCTGTGCCCCCCTGTAATTGCACCCCTATTCCTGCACAGTGTGGCATGCATGCCACACAGTGCAGGAACATGCTGCAGGCACTGTCATGGCAGCGGTTAGGCTCTCCTATGAGCTTAACAGCCCATCGCTGTGAGACCGCCGCAGCACTGCCCGCCCTCTATGGATTACACTCGTAATCCAGCGGGTGGGCCGACAGGAGGAACGCCAAACTCGTAATAAGGCCCTGCATGTTGCTTTGGAATAAGTTTGTGTGACTCTTTACGCTGTGCATACATCTGCCAAATGCAACAGCACAAGTTATTAAGTTAAAGGCACCTGGACCTCTGCATTTGAGATCCTTGGGGCAAATGAAAAAGATTTTACTGTGAATGACTGTAAAATAGGGGAAGGGACAGTACAGCCACAGTACAGTGTCACGAATACACTCAGAGATGCAGGAAAAAAAGCAAAGTACAACAGGGTTTTGAGGGAAGCTGGCTCTGTATATACTATACCAAAATGAGGTATAGTGTGCACAGAGTCCAGTGGAACCCTAAAGGTAGGCAGAGGTAAAAGTAGATAGCACCTTACTCTCTATTTGTGGTAGTGTGGGTGAGCAGTAAGGCTTTATCAGAGGGTAGTGTTAAGCATTTGTTGTACACATTCAATCAGCAATGATGTCACACACTCAAAGACTGAACTCAGACCAATTGTGTTTGTATAAAAAGATGATTAAGTTAACCATCAGTTGGGCCACCCAAGGCCGTGGGATGTCGGGTGTTGAGGTGTTGTTCGGCGTCGGGTTTTCTTACCAGCTAAGGTCGCAGTCGTGGAATCCTCCAGAAAGAGTCTGCAGGCGTCGTGGAGAAGGTCGAGGCAGGTCAGAGATCACCAGATCTCAGGTCAGGTTCGCCCGGGAGACCTCCTTGTGGTGTTGGGCCAATCGAACTCGGGCCATGGGTGTCGGGTGCAGAGTGGTGCAGACTCGCGGGTTTGGCCGGAGCCAGAGTCTGTGGGCGAGTAAATCCGGTGCTCACTAGAGACAAAGTCTTTTCTGTGGAAGGCAGGGCAGGTCCTCGGGGTTCTTGAGGTTGCTGGCTGCAGGACACACCGGGATTTTGCTTCTGCAGTTTCAAGGTGGGAACAGGCCAGTAGGGTTGGGGCCAAGTCAGTGGGCGACCTCCTCTTCTTAGCTTCAGCACGGCTCTTCGGTCCTTCTTCTTTTCTTGGTCGGTTCTTGTCTGAGGAGGCAAGGTTCAGGGGTGCCCCTACATACTATATTTAGGGGTGTTACAGGTAAGTAAACGTTAGGACCAATGGGACCCTTCCTTGGGGAGGGTACACCCCCTATTATGCCACCCTCCAGTGGGAGGGGGGCATTTGCCTCACTCTGGTTGGCTGGGTCCCCCCATCTGCAAGATGGCGGGGACTGAGAGTTGTGCTTCACCTCACCTCCCCCACCTGAGGGGTGGGGGTTGGCAAAGGTAGGCACACCTCCCTTCCTCACTTGGTTTTCCTGCCGATTCTCCCGCCCAAAGTGGGGATCAGAACCGGTGGGGGCCAGTTGCTGGAAGCAGCAAAAGGCCTGGGGAAGCTCACAAAGGCGGCAAGCCTTTGAAGCTTCCCCTTCGTGGACCCTGCCCATCCTGGGGGAGGAGGCTTGGCACCTCGTCCCATGATGTGCATTGTTTCAGACCCCCGAGAGCAGCAGGCTCTCGACCCAGGGTTCCAGAAACATGTCTGGTGGTGGCAGCTGGTGAGCAGCCACTCAACCTGGACACTAGTGTTAGGTTGTTTTTCAGGGGGCATCTCTAAGATGCCCTCTGTGTGCATTTTTCATTAAATCCCACACTGGCATCTGTGTGGGTTTAATGTGCTGAGAAGTTTGATACCAAACTTCCCAGTTTTCAGTAAAGCCATTATGGTACTGTGGAGTTCGTAATGACAAACTCCCAGCACCATATACTCTTAATGGCATTACTGCACTTACAATGTCTAAGAATTGGCTTAGACACTGTAGGGGTACAGAGCTCATGCACCTGTACCCTCACCACTGGTATAGTGCACCCAGCTAGAGGGGTGGCTGATCTATGCCAGGGCAGTGGGTTGTAGGCACGGCACACAGGGATGTGTGCCATGTCGACTCTTCACTTTGTTCCGCACCAAAACACGCAGCCTGCAAAGGCAGTGTGTGTGTAAAGGTACAGGGCCTCTAAGGGTGGCACAATAAGTGCTGCAGCCCTTAGAGGTCTTCCCTGGTCACAGTGCCCTTGGTACCTGTGGTACCATTTACAGGGGGCTGACCTGTGGCCAGAGAGTGCCAATTGGGTTTTGTTTTTAATGCAGTTTTAGGGAAAGAACATAGGCCCTGGGTACCTGTTTGGCAGGAGCCCAGGGCACACTCAGTCAAAGTACATCAGCAGTTTAGCAAAAAGTGGGGGCAACCATGCAAAAAGAGGGCACTTTCATACAGGTTTCTTCAATATTAGTACGCTATTAGAATGCACATCACTTAAAAATAGAAATTTGGTAACTCTTCGTATTAACCATAGTGTAGGAAATAATGCAGTTCTCCATAAAATGGAAAAGGAAACTCCACCTGTGTCATGCAGGAATTATCAGCTTTGTTAGGGCTGCTACAGACTCGCATCCTGTTGTATCGTAAGCGTATGTCCGAAAGTCTTTATATGCTCCATCCACAGTATATCCAGAGCCCCCTAAGTGTGTCACACCTACGGTTCTGATATGTTTTAGTTTATGTTCTGATGATGGTAGATTGAGGATCAATTTTGGCCAGTTCCTGCCCTCCAACAGTCACTGCTCTTTCTCTGTGAAATTTCATTTCACTGACTTGTTTCCTTTTATGGCCTGCATTTGAAAAGCCCTCAGTCTAATTTCCCTAACGTCATGTGCTATCTTGTTGGAAGTGCTTACAGCTATGCAGGTGGAAGGAAGACATTAATTAGCTGCAGGGTAGTGCTAGTGATTGATGGCAGTGAGGCTGGTTTCACTTCTAACATAGCAATCAAACCAGTACGCACCACAAATACCAGATTTCCAAGGATCCAGAAGGGGGTACACAATACGCACATGTGCACACACACGTGTACACACACACATAAATACATGCACACCTCTTGACCCAACAGCAGTGGTACAAGACTTTTCACCAGTCCAGAAATGTGCTTGCTGAAGGGCTCACAATGAATCTAAAAGGAGTTTTGGTGCTTTTGCATCATCTTGTTGTCACCGTGAGTGGGCAAGATAGTCTGCAATCCTACTTCACCTAAAGGAGGTATCAGCCTTGCTCCAGGAGTATCATTAACATCTTGTTCTAAATAATATTTAATATCTCAGTGTTTGTCCCAATATCCTGGTATTCCTAATGACTTGACAAGATGATTAGCAACACCATCCATGTACAACCCAAGACTTGTGTAATAGGGTGTTGTCATTACAGGCTTTTGTAAAGGAAAACTGCAACGCCAAGTGCCCAGTTGTTCCTACATGCAAGATATGCATATCCCAGTTGGCACACTTTATCTGCTTGTTACAAAGGGTGTGATCCTGTGGGGCTATGGAGGTTGCAGTTTCACAACTGAGACAGGTTGACATTGCAGTAAGCACCCCCCCACACCTGCTACTGTCCTTTGTCCTTCTTCCCACTGGCTTTGCATGGAAATGTGCTTGGTCAAGGTACTGGGTGCCGTAAGGGGTTAGGAATGGCTGGAACATCTGATATCTACCAGCTCACTGTGCAGGGTTGGTCCTCCATTTCCTGCATCGACCACAAGTTATTATTCTCCTGTCTAATTGTTTCTGCATTCTACTTTTCATGTGCAATGAGAGTTTCATTTGGCGGAGGCACCAAAGAAGATAACTCCATGGGCATCATTTAGGGATCGTCACGGCTCACAGAAGTGACCCCTGGTTTGCCCCTGGTTTGCTTCGAGGTGCATCATGATTAGGTGCAGAATTATCTCCTCGGCGGGGATTGGGAGCAAGACCGTGAGGCATGCTGACGTCCTCATGACTTCTCAGGCTGAGAGTGATGCAACTGAGATAAATCTCTCTTCTCCTTCTTGTGCTTCCCCTTTGGCTTATTGGAAGACCTGTCATGGGAATGGCCTTAAGAACAGGAACAGGTCTGTGTACTTGCCTTCGAGAAGGAGCGGGACTTCCGAGGCTTCTTAGGGTGTTCAGCGATGTACTTCTTTACTTCAGGTCGCTCGATCACCTTCAGGTTCATAAGGCTGCACTCCTCACAGAATGACTTAGAGGGGCACTCCGAACCCAGACACGAACACCAGATTATGGGGATCTGTCACAGACATCCGTTTGCGCAGCCCCTTCAAGGCTTAAGCCCTGTAGTTTTAAAAGGGGACATTGTTCCCTTGCACACTGGAAAAAAGAATTTTGCAAGACAACACTTAGCAACTGACAAGGAAAAAATAGGGAGTGAGCTCTGGATTTGCAAGTAAAGAAAGGAGCTGACATCAAAGTGTAGGGGTGGTGCTTACATCCAGCTCCATTGTAACTTCCCGAATGGACAGAGGTCAACATAGAGCCACATGGCACCACTTACTGGCACCCAGGAGCAATGCTGTTTAAATCTTACGGAGCCAGTCTAGCACCTGGGTATTTTCTAAAGGTGAGGAATCTGCAGTTAGATGTATCCAACCAAAACATACCTCACCCCTGTGGACCCCTTGGGATGTGCATCACAATTATAAACACTAGTGTATTGCTGTCTTGTTCGACTGGCCTATATGGGAGCAGTCCTGTGTGTGTCAGACAAGTCATCACTTCCCATCACATTAAGGCTATCAAACCGTTTCATTCCGCTGCAGGGTGAAAAAATTGGCTGGCCTTTTAAGTTGAGTAGTAAAAACACCTTTTGTTTATGCTCCAAGGTATAATGCAGTGTTTGGAATACATATTTGATGGAAAAATATCGGGAGACAGAAATATCAAAAATTAAACATTGTGGCACAAAAATATTGTGATGCTGAAATTTCATTGACAAGAATATCGTTTTTTGAGGTAAGTAATATCGTTGTAAATAATATTGATGTGTTTAATATGGTTTTCACTAACATAGTGGCTAAAAAGATAGTTTTTAAATTATGTTAACATGTTTTAGTTGATATATTAATTTCTTGTGTTACTATTGTTTCTATAAATGTTATTAATTGTTTTTTTTTAAATATAGCTTGCAATTTTAAGTGATTTAGACTTTTTAATTAGTATTTAATAGTAATTTATGGTGCTGCAGCTGGTTGTTGGGTTTGTAGAAGGATAAGGTGGGAAGTTAATTTGGTAATAAATAGGAATGATTTAATAAATATTATTTAATTATTATGTATTCTATGCAATACTGAATTATTTTCATTGTATGTTTGCGGGCTGTTAGATTTGTAGGGATATAGGGCCTGATTACTATGTAGGTCGGAAACTAAACTGCCCGACTCCTTGTCGGATTCAGTTTCGACCGACTCGCGGTCTGCGGTTCCTCCTGACCGATTATGATGCTTCTGAACATCGTTCGGAAGGACTCCCATTGACTTTAATGGGAGCCTGAGCTCCGACCGACAACACAGGCTCCTATGGGGAAAATGGGTGTCTGCGGAAAACCTTGCACCCTGTCGCGGGCACCCCATGGTGCCTGCCACACTGTGCATGGTTTTACATGGGGGTCCCTCGGGTAGCCCTCGACCCCAAACCGGAAGACTCAGGATGAAGGTAGGCCTGCTAGGGACCCCCAAAGTCAGTTTCCGACAGCCTTTTCGTGTCGAACAGACCGAGTTGGAAAGGCTGTCGGAATCCGACATCGTAATCTGTCGGTCAGAAACGCTGTCCATTGAGCTGTATGAATCGGCTCCAACCGACTCGGATTCTCCGAATGCCGGTCGGAACCAATTCAGAATGACCAAATGGTTCCCCTTCCGACCGCAAGCATCGTAATCGGTCGGACGGAAATGTTTCCAACCGAGTCGGGCGGATGGGTTCTGACACCGTCTAGGAGAATCCGACTGTCAGTCGGAGGCTTTCCAACTGACATCGTAATCAGACCCATAGTGTGGGAGGTTAATTAAGTAATAATTAACAATTCATTATTAATTGTTATTAATTTAATTGATTTTAATTATGTAATTAATGGAATAATTATTTATTTTCCTTATATTTTAGTTGCTGGCTGCTAGGTGAGTAGGGTGGGAGGTTAATTAAGTAATATTTAACAATTTAGTATTAATTGTTAATTATTTAATTGATTTTTAATTATGTAGAATATGGAATACTGATTTATTTTACTTAAATTTTTGTTGCAGCATGCTAGGTTTGTAGGGGTATAGGGTAGGAAGTTAATTAAGTAATAATTTTCTATTTATTATTTGTAAATTAATCTTTAATTGAATTTCAAATATGCAAATTGTGGAATAATTATTTTATTTTATTATTTAGTTGCTCGATGTTAGGTTTGCAGGAGTTTAGGGTTGGAAGTTAAGTAATTTATCCTTAAGTGTTAATTATTTAATTTATTTTAAATTTGTAAGTTATTGAATAGTTATTTTTGTAGTTATATTTTAGGTGTGAACTTCTAGGTTTGTAGGGGTACAGTGTGGGAAGCTAATTAATAATTGAATAACATTTTTTTATTAATTGATCATTAATTTTTTATTCAATGAAAATTATGTAAATTGATTAATTGTTTTTTCTTTTTTTAAACACATATATTTGTTATGTTAATTCATATTTTTTATTAAGAGCGTACGATTTTTTTCTACATTCATGGGTTTACCCATAAATTTAATGTGTTTGAAGTGAAGTATTTACCCTACTCTTGCTTAGACTGAAGTAGGAAAAGTAAAATGAACCTCTTCGCAGTTTAACACTTTCCCTCTCCAGAATACAACGCTTTGCACTGACTGGAGTGGGAATAGTAAATTTCACCCTACCGAAATCAACAGGGCCAGACTGGCTATACCGGTAATTGGGTGTTTCCCTGAGTGGTTGGGAGGGTGAGGCCGGTTTTCCAGTGGTGGGGGCCGGTTTTGCAGCAGTGGAGGCTGGTTTTGCATCGGTGCTGCAATATTGGCCCCCAGTAACAAAAGCAGCAAGCAAGCGTTTCCAGCCTCAAAGGGCTAGGCAGTGCTTACCAGGGACTGGGCCGAGAAAATTGCCAGGGCTGCTTTGGGTTCCCAGTCCGGCCCTGAAAAATCAGCACTTTCCCTACTGTTGCCCTGACTGGAGTAGGAATAGTAAATCGGATTTCTCCAAAGTCCAGCACTTGCCATACTAGAGTGGGAATAGTATATTTAATATTCATAGGGCCCTATTACGAGTCTGGCGGTCTACGAACCGCCAAACTCATGGGGTCAAAGCAGTGGCTGTCTTCCGGCAGTTCCTATTACTACCAGGGCAGCCGGGCCACCCTGGGACCACAGCAACTGCCAGAGATCCCTCATGGTGGCACAGCAGTCTTAAGGCCACAATATACTTGGCGGGGCCGCTGCGGTCCCACCTAGCATATTACGAGTTTCCTCACCACCACCCTTTTCACGGTGGTGTGACCGCCAAGAAAAGAGTGGTGGTGAGGAAACAAAGGGGGCCTTACAGGGCCCCATTATGCCTCTGTGTCATGGGGTGCATTCAGGGGGGGCACATGCTGTGCTCCCTTGTGTGCATGCACCCCAGTACCTGCAAGGCACGGACTGCAGCAGTCCATGCGGTGAGGTACTGATTTTGATGTTCCCATTGTGGTGTCTATTAGTGGCCCTGGACACACCATCCCCCAGGGCTGGATCCTGCTAAGTACCTGGAAGCCCACCCCGGGACATAGCTGTTTCCCTGACTGCACTGGCGCGAGCAAGGAAACCTGTGTTTAATCTAGCTTGTCGGGGGCAATTTCACAGCTCCCGCTAAGCGAGAGCAAACATGAAGTCCGCTCCCAGCTGGCGGGAGCTTTAAAAATGCTTCCGCCAGCTGGAAGTGGGCTTCAGATCTGTTTTGCTGCTTGCAGTGATGCGGGCAGGGAAACAGATCTGAATATTGCACCTGCCTGCAGGGAGCAGCCCTTTGTTGGTCGGGCCCCAGCGGATGGGGTTTGCAGGGCTGAAACGGCCCAGGGAGGGGTGCCGCATGACCCCCCTCCACCTTTAGTAATTGGCCGAGCCCTGGGGGTGAAATTGGCCTTGGGAGGGGAGCTGCGTGCCCCCTCACCCTTATTAACTTAGGTCGGGCCCAGGAGGATGTGGTCCCCGTGGCTGAAATTAGCCTGGGATGGGGGTTGTGTGCCCCCTCCCACATTTTAATAAGGCCAGGCCCCGGAGGATGGCGTCCCCGGGGTCAAAATCGGCCCGGGGAGGGGGCTGCATGCCTTCCTCCCTCCATAAATATAATGGTGGGCCCCAGGGGATGGGGTGCCAGGGGCCAAAAGTCCCAGGGAGGGGGATACATGCCCTCCTCTCCCACAAAATGTGTCGGGCCCTGGGGAATGGGGCCCCTGGGACCAAAATTGGCCGAGGGAGGAGGGATGTGTGCCCCCCTCCCTCTTTAGAATTGCCATCCAGTGCTAATTACCCCACATATTAAATCGCTCATGACATATTCTCTGACATGATTGATAATATCAAAGCACCATTGCATTGGCTATACAATGATTGATGAGAAAACTGTGCATGGCGGGGTGCGAGTTATAGTTACCTTAGGGCACAAGTTATAGTTACTTCAGATACCTCTAACTATAACTGCTGAATTTCTGTGGTTTTGTGTGTTTGAATTCTGAACCTAACTAAAACGTCCCAGTAACCTTTGTTTTTTAGTGAATTTCGAAGGTTTTTTTAATGCTATTTCCTAATTATAACGTCACTGTAACCTTTGTTTTTTTTCAGCGAATTTCTCATATATATATATATATTTATATATATATATATATATATCCAAGAAAGAAGTGACTCAAACAGATAGATTCACCAAAGAACAAAAATATATTTCAACTACAACGTTTCAGCTTCCGCCTTCCTCAGGTAGTACAAGATGGTTTGCTCAGTGGCTGCACAGATAATCAATAAAATATTTATTTTACATTATATATTAATTTTATTAATATTTTACATTTATTACTACAAATATATATGTATATACATACATATTTTCATATTGATAAATGTAAAATATTTTAAAAATATAATGTAAAATACATGTTTTAATTATATTATCTATATTTTCATAGTAATACATTCAAAATATAATTTTTTAAATATAATGAAAGGTAAATATTTCTATCAATTATGTTACAATATACATATATATTTATGTTGGTACAAACACATATATATATACACATGAGTTTTGTATGTTCATATAAATATATATTTACATACAGTATTAAATATTAGTGGGATATATTTTATTTACATTATATTACATTTATATATTAAAATATTTAACATTTACTACTTCAAACTCAATTTATATTAAAAATCAATATTTTTGTCTATTTTTAGTTGATATTGGTGTCAACCAAAAATCCGATATTTTTGTACTTACCATTATAAGTATAGGAGCACGATATTGTGGTAAATTATATTTTTGATCCAATATTTTTGTCAAAGATATTGTTTAACGCAATATTGTGACAGTGAGCTGGACAATACAGTTAGTATTATGCGCTACATACGTGGCAAAATGACTTTCTTTAATGTGCTTACTAATGTCAGTGTTCACTCACAGTGATTCGGATAAGAAAAGGAGAGTATATATTTCTAAGCTTTGATTTTATTAAGGATTTGATTTGTAAGAGTTCGGCATAAAAGGGGGGAGGGTGATGGAAGGCAATGTAGGTAGCACTAAACAGTGACGTAAGGCTGAACAAGTCTAAAAATCGAACTCATCTTTCCAGGAATGTCGGAACTAGGTATACACAGGCTTCAGATCTGAGAAGGGAAGTCGTTTCTAAGAGTTTGTGGTACATTTTGAAACACCAAGGTGGAAATGTCACATAAACTCCTATTTGTGGCACATTTGAGTAAATAACTTGAATAATGCTGTCAGCAATACATCAACGCACACATACTGCGGAACCTGGAGGGCGTCACCCTGCACACAAAAGACCAGCATAGCACAGAAGAGCAAACTGAGCAAAGGAAACCGTTTTGACAAGTATTTTTGTACCAAGCCCGCTGCAATCAGTATCATGTTCGAACAGGAATCACTCTGTATCCTGCAGAGGAAGGCGACTGACATGAGCCTGGTTTCAGCCTCTCCTCTTTTAATCACGTTTACTAATGTGCTGCCAAGTCATTCCCGTCGATCCTCTTAAACACTTTATCACTCAGCTAGAGGAACTGAGTCCTAATGAGAGCGAGCTCCTTAGGGTGAGCTCCCATTCCTACAAGTACAGATTGGGCGCAACTGTGCAAGAAGCAAATCACCAAGTCACGAAATCCAATCACAAAACGAAGCCTGGAAACGCTGAGGATTTCGACCGGAAATAAAAACCAGGCATGGCAACATTCTCCAGACAAGCTACAGGTTGTACAATGTGAGTGAGCAAGCATGCAAACCAGACTCCCTCCAGGGAGGGGATGTTCATCATATATATATATATATATAGATCTAGATAGATAGATAGATAGATAGATAGATAGATAGATAGATTTTCCATTTACATGATTTGGGGTAAAGTCAAAAAGGCATGTAAGAGTATGTTAAAAGTACTGGAGGTGTATTACTTTACTTATTCAAACAATCCTAATTACTTTGTGAGTAGGACCCATGTCAATCACAGTTCTGTCTTAGCTAATGAAATATTCTACCATGTTGGGGTTAGCCAGAGTGCCTGTAAGCAATATTAGTTGAAAGCAGAAAATCAGGTATGTACCTATAAAGAAATTAAGTCCATCAATATGGACACGCAGTTATATTTGTGCTAAGGAGATGCAATGCTTATATTACAGATACAAAGCCCTATGTGGAGGCAAATAACAGTTTTAAAAATGTGTGTCAGGACACAATCCCTATCAGTTTTCATAAAATGTTCTCTGCTGCCAAGTGTGTGTGCTGGGCTGATGGTGGTGGTTGTTGTGGGTGGAAGGGGTGGGGGGACTGTGCAAGTACGGCAGAGTACTGCATAAAATGGCAGCTAGTCAGGGGTGGTAACTGATTTTCAATGAGACCACTAGTATTCAATGGGACAGAACACAGCTCACTGTCATGGGGCTGTTCAGGGTACCTCGGCTGGTGTGTAGGGTTTTCTAAATTTTGCACGTCACTTATAATATGGTTTAAGGCCACAGACATTAGCATTATCGATTAGCTTTACAGTTATCGCTGTGATGACAATTTCTACACTTCCCCGGCATGTAAAGCACCCTGGCCATCCCTGGAACCTAGAAAGTTATGTGAAGCAGTACTGTCATGTCAGGCAGCGCCAGGGGCACAACTAGACTCAACTTCTGAAGGTGGGGGTTGGCGGGGGGCTAACAGTTCAGCCATCAGAGGCACAACTAACACTTCAAGGAATGAGAGGGGGCTATCCATAGTGAATACAAGAAAATAAGTGATAAATTGTGCATTTAATCATATTTATCAAATTTGATATGATTACAACAAACATGTTTTAGTGGATTTGACATTTTTTATAAACCCCCTTAAAAACATTTACCTCCAGATGGAACCACATCGAAAATGCCACTAGTATTTGTGATCTTTGTAACAGAGGAGTGCAAGATTTACAGCATGTTCTGTTTTTATGCCCAAATCTGACATTAGTTGAGGCCAGACACTGGTACTTAAAACCAATTCAAACCAGATGCAAAAGAACTTCAGTGCAAGGCCTTATTTTGCTCCTTAAATCACCGCCTGATAAATTTGTGTGTTATAATTTGTTTAAATTTTTAAAAACTTTTTAAAAATTGTTTTGAAATGATTATCTTATTAATGTTTTATATCAAATGCATTTTTAAAATTTGTTGTTCTCAGTAGAGAACTAAATCAAATAAACTTGAACTTGACATTTTTTTATAGGCTATCAGATCTTTACAAATGGGAATGAGTGATCTGACAGCTAAAATGCAGCTTTCCATACAGAGCACTTTAGAACCAGTTTTCGCAAAGTTATTTCAAGACAAGGACCCTTTTTGCCAATTCCCCAAGCATTCCTGACAATGAGCTCATTAAATATTTTTAATTCCATTTTCAGAAAGACACTTCTGATTGACTGTTGACCAAAGGGACGTTTTCAGCCTGCTCATCAAGTTGTTGCAATATATGCTTCTTTGAGATCACACACACATGTACAGGTTTTAGAATATTGATCCTAGTGGTTTAACACACCTGATTTTGGGACGTGTGACTGGAAAGTCTTGCGTATGATTCTTAATCCAGCTTTCATTCCTCCTGAGATTGAATAAGTGAGTGCCAATCATTTGGCAATATTACCACGTGCTACTTACCCAGTCAGAAATCTGCACTACTCTAAATCAAAATACGTTTTTGTTGCTAGCACCCATATCGAGCAGCCCTCCTATGAGATGACTGAGCTACTTTCATGCAGGAAAGCACTATAACTAAAGAACTGCCAAAAAGGTAGTTGTCTTGAATACCTTTACAACAAATGGTGTTCCTGAGTGCAAATGATGCAAGTATTCCTTCAAGCTGCAAACACAGAGAAGGTGTAGCTGATGGGCAATGCCCTGCAAACTGTGCAATGGTTTTGCATTGGTAACCTAGTCTACACAATATTAGTTATGCTTCATTTGGCCCAGGCTTAGTTTGACGGCAGAATAAGGTTTCATGATCAAGTTGCTCTCAAATTACACTAGTTTGAAGATGGAAGACACAGCAATGCAGTGCCTACACAAGGGAAGTGCCTGTGCATAGACACCATCCCGCCAAAAAACACACAAGACATACATTAAGACATACATTAAAGCAAGTTGACATTTGTCTTACAATGCTCTCTGAGAAACCGATTATGGAGGTGTTGGTTTTAGGCAGAAGAGTTATGCCTTTGCTTAGTAAATCGTATAATCAGGCTTCACCTAGATGAGCTATCTCTCGGTCTACCCACAGGTCAGGTGACAGATACCTTTGCTATGCTTCAGGTGACAATGCATCATCACTAAACGAGAAGAGCCACAACCCATCATTTCTACCCAGTATCTTCTACAGTTGCCACCAGCTCTGTGTTTAGAGCATAAGGGCACCTACTAAACATTTTTTACAAATACACATGCAAGATATGAGTTGAGTAGAGTTCAGTTGTTACTTATAAAGTTCAACAACTTGGAAGCAAACACATAAGCAGCATGGGAATAGTTTCATAATTGGCTCTATGGGCAAAGCACAGTCCCTTAAAATAGATCTTCCTAGAAACTGGCAACCAGTGCAGCTTATGCCGAGCTGCGAAGAAGCTATAACATTTCTTGAAATTCATGACGTCATGCTGCCATATTTTGAATGCCTTGAAGCCTCTAAATAGTTGACTCAAGAGGCCAATGTAATAAGCATTGGCGTAGTTGAATCTAGAAATAATGGCAGCATTAACAACTTAAACTTTAAAGTGCATGGTAATAAATGTCTTTTCTTCAAAATGCTCACTTGGAGGTGACAGGACGACCCACCTGCGACAGCAGGATGAGGCAGATGGAAATGCCATCATTGCAATCATGTCTGGCATCATTTTATACAGCCACTGGGGCAGTCCTGTTGCCCAAAGCAGGCATTAAAGTAATCCATCTAAAAGTTTGTAATTAGCACTCTACACAATGTGTAGAAAGCTGGTGAGCCACAACATCTAACCAATTTTAGTGACTGGTGACAAAAGAAAGATGAGCCTATAGTTATCTTCTGCCCTGAAGTCCAAGTTTGACTTCTTTAAAAGGGGTGTGACAATCCCTTCCTATCCACACAGGGACAGTGGCAGATGAAAAGAGGTGTAAAGGATAAAGGTAAAAGCAAGTGTAACAAATGCAGGCAAAAACGTAAAAAATCCTAAATGCACACACATTATCTAGGGAGCCTGCCTTCAGGGAGGTAGTCATGGGGATAACTGTGAGAGGCACTAAATCACATTGGTAGAGGGGTAGCATGCTACTCTGTGCAGTGCCATAGATAGAACAGTGCGTATTTGTCGTGTGACATTCATGGGACGTTTTTGGATATCATGAGTCAGAACCAAATGCTATTAATAGGTTTGGCGTCTATGCCTTTGCATGATTTTGTAGAGAAAATGAGTGAGAGATAGGTTACTTATTGATAGACAGAAGTGTGTGAGTGCAGTCTCTACCATGGTTGAATTGTTTTAGAGTGTGGATATGTCTCAAACTGCCGAAATTGTTTTATAAACAAGTGTTGGGTTGCACTTACTCATTGGTGTTGTCGACAGCTGTGAGGATAGAGGTGGCTGCACAAGCCAATGCCAGCCATCCAAGGAGTGATCTGTGGGTATACAGTTCAAACTAAAAGAATATGGGACTAAGAAAGCGCACAGAGATGACAGGAGCTACCCTAAGGAGGTGCAAACTCCAAGATTCAGGCAGTAGCGAGGCACAAGAGCGCTACAGTCCGAAGCCGAAGTAGATTCAGGCATCATAAGAAGGAATAAATCTTCTCACTAGTGTGCCGCTACCTGAAATAAATGTAAATGTGTGCAATTGGTTGATCAGGAAATCTAAATGTCACTTCGGACCCAGTATATGGCTTTAATTGATAGTCATTCGAAGCTTGAAGGTGATAAAGGTTTATTCTTTTTAAAAGTAATGCAAAGGTGTTATCATCTGTATTCTGGATTGTGTCCTTATAATGGAAACTTATTACAAAGGTTTCCACTAGGTATAGTGTGATTGCATATTACTACAAATATATATCTTTACCAAACTTGTTTTTATCTTAAACTTTCAGGGCCTGATGTACCACATATCAATTGGCATTAAGTGGTTGGAAATTCTATGTCAGGACCGGAGGCGAGGATTATGCTATTCTTTCTCCACTTTATTGAATAGCAGCCATTTAAAGAAACTGGTAAAAAACTACCATTCCCATGAACCATCGGAATGAGACAAAGTTTTAACAATAGAGTCCATGTATAGAGTGTCCATGTGGATCCATCAATCACAGGGCTCCGGTTACATCATAGTCCTCTGTTAGCTTCTATTCCCCCTCTTTCTTCGCTGCTTGCAGCCAGATAAGTGCTTCCTTATTTCTCGAAGAGATTCTGGAATGTTCTTTGACTTCATATTTCTTAACGAATGTTCTTTCCTCATGTAATGTTCACCTTAGCTGTGTATTTTGATATATATTGGTGCTTAATTGCCTGGAAAGTGCCTTCGGCGCGTTATTGTGTGTTTCTGACTTCATTTAGTTTATTTTGATGTCCTCGCTCGAACGCGCTTGGCGGTGGTCTTACACCGCTGCGCGTCCGATCTGGACACTTTTCCTTCACGTTTCTCTTTTCCTCAGGCTTCCCTGCTGGGATTTCCCGCGAGTGCGCCCGCTACTCAGGTCGTCTCGTTCCGGCCGTGGGAGCGCCTGAGCTCCCTAACGGCTGTTGACTTTGGTGCCAGACTCGCGGTTCACTCCTCCGGCCGCTAGAGGGAGCCTGTGTGCACCTCAGCCCGCGGCGCGCGCGCTCGGAATTCTGCGCATTTCGCGCATTCCTCAGCCGAGCAGCAGCGCCGCGGGAGAGCCTTGTCTGCCTGCTACACCCGTCAGGGTCTGTTGGTTTCCTTCTGCCATTAGGTAGTTTATGCTGTGCCTTACGCCCCCATTTACGCCCGCATTTTGTCCTATAACGGGTCAGTACTCTGCCATTAGGCAGCAAATTGTTTAACTTGGGGGTCAGTATTAGGCCTTTTCTATTACGCTTATTGCGAGTCCGTATTTCGGGGTATAATTATCCCGCTGGGGCCCTTTCAGGCAGGCTGCCCTCTTATACCTTTCTGCACCAGAGCTGTTGGGTCCCGGGGTTTTTCTAAGCCCATTCAAACGCGAACGCTGTTCGCCCTAAGCTTAGGCTGACACCCAGCCCCCCATACTTGACTTCCTTGTCACCCATATTACCCACTCACCTGCATAGGTTCTTCCTGGTGCTATGGACACTTATCAGGATACTTACCAGGATGATCAGTGGGAGGAGGATCCCCTATCTGCCCTACCATGGGACGATACATTTTATGACGCTGTAGACAACTCTATACACACTGCGGTCGCGCAAGCCATGGCGCCTTTGGAAGACCGCCTGTCCCGCAAGATAGATCAAGCCTGTGAAAGGCTGGCCAGAGCTGCGAATACCGCGCCGGCTTCTACCCCACCCAGGGACTCTTCGGCTGACACCCAGCCCCCACCACCTAAACGCTCCCGAGACACGGGTGTCGACGCTGATGCGTTTGACCGCCTTAAACAGGCATTCTTGGCCAGTACTCAACCACCTGCACCCCCCGCCAACACCGGGGCCGACGACCAAGATGCTGCCGACGATGACGCCGGCCCATCTTGCCCCTGGCGCCCCTCCCACCCAACCCCGGGCCCCAGCGGCCAAGGCCTTTGTGCCGATATGCTGGACCCGGACGTCATTTTACACTCTCGGTCTTCGGACTGGGCCCCCTCAGAAAAGGTTGCGCAATATGTGGCCAGCCGCATTCGTCGGCCTTTAGAACCGGGCGCGTGCAACTGTCTCCGGGCGGAGTGCCCCCGCCCTTCCTTAGAGGGTAAGGTAGCTGCCACCCCTTATATAGACCCTCGCATGGCCACCTTCTTACAGAAGTTTGTTAAAGACCCCAAGAAGGGCATAGACAGGTCCTGGCGAGCTTGCCAGGACAAGCTCTTAGACACTTTGGGTCCCATCACTAAAATATTAGACATGGCGGAGGAGGCCAAGTCCTCCGGCTCCCTAATCTCCCCCGAGCACCTTTCTTCCTGGGCGCAGCGGGTAGTGGTTTTTCTAGGGAACGCCAACTGCGCCCTGTCCACTGAGCAGCGGCGGTCCCTACTTATTAAAGTAGACCCCAAACTAGGGGACCTCGCTGACTCTAAGGCGGGCCCGGTCGCCCAGGGTGGCCTTTTTGGGGAACCCTTTATAAAGGAACTGGGGCGCTTTGTCAATACTTTTACATCCCTGGACAAGGCCCAGTCCTCTATCAAAAAAGTTTTTCACCCATGGGTTTTCCGTGGGGCCGGACGAGGAAGGGGCCGCTCGTCCGGCCGTCCCTATAACCACAGGGGACAAGGCTCCAACCAAGGCAACTACCAGGATCAAGCCAGATTTGGGAACTTCTACCCAACCAGAGGTCGCCGCGGCAAGAACAGAGGCGGCAGAGGAGGTGGTCCCTCCAACTCTTCTGGTGAGTGTTCTCCCTTCTTCCCTTCTAAGAGTGGGGGGCCGTCTGGCGTGTTTTTTCCAGGTTTGGACTTCCATCACGGGGGACGCCTGGGTTCTACAGACGGTACAAGGGTTTCATATAGAGTTCCACGGGGACCAGTCGCAACCCGTCCGGCCGCGCCCTCTTTGTTTTTCATCGGCAGACAACGCGTTGGTAGACCAAGAAGTACGCTCCCTCCTCGCCAAAGGAGCAATCGCGGAGACTTCTCCCCATCCCAGAGGTTTCATCAGCAACCTCTTCCTGGTGGACAAGCCCGATGGGGGCCAGCGGCCGGTGATCAATCTTCGAGAATTCAACGAGTGGCTTGTTTATCGTCACTTCAAAATGGAGGGGATTCACCTCCTTCGCGATATTCTTCGCCCCCACGACTGGATGGCGCGCCTCGATCTCAAGGACGCCTACCTTGCAATCCCAATTTTCCCACCACACCGGAGGTTCCTGCAGTTTTTCTGGAAGAACAGGACTTACGAGTTCACCACACTTCCGTTCGGCCTATCTTCGGCCCCTTTGTGTTTAACCAAGGTCCTCCGGCCGGTCATAGAACGCGTTCGGGCGTCGGGAATACGGCTCATCGTGTACCTCGACGATATCCTCTTGATGGCGCAAAGCCCCAAGACTCTGGCTTCCCAGCTTCAGATGGCAGTGAATCTCCTGCAGAGCTTGGGGTTTGTGGTCAACGAGACCAAGTCCACCCTGGTTCCCGCCCAGAAGCTCGTTTTCCTGGGATTCTTGATCGACTCTGTCGAGGCCTCCCTCAGTCTTCCATCCCGCAAGATGACGAGAATTCGTCACGAGATTCGGAGAACACTCACATAGTCGCTGACCTCCCTCAGACAGCTAGCCTGCATAGTGGGCCTCCTCTCAGCCTCGATCCAAGCCATTTTCCCAGGCCCCCTGCATTACCGAGCCCTCAAGCGCCTCAAGGCAATGCATCTTCGCAGTGGCCTTTCCTACTCACAAAAAGTGCCACTATTCGCGGAGGCCAGGGAAGAGCTTCAATGGTGGCTCTCCAACATGGAGGCTTGGAACGGGAGGGCGCTCTTTGGGTCCACACCGGATATCGTTATTGAATCCGACACCAGCAGATCCGGTTGGGGCGCGAGATGTGGAGATTTCACCACAGGTGGTGTGTGGTCACCACAAGAACAACAGTTTCATATCAACTGTCTGAAGCTCTTGGCGGGCTCGTTTGCGATCCAGTGCTGGACCAAGGATTCGATCCGGTCCTGTGTCCTTCTCAAGATGGACAACATTTTGGCGGTCCGATACATAAATCATCTCGGCGGCAAGAGGTCGAAGGCCCTCTCGGACCTAGCAGCTAATTTTTGGCAATACTGCCTGGACCATCAGGTCTCTGTCACAGCGGAGTATCTTCCCGGGCAGGACAATCAGGTGGCGGGCTTCCATTCACGCCATTTCCACGACGTGAGTCTTTGGAAGCTGCATCCGGGGGTGTTTGCGGATCTCCAGAGTGTTTGGGCCCCTTTTCAGTGGACCTATTTGCTTCCCGGCTGGACCACCAGCTTCCCCGCTTTTTCAGCTGGAGACCGGACCCCCTAGCGGAGAAGACGGATGCGTTCCTACAGGATTGGCGAGGCGGGGTACGCTTTCCCCCGTTCACAAGGATCACGAGGGTCTCGGCCCAAGTTCGCCAACAAGGGGCGAGCGTGGTGATAGTTACTCCAATTTGGAGGTCGCAAGTGTGGTTTCCGGTTCTACTGGAACTTTCTTGGGATTCTTCAATTCCTCTCCCCCGCTTTCCAACCCTTCTCCTCAATCCAGACAAGAGTCCTCACCCGCTCATCATGCAAGGCTCCCTAGCCCTGATGGCGTGGCAGATTACCGGGGACGATGGGCGGTCCCAGGCCTTTCGGGAGCAGCTGAGAGGTTCATGTCCAAGGCCTGGGCCGACAGTACCGTTAAGCGTTACCGGTCCACCTGGAGAAGGTGGTACCGCTGGTGTGTGCGACGGGGTCTCGATCCCGTGGCAGCGGATGTGACTTCCATCCTGAATTTCTTGGCTAGCCTAGCGGAGGAAGGCCTAGCTTATCGCACAGTTAACACTTTCCGCTCGGCCATTTCAGCAGGTCACACCATGGTGGATGGTTCTCCCGTTGGGGAACATACTCTGGTTTGCCGTTTACTACGAGGCATACGCCTCTCCCTTCCTCCGGAACCGAGATACTCTGTCCTTTGGGATGTTAATCAAGTCTTGAACTTGTTTCTGTCATGGCAACCGAATAGATTCCTCTCACGCAAGAAACTTTTGGCGAAATTGGCCATGCTCCTCTGCCTAGTCTCGTGCAGACGTGTGTCAGACGTCCGGGCTCTGGACGTTTCCGGTAGAATTTCTCCCCTACGGGGGTTGCGTTTACAATCCGTAGACGGGCACAAAGACTATTTCTTATCCTGCATTCCCGGATTCTCCAAAGTTATGTGTGGTATCTTGCCTCAAGGCGTATGAGGAGATTTCAGAAGACTTTCGCCCTCTAGGCGAGCGGCAAATGCTCATTGCCATCAAAAAGCCCCACAAGGCTGTCTCTTTCCCAACAATAGCCCGTTGGGTGCGTTGGGTGATGCAAGAGGCTGGCATTGATCTTAGGGCCTTCGGCGCCCATTCTACCAGAGGGGCGATGGCCTCTAAAGCGTTTACCCTGGGAGCTCGTCTTGAAGACATTCTGAATGCAGCAGACTGGTCTTCAGACTCTACCTTCAAACGGTTTTATTTCAAACAGGTGATTGATATGGCTCACTTGGTGGTGAGTAAGCTTTAAACGAGCATAATCCTCGCCTCCGGTCCTGACATAGAATGAAAAATTTCCTAGCTATCGTAACGGAAAGTTTCAATTCTATTAAGAATTTAGAGGCGAGGATTATCCCACCCAGGTTAAAACTTCTTGTACCTGCCCACCCTCGTATCAGGGTAAGTAAGCTGTTTAGCCTATTCAGCTTCAGCTTGGTGGTATATGCTGTTGATTGCAGTTTTCCTTGCCTTTTCCCCCTACAGGGCTAATCCTTAGCCAAGGCTGTTGCCTAATTGTGTTGTTTGCTTCCAGCAGGAGACTCCAATAAACAGGATTCCTGAGGCGTCTAAACTGGCTGTCCACGAGCGACGAAAGAGGGGGAATAGAAGCTAACAGAGGACTATGATGTAACCGGAGCCCTGTGATTGGTGGATCCACATGGACACTCTATACATGGACTCTATTGTTAAAACTTTGTCTCATTCCCGATGGATCATGGGAATGGTAGTTTTTCACCAGTTTCTTTAAATGGCTGCTATTCAATAAAGTGGAGAAAGAATAGCATAATCCTCACCTCCGAGTCCTTAATAGAATTCAAACTTTCCGTTACGATAGCTAGGAAATTTTTCATTGCGCACCAACTTTTTGCGAATGGAAAATAACTTTGCAAACCGACCTGTATACTAATAGATCAGTTAAGAAAATTGTGAATAATAGTGGGCTCCAATCCGGTCTACTGCATCAATATTTATGAGGTAGGGCAAAACCTTCAAGTCACTATGATTGGATGCCACGCCACCAGGTCTGTGATCACATTTAAATAAAGTAAACTATTTTTTTTTAAAATGCAGCCTGTTTTTCTTAAAGGACATGGAGCTGCTTTTAAACAAGAAAACTTTATTTTTTAAGCTTGTTTGGGGGTTGTCAGTGTTCCTTTGGACTACAGACTACTCCCCAAAACAAACTTTTTTTTTTTTTACATTCACTTTGCAAGTCTGTAACATTTCAATGTCTTGCGATCAGATTTCACTCACAAAAAATTGATACATACTATAACAGATCACTATTTAGAAGGGATGCACTAAACATGCCTCTTCTGAATACGGATTACCGATTCTCAATCAAACACCTACTAGGACAAAATGCCCATAAACATGGCCAACATCACATAAAGGAACACCACCACCTACAAAACACTTTGCACTAATACACACCACGAACCTCTCCTACCACAGAATGTATAAATAACCTTGGCCAGGTATGTACAGTATCACTTTCATGCCAGAATCCAAATTACCCCAGTATGCAAAAAACAAAACAAAATTCAACTATTCACATTGCCCTTCTATGTACAGCACTACTGGCAATCATGGCAGAATCCATATTGCTCAGGCAGGTACACTACCATTGTCATTGTAAAATCTGTATTACTGAGGTAAGTACCGCACTATTATCATGCACGCTAGAATCCCTGTTATACAGTTATGTGCAGCACCATTGTCATGCCATAAACCAAAATGCCCAGTTATCTAAAGAGTAATTTCGGTCCAAGCACCTTTGCTAATATGCAACCACCTTTCCCCATGATGCGCTGTAAGCACCGAAGGTGTTACTGGAGAGAAACTATCCTGCAAGCAGTGAGATGGAGAAAACTGATCAAAGCACGATGGTGTTGCTATTGCTAGGAGTCACACAAGCACTCCAGAAACAGAGGAAGAGTTTTGACCAAGTTAAAAGGAGGCTTGTTGATGTTCCCTGCCAGGTTACCAGCGCAGGTAGAGGAGCAGTCGCAATATTCTATAATAACCTAATATCTGAGCAAGAGTACACTTTGTTAAACAGATGGAGAATAACTGAGAGAAAGAGGTTTGGGGCAGACAAATGTGGGGCTTGCCATCTACTATAATTGAACAATTAATCCACCCATCAATTTGGTTTCCTTCCCCCCCAGATCAACAACACTGAACCTACATAGACTGCATAATTCCTTTACATGGGTGAGCACCTTGCTGACTGCTGGCTGTGGTGTCAAGGCAGAGAAGGCCTTTCCCTTGGTGGGGTGGTAATTCATCCTCAGAATGGTTAAAATAAGAAAATGCCAACTTTCTAAAAGTGGCATCTTCAGACTTACAATTTATAATTCAACTTCACCATACGTTGTGATTTTAAATTGCGAGTCCAGAGACACCAAACTCCAAATCTCTATCTTTTCCCAAGTGGAAATTACACTTAAAAGATGTTTTAAGGCAATCCCAAGATTAACCTTTGGGAGAGATAAGCCTGGCAGTAGTGAAAAACGAATTTAGCAGTTTTTCACTACCAGGACATGTACAACTTAAAAAGTACATGTCCTATCTTTTAAATACACTGCACCCTGCCCATTGGACTGCCTAGGGCCTACCTTAGGGGTGACTTACATGTAATAAAAGGAAGGGTTTGAGCCTGGCAAGTAGGTTAACTTGCCAGGTCGAAATGGCAGTTTAAAACTGCACACACAAGCTCTGCAGTGGAAGGCTTGAGCCATGTTTGCAGGGCTACTGAGTGGGTGGCACAATCAGTGCTGCAGGCCCACTTGGAGCATTTAATTTACAGGCCCCGGGCACATATAGGTCACTCTACTAGGGACTTATAAGTAAATTAAATATGCCAACTATGGATAAGTCAGTGTTACCAGAGTTTAAGTACACAGCATATACACTTTAGCACTGGTTAGCAGTGGCAAAGTGTCCAGTATCCTAAAGCCAGCTAAAATGAAGTCAGCAAAACTGAAGGTCAGAAGGCAAAATATCAGGGGAAACCACACCAAGGATGCCAGGTCCCCCAGCTGAAGGTGGGAGAGCCACCCAACCCCTTTGGAGTCCTCTTCCCTAAGGCGGAAGACACTGGAGAGACCATCAGCACTGGAATGGTCTGTGCCACGATGGTGTTCCACGTAAAGTCCATTGTCTGTAGGGAGATGGACCACCTCAACAGTTTGGGATTCTCAACCCTCATCTGCATTAACGATCTGAGGGGCCTGTGGTATGTCTTAATCCGGAAGTGAGTGCCAAACCAGTTTGGCCTTAGCTTCTTCAAGGCCCAGACCACAGCAAAGACTTCTCTTTCAATTGCGCCCCACCTCTGTTCCCTGGGTGTGGCCTCCTACTGATGAAGGCTACAGGCTGATCCAGGCCCTCTTCATGTAGCTGTGAGAGCACAGCCCCTATGCCATGCTCTGAGGTGTCGGTCTGCACAACAAACTCTTGGTAGAAATCGGGGGCCTTGAGCATGGGTGCCATGCACATGGCTTCCTTCAGGGCGCCAAAAGCTTTATGGCATGCCTCTGTCCAGATCACTTGACGTGGCTGCTTCTTGGAAGTTAGCTCTGTCAAGGGGGCAACAATGGTGCCATATCCCTTGATGAATCTCCTGTAAAAAGGTTCTCACCTCTGTCTGGGTCTTGGGGGGGGTTCCCAAGTCAGATGGGTGTCAATTTTGGGCTGCAAGGGCTGCACCTTGCCGCCTCCTACTTGGTGTCCTAAGTAGACCACAGACCCCTGCCCTATCTGGCACTTGCTGGGCTTGATAGTCAGGCCTGCGCTCTGCGGAGCTGGATGCACTTCTTGGAGGTGGTTCAAGTAGTCCTCCCAACAAGAGCTGAAGGCCGCAATGTCGTCCAGGTAGGCGGCACTGAAGTTCTCCAACCCAGTCAGGACCTGATTGACCAGCCTCTGGAAGGTGGCAGGGGCGTTCTTCAACCCAAAAGTCATGACCCAGGCCTGGAAGTGCCCTTCTGGTGTTGAGAATGCTGAACTTCCTTTAGCCTCCTCTGTCAAGGCAATCTGTCAGTACCCAGACGTTAGGTCAAATGTGCTGAGGAACATGGCAGCTCCAAGCAGATCTATAAGCTCATCAGCTCTGGGGATGGTGTGGGCATTAGTTTGGGTGACTGTATTGAGCCCACGGTAGTCCACACAGAACCTTAGCTCAGTTGGGGCACCTGGAGGGGCAGTGTGGTTTCTCCTTGTCTTTGCCATGCATTCCCTTCCTTATTTATATGTCCCCTGCTGCTTAGTCAGTGTGAGAGTGAGGTAATAGAATGCTGATGATTGCCTGGTTGGAGTGAATGTCAGTTGGAGTGAGTGGGGTGAGCCGCAAGGATGCTGCTCCCGGTGGGGCTTCCTTACTACCATCTTTACCTGTAACCTGAGACTCCTATCTTGAGAATATTCTTATCCTGTTTCACCTATACTACTGGCTAGCCTGCATCTTCATTTACCACAGGCTGCCTTGGCTGGACCATGGGCTGTTTGAGGGCTCAATAACCCCTAACGCCAGGATCTTGGAGACCTCCTCCTTGATGCTAGCTCTCACCTTATCAGGCAGACTCCTATCTTGAGAATAAACCTTACCCTGTTTCACCTATACTACTGGCTACCATGCATCTTCATTTACCACAATGGTGATGAGTGGAGGAAAAACCTGCCTGTGGAAGAACTTTCGGAGTAACTATGAGTTGAAGAACTGCTGAACAGACTAACATGAAGATTAAAAGAAATAAAAGTGAAGCTGGAAGTAAACTGAACTACCCTGGAAGCCCCACTGGTGTCCTTGTCACCGGACAGCCCACAGACAACACAAGTGTAGGGCGTTTCATTTATTTAACTCAAGTGTTCTGGCAGCACTGATGATGAATAAACCCTGTACTTTTAAATATGAGTTTTACACCATATTGGATGAGCATCAAACCTGTGGCAAAATGAGCGTCTGACTTGTTTTACTGGCGCCTATGTGAGTGTCCTGAAACTCAACATCTTAAATTCGGTTGAAGAATGAACAGTAGCGTTCACAATTGGGAAAGTCAAGAAATGAAGCAAGCAATACTTGTGACCGGCAGGATGTGCAATTCGCTACTTTATGGCAAAACGGAAGCTTTATTGGTACATGCTGGTAATAACCTTTGGGGCAATCAGGTAATGAGTACTTTCTCTGTGCATAAATTTGGATGGAAAAAAATATGCTACGTTTGCAGGAGTTGGATTTTCTGTTAGTGTTTTGATTTAAATGCTTACTGTTTCTTTTGTGCGAGCCGTGTTAGCCGCGTGGGAGATTTACTTTGGATTCCTAATCTCCAACTGGGTGTGCGACTGCCATAAGTTCTATTGAGGATTCCTGACATGGATGCATCGAGGCGAACTTCTGGTGCATGTGCAATGGCTGCGCGCTTAGACTGACGTCGGCGAACATCTGCGAACGTCAGAAACGTTTATAACATCCTCTATTTCCTAAAGAATCCAACGTATTATGATACGCTGGCGGCTATTTTTGGCAATGGGGATGTTTGGTATGTACTCCCACGATGATTACTGTTGTGTAGTGCCCTGAGGTTCAGGCACTACCTGGTCCACGCTCCGTTGTCAGGAGGTGAGGCCTGCCTTAATAACGACTCGGAGCCAGAGGTGTTACATGCGATGGTTGCCGCGTACACGCGTCTCCTGATGTCATGTGCGCGGTGACCGCTTTATTAAACAATGCACCACGTGACCGGGACCATACCATACGGCCCGGTCACAACAGGGGAGTACTAGCAAGACCCCCACAAGGATGTACACTTGGGGGCACCATCACGGTCGCTGCTGTTCCGTCACAGCTGCGACACAACATTCCTCCCAAAAACAAAAAACTTACTCCCACCATAGTCCATGAAACTTTATAACCACACCACCCCCGCCAGATACTCAATGTAAAACCCCAAAAGGAACAGTCTTACATGAAATAGTCTCTCAGCTTCTTATTCGGTTCAGGGTTGCGTCGGAGATGATACTGGGAGCTTCCTCGCCCACTGGATTCAACTCCAACCTCTTCACTCGACGTTCGGGGTGAGGATTCTCTGGAGGTTTCGGGCATGTCATCATGTCCGGTTGCCCCAGTGTCAGTGTTCATTGACAAATTAGGATCCATCTCCAGTGTCGGTGACAGGGTAATTTCCGCTTCTTCCTCGGCCACGGGGACAACCGGAGTGTTGACAGGGGACTGACTCCGATTTGCCTCTGAGTCCGATGCGGTGATTTCCGTGAGATGATATCTTTTAAAATGGGAAATGTTCCGCGTTACAATCTCTCCGCCCCTCCGGGCCATCACTCTCGTACCTTGTATTCTGATGACAGTCCAGGGGCGCCGTTCATACGGGAGATGGAACTTGCCTTTGGTCATGCGGTTCTTTAACAGCACCTTATCTCCTCGTTGCAGATGAGCCTGTTGAGCTCCTCGGCGCTGACTGACCTGCTCATGCACCTTACGCCTCTGCGCATCTATCTTGCAATCATCAGGGTTTTCCGGGCACCATTGGGTATGGTGTGGAATGGAGTCCGTGACGACTCGGCCCATTGCCAGATGTCCCGGGGCCAGGCCCGTCGTGGTGTGCGGAGTTTGTCGATAGTTCCGCAGGAATGTGAATAGAGCTAGCTCCATAGATTGGTGACGTTCGTGTGCTATGCGGATGACCTTATTTAAGGTCCGCATAAATCGCTCCACCTCCCCATTCGCTTGCGGCCAGCGAGGGGTAATCCTCCGATGCTTGATGCCAAGTGATGCTAGATAGGTGGCCAACTCCTGGCTTTGAAAGGGTGGCCCATTATCGGTTTTGAGCTCTTGAAAAATGCCATGCGTCGCCATCACTTTTTCTATTTTCGGGATTATTTCCTCGGCACTTAGTGTGTTCACAATCTCAATCTCTGGATACTTGGAGTAGTCATCGATGGCTACAAAGGTATGTCTCCCATCCGGCAGACTTCCAAAATCGAGACTGACACTCATCCACCGACGAGGGGGCCTTGGCTCTGTAATCACAGGCGCAGGTTTGGGGCTTCCTCCGGTCACCTGACACCACTGGCACTCTCGAACAGCAGCCTCCACGAGCTCGTCCATTAAAGGAAACCAGACTTTGGTTCTCAGCTGCGACTTGGTTTTAACCATCCCTTGATGGCCGCTATGTGCCAGTTGGATGACCCTGGCAGTCAGTGAGGAGGGTACTACTAGCCGGTGACCTCGCATCAGACATCCTGTGGTATCTTCCGTCAGTTCTTCGCGGACATGATACAGACTCTCTAGTATCCTGCGGGCTTCCTCGGTAAGTATTTTCCACTCTTCTTGAGCTTTGTGCCAGCTGCCGCACTTCACCGCCTTTTTGACTCTTTGTAGGCACTCATCCATGTCAGTTTCACTCTTCAGGTCTTCCATGGAGAGAGGGATGGGACATGATCTCTCTGTGATGCATCTGACATATTCCTCAGTGTCGGCAGCATCTTCTTCCTCTTGGGCCGTGGCACTCCTGGGGTGTCTTGACAGATAATCCGCAGGATTACGGCTCCCCGGCTGGTATTCAATTTGACAGTTATAGTTCTGCAGTTGCAGCATCCATTTCTCTATCCTCGGCGGGGGTTTTAAAGAGGTGCCTGAGAATAGAGGCAGAAGGGGTTTGTGGTCAGTGGCTACTACGAACGGCTTGCCGTAGACGTACAGATGAAAATGGCGACACCCCCAGTGGATCGCAATAGCCTCTTTTTCAATTTGCGAGTACCGCTGCTCGGTGTCAGTGAGTGAGCGGCTGGCAAAGTCCACCGGGGCCCAGTCTTCTTCAACCGTGCGGCGTTGCATGAGCACGGGACCCAGTCCCTTTGGACCCGCGTCAACTGCCACCAGCGTGAGCTGCTGTGGGTCAAAGAATGCCAGAGTGGTGGCGGCAGATAGGGCGTCTTTAATGTCCTGGAATGCCTTGGCTTGTGTTTCCCCCCACACCCACGGGACTGAGTCCTTGGTAAGATCCCTCAGGGGTTGGGTGAGGGTTGTGAGGTCTCTGATGAAGCGCCCGCAGTAGTTCACCATGCCAAGAAAACTGCGGACTTCCGTGACGTTGACTGGGGCAGGTGCATTCTTGATATCTCTGACCTTGTCTGGATCAGGGTTTACCCCCTCAGCCGAGAAGGTGTAGCCGAAGAACTGCAACTTGCTCTTGAGAAATTTGCATTTTTCTCTGTGCAGTGTTAGTCCGGCATCTTTGATCCGTTGGAGAACTTGCACCAGGCGGGAGTGGTGTTCCGGGATGGACTTGGCGTGTACCATGATATCATCACTCACGTTGATGACTCCAGGAATGTCCATGATCAGCTCGTGGATCACATTCTGGAACACTTCTGCGGCGCTAGATATCCCGAAGCTCAGACGGGTGTACCTGCGCTGTCCTATATGAGTGGAGAATGTTGTAATATTCCTGGATGCCTGATCGAGGACCAGTTGGTGGTATCCCGACCGCAGGTCGAGCTTCGAGAACCAGCACGCCCCTGCCATCTCTCCAATCAAGTCATCAATAGTCGGGGTGATGTGTCGCTCCCGTTTGATGGCTGCATTCGGCAATCTCATGTCGACACATATTCTCACAGCGCCGGGCTGTTTCGGTTTTTGGGCGACGACAATTGGGGACACCCAAGGTGTGGGACCAGACACCTTCTCAATTATTCCCGCTTGCTCCAGTTTGAGCAGCTACTGCTCCACCAACGGGCGTAGATGGAAGGCCACACGTCGGTGTCGCAGTGCTATGGGTTGCACTGTGTGGTCAATATGAAGGTGTACTTCCTTCCCTCTATACTTTCCGGTGCCCTCGGAAACCGATGCAAACTCCGTGAGTATGTGCTGGACCGATTCTTGGTGGATCCCGAATGCAAATGACACGATGCCTAGGTCCTCTGCTGCCCGACATCCCAGAAGCATGCTTTGCCCATCCTTGGTGACATATATCATGGTGGTGATTGACCTGTCTTCGTGGGTCCCCGTGGTCTTAAACTTGCCTTTCATTTCCAGCGGCTTATCCTGCCCATAAGCGAAAACTGTGATTTTGGTGGGCTGAAGATTGGGTGCCGGGTGCATGGACTTGTAGAGAGCTGCTGCCATTAGGTTTATGGTAGCTCCGGTGTCCACGACAGCCGTGACTTCTTGTGCTCCTACTTGAACCCGGCATTGGGGAAGACGCCTGCTCCTGTTTGACACGGCTCCGATCATGTGCACTTTGTGTACCGATTTTTCTTCCTCTTCGTCGTCGTCCATGTCGCTTGACTCACCACCTCGCTCGGGTATCGTATTGACTGCCTGCTTGGGCTTTCGGTACTGTTTGGAACGGCATACCTTTTCAAAATGATTGAATCGGCCGCAGCCAGTGCATTTCTTGCCCTTTGCTGGACAATCATCTGCTTTGTGAGGTGGGCCACCACAGTACCCGCAGTATCGCCGAGTCCCTTGTCGACCACTGGTGAATTGCTTGTTTCTTCGACGGTCTGTCGGTTTCGTCGTGACTGCGTTTACCAGTTCCGCTTTTACGGGGGATTGCAGTGCCGCCTCCATGTGCGCTGCCCTGGCTTTGGACAGCTCTTTCGTACGTCCGAGGGTTAGAATGTCCGGTAGTGGCTTGCCTGATTCTTCTAAGATCCGCTCGCGGAGCTTCGCCAAGGCACATCCGTGGATAATTTGCCCCCTTATCTCTTCTGTCTCATCTCTGAACCCACACGTGGATGCCAGGAGCTTGAGTCTGGCATGGAATGTGTCTAGTGATTCGTCGGGTAGTTGTCTAGCTTGACGAAAAATGAAACGTTCGTAATCCTGGTTGGCTATAGGTTCGAAATGGCCTGTGAGCGCATTGATAAGGGTAATGTGAGTCTTGGGCGTCGCCTCCATGAGAGTCTTTGTGATGCGGTAGATATCCTTCCCTCCTAAATGAAGTAGCATAGCCCTCTTCTGGTCTTTGTGGACCTTCGTGGCCTCGAAGAATATGGTGAGGCGTTCCACCCACTCCTTCCATCTGGAAGCCTGGGCAGATGGAGATCCCTCGACCACAAACGGTTCAATAGGCGGGATGGTCGACATCGTGAGCCACCACAGGACAATTTGCTGGGGACAAGCAGTATTTCGCACTGATTACCTCCTCTGGATGAAATTGTGACGTAGGCCGATGCCACCGCTGTCCAACTAACCCCTTTTCCGGTGCGCAGATGGGCTTTCCACTTGCCCCTGCTGCTGGGCCACCTCCTCCTATATTGAGCAGATGGGCCTGGTCACTATCACCCTGAGCAGACTGACTGGGACTGTAGGCAGTGGGATGAGGCCTAACGTTGTCTGTGCCCAGTCTGGGAGTCACTGGTTGCTGTTTTGCAGCACAAATAAACACTGCAGGGTCTCCGGGGGCAGCATCGCATGAGAGCGGGCCACAGTGTGGTCTCTCCGGCTTACTTTCCCTCACGGCACCAATCCACATGCGCGCGGCCCGCCGAGTCGTCGGGACACGGGGCTCAGCGTCAATGTTTTGAGGGACCAGAACGAGAGGATACTGGGCGCAGCGCGTGCAGGACAGCGCTCGCCTGAGCAGCACAGATGCTCCTGACCTGCTCCGTAGACTCCCGCAGCGGCAGGCGCCGGCAGTGACTTTCAGGGGCACGAGCACCGCAGTGCAGTCAGCACCCTCGTGCGGCCGCCCCGGTACATAAACACGGCGGGAGCACGCCTGCCCTCGTCGCCAGTGTTGTGTAGTGCCCTGAGGTTCAGGCACTACCTGGACCACGCTCCGTTGTCAGGAGGTGAGGCCTGCCTTAATAACGACTCGGAGCCAGAGGTGTTACATGCGATGGTTGCAGCGTACACGCGTCTCCTGACGTCATGTGCGTGGTGACCGCTTTATTAAACAATGCACCACGTGACCGGGACCATACCATACGGCCCGGTCACAACAGGGGAGTACTAGCAAGACCCCCACAAGGATGTACACTTGGGGGCACCATCACGGTCGCTGCTGTTCCGTCACAGCTGCGACACAACATTTACGACATTCTATTTCTGTTTCAAACGGGCACCTTGCATACCATATCTTCAGCGCATTCTACAGCTTGTAGATTTGTTGATCACTGCACTTTAGTCAGTGGCATTTCAGCGATCACAGTACTTTGGGTATTGATCACTTGCTTCTCACGGAATACATGTAAGCGAGCTATGGCTAATTGTTCTCAAACTGGTTTGAGTGCTTCTCCTTGCCTCCTTTGCATCTGTTTTAAGGAGGTACTTGCTGTTTCGTTCCAACGGAGTGCATTAATTATAAACTGCATACAAGAAGATTCCTGTATCTGTGGGGGTGAAATCTTACTGTGATGCCAGTATGTCTGCTGCTGTTCGTCATTAGCTACCAAAGGGGACTGACTGTCATTCTTACCATGAGAACAGGACTTCCATTTAATCTTCTTTTCTCAACAGGTGGATGCTCGGGTACTGAGTTTGTGTCCCAGCGTTTTCTGCATTATTTGTTTTTTTCCATAAAGCTGGGTGCCTATTGCGATGTACATGTCTGCCATCTATACGTGCTTGGAGATAATAGTTTGAAGTACACTCCTGTCTTATTAAGCATTATCCAGGTGGTCATGTTGAAATTTAATGCATGCTAGCATTTGTCTTAATGCTATCCTTAATTTTCTTTATGTCATGCTGAATTTGTGCTTGCATGTGTTTGTATGCCATGCAAAATTTTCTGTCCTTTTCTGTCATTTACTGCATGCCTAACCAATTAGTATCAGTATGTGTCTGATGCTCTGCCTTATTTGCTCTTTACGGAATATGGAGTAAACCCCTGTGTGCTGCATGAGTGTTGTTCCTTGTGCTAACATTACTTAAATTTTCTTCTGCTGGGGCATATGTTTTGCACCCATACACTCCATGCTGTTGCTGGTGATGGGCATTTGTGTTGCATCCAAACCATACTTACATTTATGTTGCTGGTGATGGGCATTTGCATTGTGCCCAAAACCGTACTTACATTTACAGATGATGGGGCATATTACTTGCACCCAAATGTTGCTTTGTGATGGGGCTTGTGAATTGCTACCCAGACAATACTTACATTACAACTACGTACAATTGCTGGCGATTGGCCATATTCTTTGCACCCAAATCTTTTTCTTTGGGGCATATGTGTTGCACCCGCAGGGGTATATGTTTTTGCACTTTATCGTATCTACCCGTGTGAGTGTGTGATGGTGCAGGTGTATGGCACCAGTTGGGGCACACATATTGTGCCCTGGTGCTATGTTGTACAGTCAGTGACTCTAGTGTGGGGTGTCATGATTGTTGCACATCAAACTTTTATTGTCTGCTGAGGGAGGAGAGTGTGGGTGGTTCTCCCAAGTGATTTGTTCTTCAGTCCTTAGTTTTTCCTGTTCTGACCGTTTGTCTATGTTTTTGTCATATTTGACCATGTATTATTATTTACTTCTTTGGTCCATTTATTTTAGGTATTGCGTGATTGAATTTGTACTTCCATCATATGTCCTTTTTTTTATGATGTTGAGTATTACCGTCTTATCTGTATTGATATTTTTAATTGTTTCCTTAAAGAAAGGAGGTGTGTGGTATCTCCATGTCTTTCCCATGCATTCTCTTCCTTAGTTATATGTCCCCGGCTGCTCAACCAGTGTGAGGTAATAGAATGCTGATGTGTGCCTGGTTAGAGTGAATGTCAGTTGGAGTGAGTGGGCTGAGCAGCAAGGATGCTGCTCTCTTTGCGGCTTCCTTACTACTATCTTTACCTGCAACCTGAGACTCCTATCTTGAGAATATTCTTATCCTGTTTCACCTATACTACTGGCTAGCCTGCATCTTCATTTACCACAGGCTGCCTTGGGTTACCAACATCACTGGGCTGGACCATGGGCTGTTTGAGGGCTCAATAACCCCTAACGCCAGCATCTTGGAGACCTCCTCCTTGATGCTAGCCCTCACCTTCTCAGGCAGACTGTACATTTTGTTCTTTACAGATGTGCTGTCCCCAGTATCAATATCATGTGTAGACCAAGTAGTGAGTCCTGGGGTAAGGGAGAACAAAGAGGCAAACTGCCCCAGCAACTGGCAGCTGTCTCTCTACACCCTCTACTGACCCATACTACTCCTTGGAAGATAGGAGGTAGGGGAGAGGTTCACTCTACTCTTCCACCCCATCATCAGTAACCAGAACCATGGTAATCTCAGACCTCTCAAAGTGAGGCTTGAGGCAGTTCACACGTAGGCTGTCTGGTTGTGGAACGGCAGCATGTAGCTAACTACATCTTGGGGTGGCTTCTTGGCATCTTGCTTACATCCTTCCTTAACGAAACTGAGAGGTCCTCTCACAGGGTGTCCATAGAGAAGTTAAAAAGGGCTGAAGCCAACCCCCTTCTGTGGAACCTCCCTGTAGGTGAACAAATGGCCTTGGCAGGAAAACATCCCACTTATGTCTCATGGGTTCAGGTTGACCCATAATCATGCCTTTGAGGGTACGATTGAGCTTTCAACCAACCCATTGGTTTGGGGGTGGTAAAGAGTGGTGAACTTATAGGTCACACTACACTCCTTTTACATGGCCTTTATTTAGTTGTACATGAAGCTGGTACCCCAGTCAGATACCACCTCCTTTGGGAAGCCCACATGGGTAAAGATATCTATCAGTGCACTGGCCACGTCGGTGCAGTGACTGTCCTCAGAGGGATAGCTTCCGAGTACCTGATGGCGTGGTCCACCAAGACCAGAATGAGTCTCCTGCCCCTGGCTGTTTTGGGATCCAGAGGCTCCCCAATGTCGATGCAAACCAGCTCAAAAGGGGTGCTAACGATAGGGAAAGGTTGCAGGGGGGCCTTGCACCTCCTCCCTGACTTGCCACTCGCCTGGCAGGTAGGACAGGACCTACAGAATGCATCTGAGGCCTTTCACATTTGAGGCCAATAAAAGTGGGTGACAAGCTTGTCAAACTTCTTGTCTTCCCGAGCCAAACCCAGTAGGAAGGTCCTAAAGCACTGAGGTACCACCAACACATGGTTCACCAGGCTCAGGAATCTTAGGTTCACTATATAGAAGATCATTCTCCCAGTAAATCAGGTGTTACCCAGAGGCATCACCAGCTGCCTGGGCCTCAGCCTGCTGTCGAAGACCCACAAGAGTAGGGCACTCCTTCTGCTCCTTGTAGAACTCTTCCCTGGAGTGACCCCCTCCTGCTGCCAGTTGGTCAGCTCAGGCAGGTTCCCCAGTTCAGCCAGATCTTCCCCTGTAGGTACCAGGGTGTCCCCTCAGGTTCCGCCTCCTCCTGGACAGTGGGAATTTCAGGAGCTGGTTTCCTGCACCCCGTGCCCTTCCTCTTCTTGGCAGGTGCCTTCCAGGCCTTTTTGACCACTCTCATGAGCTGCCATGGACCTTGTGGTCAGGCACACCCACTCAGGCAACCCCGTCGTCTCCAAGTGTGACCTGAGCTTCACCTCCTTTCAGATGATGTGCTCCATGTCATTGCCCAGCAGACAATCCACAGGCATGGATGGATTAACAGCTACCTTCAGCAGACCTGAGACCCGCCCCAATTCAAAGAGAACCAGAGCCACAGGATAGTGGCTCTCATAGTTGTCAGTAGCAACAACTTTGTGGAATGTGTTAGGGACTACCTGCTCTGAAGACACCAGATGACACCTAACAGTTGTTATGCTGGCTCCTGTGTTTCTAAGAGTCTCGTATTGTCAAGTATTGTCAGGCATGTGGGTTCTCTGTACTATCTCTCCATCCCCCAGGCACACTAGGGTCAATTCTACATTGCCCCCAAAACTATCTGGGACAATCTCCTCCCCAAGCACAACACTAGCCAACCCCAGTGACTGCCCTCCTGGGACGCTTGGTATCTCCTTTGTAGTGCCCTTCCTGTTGGCACTTCAAGCACTTCACAGGAGCCTCCCTTGTAGGCTTACTGTCAGGGAATAATTCCTTCTTTTCAGCAGGGGACTGGGAACCCAGACCCCCAGAACTAGTTTGGGGCCCTTTGGAGAACTCCTTGCTCTTTTTGCCCCTCCCCCTTCTTCATCTGGTGAGGACACTGCCCACCCTTGTGGTGAACCCCCCAGATACCTTCCTGTGGAACTTGGTGCTGGCCCAGTGGTCAGCCTCCTTAGCAAGCTCTCTGGGGTCAGTGAGCTTACTGTGAACAAGGTAATAGTGCAGATCTTGAAAGCAAAGACTGAACATATGCTCTGTTGCAAACAGATTATACAGCCCCTGGTAGTCTTTTACCTTACTGCCCTGACCTTGATTGGTAGGTCGCTCCCCCACCACACAGCTCCGTCTGTGTGCCCTGCTGCTGCCCCTGATTGTGCTCGTTTTTCCTTTCTGTGCCTCCTTGCTGCCCCTGATTGTGCTCGTTTTTCCTTTCTGTGCCCCCTTGCTGCCCCTGATTGTGCTCGTTTTTCCTTTCTGTGCCCCCTTGCTGCCCCTGATTGTGCTAGTTTTTCCTTTCTGTGCCCCCTTGCTGCCCCTGATTGTGCTAGTTTTTCCTTTCTGTGCCCCCTTGCTGCCCCTGATTGTGCTCGTTTTTCCTTTCTGTGCCCCCTTGCTGCCCCTGATTGTGCTCGTTTTTTCCCCTTCTGTGCCCCCTTGCTGCCCCTGATTGTGCTCGTTTTTCCTTTCTGTGCCCCCCTTGCTGCCCCTGATTGTGCTCGTTTTTCCTTTCTGTGCCCCCTTGCTGCCCCTGATTGTGCTCGTTTTTTTCCTTTCTGTGCCCCCTTGCTGCCCCTGATTGTGCTCGTTTTTCCTTTCTGTGCCCCCTTGCTGCCCCTCATTGTGCTAGTTTTTTCCTTTCTGTGCCCCCTTGATGCCCTGATTGTGCTCGCTTTCCCTTCTGTGCCTGTTTCCCGCCGCTGCGCCCTGCGGCCCCGCCCCTCACTGCCCATTCGCTGCCCCATTCCCTGCTCCTCCCTCCCACCTCCCCATTTATGGCGGCCGCTGCGTGGTGAAGAGAGCGAACCCTGACCTTGACTGGTAGGTCGCTCCCCCACCACACAGCTCCGTCTGTGTGCCCCTTGCTGCCCCTGATTGTGCTCGTTTTTTCCTTTCTGTGCCCCCCTTGCTGCCCCTGATTGTGCTCGTTTTTCCTTTCTGTGCCCCCTTGCTGCCCCTCATTGTGCTAGTTTTTTCCTTTCTGTGCCCCCTTGCTGCCCCTCATTGTGCTAATTTTCCTTTCTGTGCCCCCTTGCTGCCCCTGATTGTGCTCGTTTTTTTTTCCTTTCTGTGCCCCCTTGATGCCCTGATTGTGCTAGTTTTCCCTTCTGTGCCTGTTTCCCGCTGCTGCGCCCCTGCGGCCCCGCCCCCTCACTGCCCATTCGCTGCCCCATTCCCTGCTCCTCCCTCCCACCTCCCCATTTATGGCGGCCGCTGTGCGGCCGCTGTGCGGCCGCGCAGCGGACGTGCGCAGCGGGCGCGCCGCTGGCGCACCGAAGGCGCGCCTAAGGCAAGCCCGTCTGCGCCCGTCCGCGCCGTGACCGCGCCCAGCGCCACACCCCTGGTCCGGGCATCCCCCGCGCCCGCCAGATCAACAGACGCCGATACGACGCCAGCACCCTCCACGCACTCAACCCCGGAAAAGATCACGCCTGCTACCAGGCCACCCCGAGCGCACCCAAGGGCCCTTCACCTGCCGGAACTGCAGCTTCGCCAGCACCCGCCCCGCCAAACCACCGCCCAGGAAAGAACCCAACTACCTCAGATGCATCCTCCTCAACACCCGCTCCGCCCACAAACACGCCATCGAACTCTGGGACCTTCTCGACTCAACCTCCCCAGACGTCGCATTCCTGACGGAGACCTGGCTGAATCCCGCTTCAGCCCCCGACATCGCCATTGCCATCCCGGACGGATACAAGATCACCCGCAGGGACCGCACCAACGGAGTCGGAGGAGGCACCGCCATCGTCCACAGGAACACCCTCAGAGTCTCAACCAACACCGACGACACCCTCAGCACCGCCGAACACATGCACTTCCAGATCCACACCGATCCCAACACCACCCTCAGAGGAACCCTCATCTACAGACCCCCCGGAACCCGACCACAGTTCAGCGATTCCATCGCTGACTTCGTCAGCACACACGCCATCGCCTCCACGGACTACATCCTCCTCGGGGACCTGAACTCCACCTCGAGAACAACAAGGACACCAACTCCACCACCCTGATCGACAACCTCGCCACCCTCGGACTCAGACAGCTCGTGACTACACCCACCCACGCCGCCGGCCACACGCTCGACTCCATCTTTTCCGCAAGCCCACACGTCTCCTTCAACCACACCTCCGAACCCCACTGGACTGACCACCACTGCATCCACTTCACCTACAGGAAGCCCACCACGCACCACCGCACCGAACAAATGCCTCGCCGCTGCTGGAGCAGAGTCACGGAAGACCAGCTAACCACAACCCTCGCCCTGAGCCCACCCGCCGAACCCTCCGACCCCGACACCGCCGCCCGCAACCTCAGACAGTGGATCGACGACTGCGCCAACACCCTCGCCCCGCTCAAGAATCCGCCCAACAGCCACACCAGCAAGAAAGCCACCTGGTTCACCGAAGACCTCCAGGCCTCCAAACGAACATGCCGAAAACTGGAGAAGATCTGGCTCCACGAACGGACAGCGGACAGCTACGCCGCCCACAAGAGCGCCACCCGCAGTCACCATCACCTCATCAGATCCGCCAAAAGGGCCTCACTCAAAGACCGCCTAGACAACAACGCACACAACAGCAAAGAGCTCTTCAACATCGTGAAGGAACTCTCCAACCCCAGCTCCAACACCAACGACATCCAGCCGTCGCGAGACCTGTGCGACTCACTGGCCACCTTCTTCCACCGCAAAATCGCCGACATCCACGACAGCTTCAACACCACGACCGCCCCGGCAACCACCGAGACCACTGCCCCCACAACCACCAACCGCCTGCTCTCCTGGACCACCATCAACGACGAGGACACCAGCGAGATCATGAACACCATCCACTCCGGTTCACCGCTAGACCCGTGCCCTCACCACATCTTCAACAAAGCCAGTACAGCCATCGCGCCCCATCTCCGGAAAATAATCAACATCTCCTTCGAGACAGCAACCTTCCCGGAAAGCTGGAAGCACGCCGAGATCACCGCCTTACTCAAGAAACCCAAGGCAGACCCCAAGGACCTCAAGAACTTCCGACCCATCTCTCTGCTCCCGTTCCCCGCGAAGGTCACCGAGAAAATCGTCAACAAACAACTGACCCGCTACCTCGAGGAGAACAACATCCTGGACCCTTCCCAGTCCGGCTTCCGCAGCAACCACAGCACCGAAACCGCCCTCATCGCCGCCACCGATGACATCAGGACCCTGCTAGACAACGGAGAAACAGTAGCCCTCATCCTCCTGGACCTATCAGCCGCCTTCGACACGGTCTGCCACCACACTCTACGAACACGCCTTCACGACGCCGGGATCCAAGAGAAGGCCCTGGACTGGACCACATCCTTCCTTTCTGGCAGAACACAAAGCGTCCGCCTCGCCCCTTCCGATCCAAGGCCACCAAGATCATCTGCGGCGTACCCCAAGGCTCCTCCCTCAGCCCAACGCTGTTCAACATCTACATGGCACCCTCGCCCACGTCGCCCGACAGCACAACCTCAACATCATCTCCTACGCTGACGACACCCAGCTGATCCTCTCCCTCACCAAAGACCCTCACACCGCCAAAGCCCACCTCCACGAAGGAATGAAGGCCGTCGCCGAATGGATGAGGACCAGCCGCCTGAAGCTGAACTCGGACAAGACGGAGGTCCTCATCCTTGGTTCCAACCCTTCAGCCTGGGACGACTCCTGGTGGCCAACATCACTGGGAACAGCCCCGCCACCCACCGACCACGTACGCAACCTAGGGGTCATCCTCGACCCCACCCTCTCCATGACTAAGCAGGTCAACGCCGTTTCCTCATCCTGCTTCAACATCCTCCGAATGCTCCGCAGGATCTTCAAGTGGATCCCCACCGAAACAAGAAAAACAGTCACCCAGGCCCTCGTCACCAGCAGGCTGGACTACGGAAACGCCCTCTACGCAGGAACGACGGCTAAGCTCCTGAGACGGCTGCAACGCATCCAGAACGCCTCTGCACGTCTTATCCTCGACATCCCCGACGCAGCCACATCACACCCCACCTGAGAGACCTGCACTGGCTCCCTGTCAACAAGAGGATAACCTTCAAGCTCCTCACCCACGCACACAAAGACTCCACAACTCCGGACCAGCCTACCTCAACAGACGACTCAGCTTCTACACCCCCACCCGCCAGCTCCGCTCGACCAGCCTCGCCCTCGCCACAGTCCCCCGCATCCGGAAAACGACCGCCGGCGGCAGATCCTTCTCCCACCTCGCCGCCAAGACCTGGAACACCCTCCCCACCAACCTCCGACAGACCCAAGACCTACTGGCCTTCAGAAGACTCCTCAAGACCTGGCTCTTCGATCAGTAGCAGCACCACCCCCCTCTTCCCCCAGCGCCTTGAGACCCTCGCGGGTATGTAGTGCGCTTTATAAGTGACATGATTGATTGATTGATTCAACTATCCAGTGCCTTAGAAAAATAATCCACACAATCCACCCAGGTCTGTTGAAATCTTCTGACTATCCCTGCATTCTGTCTACATTTCTCTGGGGTCAGACCAAACTTTCTAATTAGGGCCTCCTTCATGGGAGGATACCTCCTTCTGTAACTCCCTTTTAAGGCCAGTAGAGTGTTCCTTCCCTCTCTAGGGATATGTCTCCAAAGACTAGCCTCCCAGTCTGCCTCAGGGCCTTGTGCATTTGGAGTGCCATTTCATAGGATTCAAACCATCTGGCTATGTGGACACTCACTACAAAATCAGACACCAAACCCTTGGGTATGTGGACCTTCCTGTCAGAGGGCACGGAGGAAATGCTGTCACCATCCCTACTGGAGTCCACCTGTCTGGCTTTGATGCCCAGCTCTCTAAGGCTCGATTCCAGAGCCTACATCATCTTTTTCTCCTCAATAGCCAATCTTTTTTGGTTTTCCTCTGTTAGAAATGGGGTCTCTAGTTGGCAGAGGTAGGTACCTTTGTCCAAATAGGGACCCTTGCTTCTAGTCAGGGTAAGGGGGATACACACTTTAGATAACCCCTGCTCACCCCCTTGGTGGCTTGGCACGAGCAGACAGGCTTATCCCAAAGGCAATGTGTAAAGTATTTGTACCAACACTCACAGTAACACAGTGAAAACACCACAAAAGGACACCACACCAGTTTAGAAAAATAAAGTATCTTTATCTAAAATAAACAAGACCAAAACGACAAAAATCCAACATACACTGTTAAAAATATGACTTTCAAAAGGTTTCAAGAACTTGTACCATAGAAAACTATGGATGCGTGACTTTTCACCAAAGTACCTGTAGATGCGTGAAAGTTCCAAAAGCCAAACAGCCACAGAGTCGGAAAACAAAGAGATGCGACACTCCTGAAACCTTGGGGAGGCGATGCAACAGTCACGCTGCACGCAGATGAAGGGTTGCATCGAATCCGGTCTGTATGGGGAGTGATGCGTCGATTCTTCATGATGGTTCCGGTCTGCAGGTGATGCGTTAGACAAACTTGCCACACAGGCACGATGCGTGGAAATCCGAGATGCGTCGGCGTTCGATTTGCGCGGCGGCTGTCCTCTTCAGCCGCGATCCCTAGATGCGTCGATTTCTGTAGTTCTTTGAGTTTCTTCTTTCTTCCAGCTCCCAAACAGCAGCAACAAACTCCAGAGGCCCAAAACTGGCACAGGCACCTCTTGGCAGATCAGAACTCACAGCATCAGAGTTCAGGGGAGCTGGGGGTGAAGTCTTTGTGTCCCTGAGACTTCAGAACAGGAGGCCAGCACACTTCAGGCCCTTGGAGATCTCCTTCAAGCAGGGGACCCAGCAAACAGCAAAGTCCTTCTCCTTTCCTTGGCAGAAACAGCAAATGCAGGCCAACCCCAGACACACAGCAAGGGCAGTACTTCTCCTCAGTCTCTCCAGCTCTTCTCCTTGGCAAAGGTTCCTCTTGAATTCCAGGAATGATCTAAAGTCTGGGGTTTTGGGTCTGATACTTATACCCCAAAATGTCTTTGTTCTCTTTGTGCAAGGGGCTCTGAGCCCAGTTCAAACCAGTTTTGGGGGGCGCTCTGCAAGTGCACAACAACATCCATTGTCAGTGTGAGCCTTGGCTCCAGACACACCACAAGGGGGCGGAGCCAGCATTGTGGAAGGCAGGCACAGCCCTATTCAGGTACAGGTGCTACTCCTCCCACCACTCCAAATGCAGGTCAGGCCTATTCAGCCTAGTGCTGACTCATCCAGACTCCTGGAGCCACTGCACCTCCCCAGCCCCTGTCACTCCAAAGCCAGACAGTCAATCCACAAACAGGCAGAGGCACACAGGATGGTTGTTATTAAATACTGAGTTCAGGGATACCAAACTCCATTTTTCTATCTTATCCCTATGGGAAGATATGCTTGTAAAATGTTACAAAGCATTCCCCATTCTTTCCTATGGGGCAAGATTGCCTTTCAATTGTGAAAACCAAATTGGCAGTATTTCACTATCAGGACATGTTACACACACCAATACATGTCCTACCTTTCACATACACTACACCCTGCCCAGGGGGTACCTTGGGCCTACCATAGGGGTGTCCAATGTGTAAGAGAAGGGAAGGATAGGGACTGGCAAGTGGGTGCACTTGCCAAGCCGACATGGCAGTTAACAAACTGTGCACAGGCACTGTGGTGGCAGGCCTGAGACATCTTTTCAGGGCTACTCATGTGGGTGGCACAATCAGTGCTGCAGGCCCACTAGTAGCATTTGATTTACCAGCCCTGGCACACTCAGTGCACTTTACTAGGGACCTACTGGTAAATCAAATACGCCAGTCTTGGATAACCAATCACAATAACAATTTACACAGAGAGCATATGCACTTTAGCACTGATCAGCAGTGGTAAAGTGCCCAGAGTCCTATAGCCAACAAACACAGGTCAGGAAAAAATAGGAGGAAGAAGCAAAAGGTTTGGGGATAACCATGCAAAAAGGGCCATTTCCAACATCCTCCATCTTCATGGCAAGCCTTTTCTACTATAAGGCCTGTTTGTTTTCTTCCAAGGCCTTCTCCCTCTCCAATTTGAGCTTAGTGTCGTACGACTTTATACTTCCTCAGTAAAAACTGTGCATTTGTTGGACAACATAAACATCAGGATTGTGCCAGACTGATTCTGTGCACACCTTCAGGATATGTTGGCCTAAGTCCTGCTAGCTCAAAGTGCACCATCTGTACCCCAAACCTACTCTGGTAACATGTGGATTATGCAATCTCAGAACATGACAACCCTGACTCCGCAAGGAATGGTGGTAACAAATCTAGAACCCTTTTGTTTGGTTACTCATGCATACCCAAAGTAATACACAAGAAATACAAACCCTGCAGTTTCAATATTTGTTGAAGCATTGTGATTCTTGAGTAAAATACGCGCACTGCAATAATCAATAGAAGGAAACAGAATAATGTAATTTGCATGATGAAAATAGAGAAAACAATTAACAGTTCCACCATTGTGCTAGAGCAGTGAATATATGCTGGCATATAAGTACTGTGATATAGTGTACTCCTACCTAGTGCTTCCTAACCTAGTTTGCCTAGGGTGGGTGATCTGTAAAATCCCTGCCAGGTGTTCTAACTCCCTGTTACCTGTGGATAAGTGTCATCAGGCTGTCCATCTTGGTCAAAAGCTGGCCATTTCTCCTCGCAGAGGTAAACAGGAATCAGCTGGGCTGAAATTCCAACATTCAGCATCTGCGCAATGTCAGCGAAATGCTCCTCTGCTCTAAACAAGGAGGTGGTGCTGTATATATATTAAACATCACCCATGCTGCCATGTCGAAGCTCTAGCAAGGCCGCAATTGTTTATGCTAGTGTGATAGCTCTGTCACCTACCGGACAATAATAACAATGACATCTGTGCAGTGAACTTTTTCCCTTGTACTAAATGTTCATGGTGTCGTGATAGCGTGCCTACGAAGTAGAAATGTAAGCAATGCAGGTTCAGAGAATTATCCTGCATAGGCACGCAAGCAATTGTATGTCAAATGTCACCATGTTTAAGAAAGAGGGCACCTTAAGAAATGTGAGCATTTAATGTGGCGGTGCTTCTACCCGGGCTTATCCTAACCATGTGACATTAGCCCGCTTCAAATAAAATGTTATGTCCTCCAGTTCCTCCTGGGACAGGCCTTTGGATGACACAATGTTCCCTTCTCTGGAAGGGACCCCCATTCCTGGAAGTAAGTTGCCCTCCCTCCAAAGGTCGTGGACAGCCCACCTCCAATAGACCACTAACCTGTTGATCACTCCTGTAATTTACTCACTCACATACTTCAATCAGTGGATTTTCATGTATGAACTCAGTTTTTTTTTACTATGTCACATGCCCCTTCTTGCCCCTGGTGTCGGTAGACTTTCAACATCCTGTTTGTTAATTTGTTTGTTAAGGATCCCGCCAGAGGGCATTCACCGCTATTATCATCAGCGACCATAGTTACTGTTCTCAAGAGTACTTCAACAAAAAGTTTTTAGTTTCTTTCCTAAAAACATGTGACATAGTAAAAAAAACCTGAGTCCACACATATATATGCTACCCAAGATGCATAATGATCCGGGGGATCCCCCTTTTCAGACCCTTTTCAGGATGTGGTTCAATACATGAGCCACTAGGCAGATACTTAGATCATTTCCTGCAACCCCTGGTACAATCATGGACATCGTACATCCAAGACACCACAGACTGTTTGAACAAACAAACCAAAATTCAAGAAGCAATCTGCACCATTGATGTGGTGGCACTATACACATTCATTCCCCATTCCGAGGGTTTGGAGGCAGTTGAATGGATGCTGTTGAAAAGCAACTATGAGGAGTCGCACATCATTTTTTTACTGGAGTTATTACATTTCAGCTTGTACATAGCTATTTTTCCTGGAAGGATACCTTCTTTCTTCAACGCACAGGGACATCTATGGGTTTTCCGGGGGCACCCACGTATGCAAACATTTTCATGGCCAAGTATGAGGACATGCATATTTTACAAGGGAAAGAGTGGCAAGATAACCTGCTATTATATATGAGGTACATAGATGATATTCTGCTCTTATGGAAGGGTCCAAAACAACAACTGGAATCTTTTATTGAGACTCTGAATGGACAGAATCCTCGTATAAAACTAACACACCAGATGAGCCAAGAATCGATTAACTTTCTTGACATCCTAATAGAACTGAAGGAAGGTCGTTTACACACAAGGGTGTACAAGAAACAAACAGATAGAAACAATGCCTTGCATTTTCATAGCTTTCATCCACCATCACTCAAAAATCATCTACCACTTTCGCAATTTATCAGGATTAAGAGAATCACATCAGACTCAGAGGAATGCCACAAAACCATTGGAGAAGTATCACGACAGTATCAGCAACAAGGTTATCCGGTTGAAGTTTTGGAAAGTGCACACCAGAAGCTTCAACACATGCAATGCTCAGATCTTTGAAAAAACAACGAAACACACTGAAAAAAGAAAAGACATGTTTACGTCAAAACCCATGTTTGCGCACTCACGTTCCAAAAATCTAAAGGAATTTTTGAAAAAAAGTCCAGTATCTACAACCAGAGTTCAAGTAAGAGGCATGCGAAAATGCTTTAACTGCAGTCACTGTGGCAACGTGATTGTAGGTAATACATTTACTCACCCACACACTGGCAAAAAGATCAGATTGACTTGTATATCAGATTGTAACACACAAATGGTAGTTTATGCCATTAAGTGCCCATGTGGGCTTGTGTATGTTAGCAGAACATCAAGAAAAATCAAAATAAGACTCACAGAACACAAAAGCATGATCAGAACTGCCAACACAAACTCATGTTTAGCCGCACACTGGGTAGAAAAGAAACATACCATACCTCAAATAAGGTTCACTATTTTGGATAAAATAGTGGCAGTACCACACAGGGACACTAACCAACAGTTAGCGCAAAGAGAAACATATTGGATGAAGCGTTTGAATACTTTGACACCATTTGGTCTGAACGACAAAATTGAGATGGTTTGCTTCCTGTAATCCGAATTATGTATACAGCATGCATCATTGACTGTAATTCAAGATCAACTTTATTGTTTATAATATAATTAAAGGCAATGACACATGATATTCCCATATAAAAAATATGGTGTGGTTCTTTTGTGAATCATGCTGTCGAACAAGAGTCAGTACACTATCGTTGTATTTATTAGCATTTTCACACATAGCCCGTCACACATATTATTTATCATTTATTTTTTATTTTTTCACTATGCATGATAGCATTATTTTTGATCATTAAGTACTGCATTTTCAGAACTATGGTGCACTTCTTAGGAGTCAATTCGATCGATTCAGATTTTTAGCATTCTGTAGCCATGTGGACACGTACATTTTTTATCATAACATTAGGAAAGTTAAAAACTGATAGCTATTTATCTAGTTTTTTAGGATGTGATAATACACTCAGCCAGAGTTTTCCTTTTAAGTCACTTTTTAGAATAGGGAAGGATTGGAAGCCTCACGCTTAGAAGTGAGTCTGTTTTCTATGTTTATGGGGCATCACGTTGTGCCGGAGAAACGTGTATACGTCAGTCTTTAATTAAGACCGCAGAAGCGGGGATCGCGAGCAAACTTCAAGGGACGGGTAGACGATATTTCAGAGCAGCTCGTTAAAAAGTAAGTTTAAGCTACAGATAAGTTGAGGATGGACATTTGGTTTGGTTGTAGGGACCGTTATTTGCTTTATTCAGAACAAGCAAGCACACAGCATCCCTTACCTGATTGGCAACACGACTTCGGTTACGACAGTAGAAGTGTCTTTTAGGCTCATGTCTTTTAGTGCTTCAGGCTTTTTGCAGTATATTCGGTGTGAGGCTGGATACTGATTGACACATGTGCTTACTTTATAGCAATAGTCACAACATTGCCAGTTGGGGGTCAATCAATGACCGGGTAGGTGTCTGCTGGTTTGGCATTCTTTTTTTTTGCTTATATTAACACACGGTTAGGAGGTGTATGATTAAGACGCATTGCACAATGGGGCATGCTCATTGGAGACATATGACACTTGAGGGGAAGCACGGTACACTTGGTGTGAAGATGTTAATAGAGCAATCATTAAATTCATATATAACACTCTCTAGAGTGAAGGTACAAGCTCTTGGGCAACAGCATGAACTTATGGCACCAATCCTCCAGGGAAGGGAATAAACCTGAGAAGCTCTTATATTTTTGTTTATTTTGTTAATATGGTATGGTTAAAATCATGTATTATTTCTTATTGTAGAGTTCCCCTGACGAAGCAATTCCCGAAATGCATTGGGAACACGTCACAGAAAAACCTCATGTTAAATTTATAATGTTATGAGTGCATTAAAAATTTGTACAGTACAGATGACACGAGTGAAGTGTCAATGCGAACTTGATTATTGTTGTCTTTTTGGTTATCAGTATTACTGAGCACATTGTCTTACTGTTGATGTATTGGCCAATGAGCTAGGTTTAAATTGTTGAATTATTGAATTTGTGAAAAGAAACTTTCTAAAGTAGCATTGCACCATACGGGCAAGAGTAGTGCACCTTGATGTATGTGACAGACTTTGTACACATCTTTTTTTTTTTTTAAATTTTTTTTATTGTTTTGTTTTCATACAAGACATTGGCATTTTACATGAACATCCATTATGTCCACTTTATACAAAAACAAATCTCATTGAATATAAACAGAAATATAAAGATTAAGCACAAAACATAGCTAATTTGATTTAATCCATAAGGTTCGAGATTGGTGCCCACATCCGTAACCCCCTATCTTTTTCTTACGACCCTTTAAATTATAAATCGCTACCTCAATATTATAAGCTGCAAAAAGTCGTGCACGCCAATTAGAAACTGTAGGAGGGTCAACACAAATCCATTCAGATGTTATACAAAGACGGGCAATAGCCATTGCAATAAACACTAATTCTGCAGTTGACCTTGTCCAACTATTTGTCACATTGTTACTTATTCCAAAGATAATAAGAGCTGGATTGACTGCAACCGGAATCCCTAAAGACAATAAAAAAAAGTTTCTATACCCTGAATGAAATCAGTTAGTTTTGGGCATGCAAAAAACATATGTACTGTATCTGCAGCTATAATATTGCATCTGTTACATTTTCCCCTCGAGCACCCCCCCATTTAGCGATCTTAGCCGGAGTGTAATACAGGTCAAATATTGACATATAATGTTGACTTTTAGGCTACCTGTGATTAAAATCTGGTTAGCTAGTGACAAGGAGTCTTCTAGATCTATTTCAATCCCCCCATTTTATTAGCCCATTTACATGATTGTGCCGCCAAATCATCAGGAAAACATTCAAGCAGGATAGAATATAATTTCCCTAACCGGCTTTTTTTTATCATTAGTTCTATCAAAGGGATTTTAGCGGTGTTAAAAGGTACCCTCTGATTTTCTTTCTCCAGATAACTTCGTATTTGAAGATATTTTAAAAAGTCTCCCCTTCCCAACCCATATTTATCCTGCGAAGTAGAAAAAGGTACCAGTTGGCCATGCCAATATAGATCACCCATTACTGAAAGACCTTTATTCCTCCAGTTGTATGTAACCTGATCACGAAAAATTGGAGGAAGAATTAGTGTATTCGCCAGTGGGGAATAGGCATTTAAATTTGGGATCTTTAGCCTCCGTTGAACCTGTTTCCAAACCTTGTAGGCTGCCCTCAAGATCTTAAACCGTGTCTTTTTGTAGTAACTGGGTTCGAAAATCGCTGCCAGGCAGCCCACTGCTTGTTTCCCCAAACATAATTCATATATAGATGGGCTACATGCCAGCGGTATATCAACCCCAGAGCCTACAAGAAGTATCGTCATATGTTGAAGTAATGCTGCCCAGTAATATAATATAAAATTAGGAACAGACAAACCCCTTTCTGGCTGGGAAGCATCAGCCATTTACCTGCTTTTCTTGGTCTCCGGTAGCCCCAAAGAAATCTAGTACACATCCTTTCAATGTTTAAAAAATGGGAGGGTGAAAACTCAAGGGGTATTGTTCGAAATAAATACAAAAACTTAGGTAAAATTAACATTTTTAAAACATTGCAACGCCCAATTAGGGAGAGATGTAAGTGATCCAATCTCTCTAATTGCCTGTTTGTTGAATTAATTATCGGCTTTATATTCAGATCTGGGATACTTTCCACTTGGGTGGAGATTGTCACACCCAGATAGTCTGCTTCCGTAACTACCGGAAAAACTAAAGGGCATAGCGAACCAGAACATAAGATTTGGGTCTTATTGGCATTAAGCTTATACCCAGAAAATACTCCAAACTGGGCCGCTAGATCCTTGACAGCTGGAAACGCAGAGCGGGCGTCACTGGTAAGTATGGCAATATCATCAGTGTAAGCTAATGCTCTGTACTTGACCCCACCAATTTCCATTGCCTTAATCCGGGTGTAGTTCTCCAATTTTGTTAAAGAGGGGTCGATATAAAGGGCAAATAAAAGAGGGGAACAGGGGCAACCCTGTCTTGTACCCCTGCTGATTGCAAACGCCTCCGATTCCTGCCCTGCAATCCGAACCCTTGCCTCCGGTAATGAATACAGTACTTTAACCGCCTGAACGAACCCCGAGCTAAACCCCTTCCATTGTAGAACAGACCACAGGTACCACCAGGAGACCCTGTCAAACGCTTTCTCAGCGTCCAAGAGGAGAACTCCCAGCGGTGCTCCCGTGGCCTGTGCCCAATCCAATATTGCCACCACCCGACGTATATGGTCTGTTGTATCCCTCCCCGGGATAAAGCCATGTTGACCTAGGGATACCAACGGGGTGAGAACCTGTCCTAATCGGTTTGCCAAAAGTTTAGAGTATATTTTGCTATTGGCATTAATCAATGTTATTGGTCGGTAAGAAGCTGGCATGAGTTCGGGCTTTCCTTTTTTCTTAAAAACAATGATAGTGGTTTTCCGCCAGGAATCGGGAATTTGTTGATTGCAACGGGCGTGTTCGAGTAACCTTAAGATGTCAAATTTAAGTTCCTTGCGGAAAGTTTTATAAAATTCCAGCGGAATACCATCAGGGCCCACTGCTTTACCTGCTGCCAACGAGGTTATCGCTAGCTCTGTTTCCTCCCAGGTAAATTGGGATTCTAATGCCAAGTTTTGGTCAGAGGAGACTTTGCCTGTTTCAATGTCTCTCAGAAACTCCCTTAAGAGATCCCCTGGGTAGTCCTCCATTTGTCCATCAGAGCCCTGAGACGTTCGGAGATCCTGCATATAAAGTTGTTTATAAAAGTCCTTAAACCCCCTAAGAATACCATCTGGAGAGTCCTGGATCTGACCATCTAGGTTCTGTATTTTGAGTATGCGGTTAGTAGTTTCTCGCTGTTGAGTCCGTTTTGCAAGAACTTTGCCCGAATTTTCCCCCAGCTCATATGACTCTGTCCTCTGTCGTATATACTTGGCCGCCAGTTCCTTACTAAAATTACTATAAAGTTTAGATTTGAGGATAGCAATCTTCTGCAGAGTGACTTCTGTGCCTGCCCCCATCTGAATATTACTGATTAGCTCACTTTCTTCTATCCGTAGTTGTCTTATCCATTCATTGGTTTCATCATGTATTATTTTTTGTCGTGCTATTGAAAAGCTAAGAGTTTCCCCTCTAACGGCAGCCTTAAAGGCATCCCACACTGTACTAATAGAAGCTGTGTTTCGATTAATAGAGAAAAACTCCACTATCCAACTTGCCATATGAGAACGATATGTGACAGCCAATAAAAGCTTTCTTTCGAAAGTCCAGGGCTTAATGATCTTTTTAATACCCTGTACTGGAAGTTCAATAATTAAGGGATTATGATCGGATATTATTCTGGGAAACATCTCAATTCTACTAGTATGCACTATTTGATTTGACAGAAAAAAATAGTCTAGCCGAACATATTTATTATGGGGGGCAGAATAATAAGTAAAGCCAGGATCACGTAAATTTAATTTGTGCCAGCAGTCAGCCAACCCAAATTCGGTTACTAACCCTTGCAAAGCTCGAAAAACCCTAGGCTTCTTCCCTTGATAGACATGTGAGGTTGAGTCCCATAGGTCAAAATGGCTGTCTAAATGTAAATTAAAATCTCCGCAAAATATTAAGGGGTTGGCCAAAGTGCTAATTCCACACTTAAAAAATTAAGGACATCTGGATCATCAAGATTAGCCCCATAAATGGAACACAATGTAAACAAAAGATTAGCTATTGAGATCTCCACTATTACCCACCGACCTTGCTTATCTGTCTTGACCCGTTTATATGAACATAGACCATGTCTGGCTAAAATTGCCACCCCTTTAATATTAATACTCTGTTTAGTACACGCCAATAATTCATATCCGACATCCCCCAGCCATCTACGATTATTCCATTGTATATGGGTCTCTTGAAGACATACTATATCTATGTGCATAAGTTGTAATTGTCTTGCCAAAACTCCCCTTTTCCTTTTATCATTAAGCCCACATATATTGACTGAGCAGATTCGGATATTAGCCATCCTCACCTGAAAAGAAAAATCGCTCTACAAACCAATGAATAGACTGATCAGCTACATTCCAAATACAAATTACATACCTAACAAGAAAATCAATGAAAACAAAACAAAACTTTCCCCCATGCCCCACACCCCCACCCACCCCCACCCCCCTTCCCTTGTCCACCCACCCATCCCTCACACCCACCCTGACCCCCGACTTATAGGCGTAAGGGCGAATGGCCCTCAGTGATGACGAGCGTGCTCCTTCCCCCTCCCTCTCCCTAAGCTTTACCCCTGCCCCAGAAACCTATAGGCAAAAAAAAAGAAAGACTTCAGCAATTATTGTACGCAGCATCCTTAACCCAAACCATCAGCATTACCGCCCTGTAGGGTGCCCAGGAATTCTTTTGCCTGAATTTCAGAAGTGAAAACCTTGCAATCCCATTGACTATTACTTTCAGGCTTGCCGGGTTGAGTAAAAATAATTGCACCCCTTTTGCTAGGAAGCCCGGGATTAACTGCCGAAGCTGCCACCTCTTTTCTACAGTCCCCTGACAATAATCTGGCCGGACAAAGAACTCACAGCCTTTACCCTTCCGTTTTCTGTTGGGTCTTGCTAAATCATAAAGAGCCTCACGGGCAAGAAAGTTATTCAAACAAATCAGAATTGCCCGAGGTTTATCTCCTGTTTGGCTGTTCTTTTTAGAATGTTTGAACGGGAAGCGGTGGGCCCTTTGTAGTTCTTTCTTCCAGTCCCACTGTTGTAGGTCCGGAAATGCCTCACTAAATAATTCCTGAACAAACCGAAGAACATCAGTTCCTTCCAGGCCTTCCGGAACTCCTAATATTCGGAGGTTGTTCCTTCTTGCTCGGTTTTCTAAATCCATAAGTTTCCAGGTAGTGTCTTGCTTCTGAGCTTCCAAAAGTTGAATCCGAGTTCATTGCCCTGCTAGTTTGTCCTCCACTGCTGATATTCTGGTTTCTGCTTCACCAACTCTTACGGAAAAGTCTGAGCAAGATTTTGCCACCCTACGGATTGCGTTTTGGACTTTACGATAACCTCCCTGAATCCTTGCGCTTTCAGCCCGTGTCTCCTCTCTGTGGGCCAGAATAGTTTGGTAAATGGTAGCAAGGGAGACAGCAAGGGGGAAATGGCCTAATTGATCTTGATTTGAAAGTTGATCATGTCCAGCTACTCCAGTTGACCCATTTCTTTCATCCAGTTTCGGGGAGTAAGTATAATCCCATGCCAGTGATCTACCTTGGTCTAAGGATTTACCTTGGCCCTGGGTGTTCCATTTAATTTTGCGGACAGTATTTGGTGCTTTTGAGGTGTGATCGCCCACAAAGTCATATTCTTCCGGATTCGGACCAGGGGTACCCAGGTCACTATCCTCATCGGCCCACCCCCCCCTCCAGACTTTCTTCTCCAGAGGAGAGGGATGGGTCAGACAAAGAAAAAAATGTCTCCCCGCTTTCACCATCTTTACCAAGGCCAAGGGCGCTCCGATCTAGATCTTGTGCAGCTGTTATTGATTGCTTTGTCCTAGAGGTTGTCCTAGGGGTTGCAATTGACGCACCCGGCAAAGTTCCCAGAGTATCGCTGTGGCGAACTACATCACCCACAATGCCTTGTGTTTGAGTCCCATCACGTTGTGGCCGTTTGTCAGCATCCCCCCCTTCTACCACATTGGAATTTACCAGCATTGAACTGTCCCCTGCACACTCAGCCATACCTGCAGGGATGTGTTGTAACACCAGGGCGGATTCAGCAGTATTTTCGATATTGATCAAACTTTGCTTGTTTACCCGGGTAGCCTCCATGCTTAGCCCGTGACTCAGGACATCACTGCAGACATTAGAAATTAAAGACTCAGCCGCTGGATTCAGAGTCTTACCCTGGTTTTTTTCCTCCGAATTTGCCTCTCCCGCATTTTTTGATTTGGATTGCTGTGTGCGGAAGAATGAGGACACTGTGTGTTTCGGGCGCGCAGCAGGGTCTCCTCCGCCTCCGCCTCCCTTCTCAGCTTCACGCTCCGTAGCCCCGCTGATTCCTTGTCTGCCTGCAGATTTCCCCGTTGCGGCGTGACTTTTCTCTGGCCCCCCATCCATTTTGGACGGGCTGCCGGTAGTCGCAGGTAGACCGCCGCGTATCCTAGTTGTTTTACCTGACGCCTTCGGCCCCATCGAACTTGTTAGCCACGACCCGGTTAGCTGTCCGGTGGCCCAGAAGAGAGGATTCGTCGGAACCAGACGCGAGGGGGCCGGTATGTTAGAGTATAGAAACTGCAGCCGCCAGAGCATCCTTTTTCGAAAAAAGTCCGGGTATTGCTTTTTCTACTCTTCTGCCTTTGTTTGCTCCCGCTAAATATCTTCCAGAGTCAGCATTTCAGGGTGAAGGGGTATAGCTCAGGGAGCTCATGGAGCTTGCTCACACGGCTGAGTTGTCAGCCGCCATCTTGCCCCCACCGCCGACTTTGTACACATCAATTGGTTGATAAAGTAAGAAATTGCCAACTTTCTAAACATGGCATTTTCAGACTTACAATTTAAAATCCAACATTACCATAAGTTGTGATTTTAAATTTCACCATAAGTTGTGATTTTAAATTGTGAGTCCAGAGACACCAAACTCCAAATCTCTATCTTTTCCCAAATGGAAATGACACTTAAAAGATGTTTTAAGGCATTCACAATGTTAACCTATGGACAAGATAGGCCTTGCAGTAGTGAAAAATGAATTTGGCAGTTTTTCACTACCAGGACATGTAACACTCAAAAGTGCATGTCCTACCTTTTAAATACCCTGCTCACAGGGCTGCATAGGGCCTACCTTAGGGACGAGTTACATATAATAAAACAGAAGGTTTGGGCCTGGCATGTAGGTTAACTGACAGGTCGAAATGGCAGTTTAAAACTGCACACACAAGCTCTGCAGAGGCAGGTCTGAGCCTTGTTTACAGGGCTACTGAGTGGGTGGCACAATCCGTACTGCAGGCCCGAAAGTAGCATTTCATTTACAGGCCCTGGGCACATATAGTGCACTCTACTAGGGACTTATAAGTCAATTAAATATGCCAATTGTGGATAAGCCAATTTTACCATGTGTTAAGTACAGAGCATATGCACTTTAGAACTGGTTAGAGGTGGTAAAGTGTCCAGTATCCTAAAGCCAGCAAAAATGAAGTCAGCAAAATAAGAAGTCAGAAGGCAAAAAGTCTGGTGAAAGCACGCCAAGGATGCCAGGTCTTTCAAACTATATCCCTCAATGCCTGATTTTGCTTAGACTCCCATTAAATAGAGATGTGCAAAATTCATGTAACTTTCTTTTGCAGAATTATGTGAAATTTCAGGAAAATTCTGCAAAGTTATGTGTAATAATGCAAAATACAAATTCATCATGTTCATGCTGTATTTTAGCATGTAAAACACAATTGCTTTGAGCAACAGCCACTCACGTTCTGGTTGTTTGCGTTGTTCCTGCTCTGCAGCATAATTTCGAGAACTTCCTGTAACAAAAGTAATGCGATATTCCCAAAATGATGCAAATTACACTAGGATAATTTAAAGTTCACCAGTGCCTACTCCCATACACTGACCCCAATGCATGTATGAGTAAATGGGATGCTTTCTGAAAAAAATTCCTTCTTAGAAATAGCCTCTATTTCAGTTGATGTATAGGTTCTGGGTAACAGTTCATTTAAAATGTATTCACGTTGCCTGGTGCCCTTGTTTAAGAAGCAGACCTTGATATCTGGTATAAGGCATATTCTAGACTTAGGACTGGGCAGTTAAAAATGCTGCAAGGTGTCCAGATTTTATTGATTTTGTTGTCTTATTGCCTCAGTGGCTCCTTGGCCTCCCTTCACCTGCCGGTGATATGTTACGCTTGAGTAAATAGCAGTCACTGTCTTCTATCTGGTACATGTCCTTTAACCTCTTGCTGGTCTCTCAATACACAGGCTGATTCAATCTATGTACAATACATTTTTGACTGGGTAGGCACTGATGTTCAGCCATGTCTCAGCTTTTTACTCTGGTATGTGAAATGCGTCTTCTAACTCAGGACTCCAATCGTGGTAGTTCTCACTCTAGTGCTGACTGCGGGCAGCCTTGTAGTACAGTCCTTATTGTATTGTATTGAAATTGTAAATTTATTTATATAGCACTTACCACCCTTGATGAGGCGTTGAAGCGCTGGATTAGTGGTGAATTAGTATAGGGAAATATGAATTAATTTGAGCACTGGACATGTGAGTCAGTTAGTTGGATTGAAAAGGATGATGGAGGGGTAGAAGAGGGAAGAGTCTAGAAAGTGTCTATCGGGAGATTGTAGTAGTAGGAGGAGGTCTAGGATTAGTAAAGGGGAGATAGAGAAGGGATGAGTGTCTAGAAATGGATCAGGGAGATCACAGTCTAAGGAGGGATACGTGAGGAAAGAATTTAGAAAGAGTTGTTTGGGAGATCTTAGTAGTACAATCATGTCTGAGGTGATGCAAGGAGGAATAGAGGAGGGAAGAGTCGAGAAAGGGTTATTTTGGAGATCATAGCAGTAGAATGAGGTTTCGGATGAGTCACAGAGTGGAATTAGAGGATATATTGAGAGCGGTATAGAGCGAAACATATGGTAGTGATTGGAGAGACTCAAATGTGTTTTTTGTTACTGTAGGAGTAAAGTAATAAATATATAGTTACATAAGTACATGAAAGGTATACATGTATAAGGAAGGTAATGCATTAAGATTTAAGTTGTATGTATTAAACTCAGACTTTCAAGTGTTGCTGTACTTTAAGCTAACTTATTTGTGTGTATTTTCTTTTCAATAATTCAATAGTGAAGCAATTTTAGATAAATAGATATGATAAAATGTACGTATTGTGATAGATGGATAAACGGAGAACCATAAGCATCTAATCAAATAACTTAGATGAAAACTATGCAGTGGCCTACATACATGTTAAGCATAGGATAATATACATAAGTAATATGTACATTTGTTAAGCAGACCTAAAGAATATCTATATGTTCATAAACATAATTATTATACATATTTATACAACAAATACACATCTAGATCAATACATATAATTGAATTAAATTATTCTATACACAGGGATATGCTGTACATTCGTCTTTGAGTATGCTGGTTATGTACGGTAGAGCCAACTTTTGAGTAGTTTTCTGAATTAAGATAGTTATCCGTGGATCTTATGTTTGGGGGTAATGAGTTCCATAGTTTGGCTGCTTGAATAGAGAAGGATGTGCCACCTATGGCTTTTTTCTTGTATGCTGTGATTTTGAGGGGAGGTGCCAATCTGGAGCAGAGGTTCCTTTGTTGAATGTATTTGGTAATTTTATTCCTGATGAAAAGCAACCCTGTTCCATGTATTGCTTTGTGGGTGATACAAAGCAACTTTAATGTGGACCTTCTGGCAACTAGTAACCAATTTAGGGCCCTCAAGGCAAGGGAGATGTGGGCTAGGGACTTTACATGTAGAAGTAGTCTGGCAGCCGAGTTCTGGATCCATTGTAGTCTTTTTATAGTTGATAAAGATGATCTGCGGTAAAGGCCCTTGGAGTAATCAAGTTTAGACCGTACAAGAGAGATAGAAGCCTGGACCCTGTGTGGAAATCCCAGGTGGGGGAAGATGCGTCACAGATTTTTCATAGTAATGAAGCTTGATCTTGCTAATTTGTCTATTTGGGCATTCGTTGATAGCTTGGAGTCCATGTAAATTCCAAGGATCCTTACTTCCTTAGATACTTTAGGAGGTGGTCCCAGATTGTCAGGCCAGGCGGCAAGTGGGTCATAATTTTTCCAATCGCCACATGTGAGTATTTCCGTTTTGGAAACATTCAGTGTGAGATGGCTCCTTGTCATCCACTGATCAACGACTCTGAGGCAACTGAAAACTTGTGAGTTTCCAATGTCTTTGGGGCCAGTTAAAGGAGTTTTTGTGTGTAATCAGCATAGTTTTAGCATGTGAGGTGAAATGCATTGATTATTGCCGGTAATGACTTCATGTAGATGTTTAAAAGCACGGGTGAGGTGATAGAGCCTTGAGGGACACCTGTTTTTGTGAATTACGGTTTTGATGAGAAAGGGGAGAAGGGATGACATCTGTTCTGTCACCATTGTATACACTGTGGTGCACCTACTGGTGGTATCTGGATTGCTGTTCCATACCTGCATCTTTTGTTCCTGACCTATTCTTCCATGTGATGTTACTTGTTTTCTCGCCAAGGTCGGCTATTTGACTTGTTGCATCCCACTATATACATCTGGTTCCTGGAAGCAAGGAACTTTCTTTGGTCACTGTAAGACTGCCATCATTGCATGGCACCATATCTGGAGCAAGGTCTTCCTAATCATCTGATGGGTGTTTTGTCGAGTTGTGGCTCTTCAACACCTGGAGCTCGATTTGCTTAGCGTTTCCAGTACAACGGGTGACCTCTGATCTTCACCTTTGGTCTTGGCTATGTGTTTCACTCCACTCAATTTAATGATTAAGATACAGTTTAATGGGTTGGCTGACCCTGCGTCCAAGACATATATAGTGATGTATTTGAGTATTTCTCGAAAAATACTTGAACTCTAAAGGGATCCCTGTAATTCGTGCCTGCAAATATAAAGGAACTGATTATTATGAACACAACGGCCCCTTCCAAGTCCCATACCATCACTGTAATCTGTACTGTAGGAAAAGACAGGAACTAACATTATTAGTGTAACCCCATAATGTTAAAATAATAATGACATTGTTTACCCAAGACGGCTTTCCTGCAATCAAATTAGGTGTCAGAAATATAATTTAATGTGTACGGACACATCCGCTGCTAAAAACCATTAGCCATCGAACAATTCAAGTGCCTAAATGAAAATTAACATTGCAGAAAGACAACTGGAACAAACCTGGACCTTTGTGCGATTAAGCAGCGCCATCTGGCGGCTGTAAAGTAGAAAGGTGTGCTTCTGCCTCGGATTTTTTCCAGTGTACCAAATGATTTATTTCGGCGTGAAAATAACGGCCTGGCTAATAAAATGCAAACCAGACTTGTTGGCTTTGACAATGTTTGTTACATCTACCGTCCCTACTCACAAATTGAACTGTTATAAAATATTAATCTTCAAGAGGCTCATTTGGGAAAAAGTAATATGTTCAAATTAGGAAATGCGTAGATGTTGAGGGTTTTGCTCGAGTTCGTGTTCACCTACCTTACATATAGGTGAACAATGTCTCTTGCTGCAATATTCACGCCTCAATATAATCTTTATGTTGGGGACAGTGATTATTTTTGGATCAAGATACTTAGTACAAAGCTAGTGTGGTACATTAGCGTTCAAGACTCTTGTATCTTGTACATAAAAGAACTGTTGTGTTCTTCAGGGCTACTGTATTATCTTCCAACCCAATGTGTGCGTCAGATTAAAGGTCTCTCATTTAGCGTCTAACCTACCAAGTTCTTATTTCCCTATTAGCTCGGGTGCAACAAGTGCTGTATCTGTGCAGCTGTGGACATTGTAGGGTCATTCAGTTAGTACCTGGCAGCTGTCAGTGCTGACAGCTCTACGCACGAAGTATCGAAGATGCAGAAGAAAGATAGGCTGTTGTATTCTCGAACTGCAGTTTGTCCCTTACCCCTGAGTGCAGATCTCTCCTGGGTGCAGACTCAAGCTCTGGCAGGGCCGGACTGAGAACCAAAACCGGCCCTGGCAAAGTGCTCGGCCGGCCACCCCCGGGCTTGGGGGGGGGGGGGTGCGGCCGAGCTGTTTGCCAGGGCCGGTTTCAGCCGATTTTGTTACAGGGCCGATTTTGCAGCTATGCTACAAAAGGGGCCCTGTAACAAAACGGCCCCAGGGGCCCAAAATCAGCCCTCACCCTAGCGGCCCACCGGGAAACGCCCGGTGCCCGCTATGGCCAGTCCGGCCCTGAGCTCTGGTGCATGTGTGAAGTACCTCCCCCACCAATCCTCGGTGAAGTACCAGGGTCAGCACTTCCAGCTGGTGAGGATAAACAGCAGCCTTAGAAGCAACCGTGTGTACAAATAAAATGCATCTCTTTAGTGTAGGAACACTACACTTCGCACTGTTTTTCTTTCAACCATCAGTGCGGTGCATAATCATATGATCATGTATATGTGACTTTGGTGTGCTGCTGACTTAGACTCCTGGCCTAGAAACAATGACAGAAGAAGGCTCAAGCAAGACGCCTGGTTGTGGCTCAGCTCGAGGTTCTGGGTCCTCTTGGACCCTCAAGCCCAAAATTATCTGAGCTTTCATGTGGCTTATGCTTACCACTCACACTCTCATGTACCAACAAATAAACACAAAACTTTAATGTTTGATATAAAACAAGAGAAGGAAAAGTTACTCATCTAGTGGCTGACTCTCACAAATTCATTTTTCACTACATTGAGGCCTACCTCTCCCATGGGATAACATTGGGCTACCTTATTACATTTAATAAGTGATACTGTCTGTTTGGGAGCAGGCAGAAATTTCGTGTTTGGTGTCTAGGGAATTGTAATTTAAAATCCTCTTTAATGGTAAAGTCAAATTTTAAGTCACAATTATGAAAATTCAATTTTTAGAAATTTGGAAACTGGGGTAACGGTTGAGGATATGAGGCTTAGCAACCTTCTGGCACAGAGTGTTCTAAATGTTTCACAAATTAAAGTCCATCATATCAAATGTATCAACGATTTTTATTACACTCCCCACCACGTTATGAAGCTCAGAGCAGATGACAGCTGTTTTTGCTGTGGGGCCAAGGGGGCCAATGCGTTTCATGTTTTCTCTACCTGTCCAGTTTAAGTGAATATTGGGCTTTTGTTTTTGGGAAAATTAACAGTATTTCAAACTTATCAGTTGTGTGGGACCCAAAACTGGTAATGTTGGGGCATTCACTGGTTTTTCCTCAAAATGGGGTAGGTTTATATATTTTTTCAATCTCTTTGGCTATAATGGTGCTGCCACGCTCCTGGCTCTCAGTGGCATAGCTAGCCCTTTGGGCGCCCGTGGCGGTCCCTGTGTTTGCCGCCCCGCGGCAGCATTGAAGAGCGGGGTGGTGCTGGCGAGATTCGGCTGACGATTGCCGCCCGTGACGGCTGCTTTGTAAGGGGGGGGAATTGCCGCCCGAGACGGCAAGTAAGCGTGGGATGAGGCCGCTGCCCCCAAAACTCATGCCGCCTGGGGCGGACCGCGCCCCCCCTTGCTACGCCACTGCTGGCTCTGAAGTGTGGCCCTTTGTCCCTGGAGTTGGTGGCGGGAATTTTTTAATACCTGTTTTTTGGAAATGTCTTTGTTAGAGAATGATGCTCGTAGATTGAGGTTGAGAAAGATCTGGGATCCAGTTAGGCTTTGGTTGGGTGAGACGCTGGCTGTCCAAGACGATGGGGTTTATTTCTGATGTTATTTCCACAATGCTTGACTTTATCTTGATTTTGACTGTTCTGATGGTTTTCTGTCATATCCTTTCTGTGAACCTCCTGGTCTTTGCTTTTTGGTTTTGGTGTTTTACCACTCTGTTAAGATATTTTGTTCCCTTGTACAGATTATGTTTTCTAATAAACGAAAAAAATAGAAATTTGGAATTTTCTTGCCCTAACCATTTGATGCCTGCAGCCTGTTTCCTGGGTCAGAAGACTAGGTGTAGTTGGCAGTTGGCCTTTCTGTATTCCTCCCAAACAGCCACACAATAGAGGGACTGGGTGTTGGAAGGATGATGAGGCAAAGCTGTGAATAGCCCTACTTGTACTTTAAGACACCGCCTCAGCTCACACACAAAGAACTTCACACTAGCCTATTGTCACTGCTGACACACTGGGACCAGGGCAGGGAGGCAGGAAATTCCACACACCTCTGTGGAGAGAAGACTCCAGGCGTTTCTTTCACTTCAAAGCTGGCATCGGGTATAAATATAGGACCCTCAGACCCACTCTTCAGTATACTTCTGGATCTGTGGAAAGACTCTCAGAGGACTGCCCTGCTGTCTGTGACCTGCTGTGTACTTCAGATGACTTCCCTGCTGCACCAAGAGGACTGCCATGATGTCTGAAGCCTTCAAACAATAATCAAAAGGATTCATTTAAGTTATTTCAATCAAGTAGTCTCAGCTGCCAATTGGCAAAAATCGAATCACATAAGTCAATACATCCATTCCTGTCTGCTGAATATCACATGGTGCTTCCTCAGCATAAAAATCCTAGTCAGTGTCCTGAGACGTTTTCTAAAGGACAAGTAGAAAATGATCAAATGTTTTACAAACAGGTACTTTGGAGGAACATAATACTTGCCTAAGCAAGTGCAGATCCTGTACGGCAACCACTCAAATAACCACCATTAACTCGATCTTGATAAAACTGTGCAGCAGAAAAATTAAAATGCACTGTAGTATAATTTAAAAATCTTCTGAAACTTCTGAATCCCCAGAAAAAATTGGTGTACTTGCAGGAACAACTGAGATATCTGAAAGACTGTGATACAAACATCGACTTCATCACCACATTCTCAAGGTGTAGTTGTTGTAACTATTATGCTACATCCTGGGATGGAAATAGTAGCAAAAGGGTGATGAAAAATAAGGTGTCACATGCGTTGCTGCAACTTCATCTTAGAACCCCCAGCAGAGTTCCATAACCAGACCATCATCTTGCAAAGGCAGTTCATAATGCTTATTCATTCCCTTTTTCCTATTAATCATGCCATCAGCTTAAAACACAAAAAAGTCCAAATTTGATATCCTTTCCCCAGCGCAGAACCCTGCAGTCCCGTTGCTACCCTTGCCACTTGAGGCTCCACACTAATCACAGAACAGCCCTCTGGGTGACCGCGGAAAGGTCAGCGCAATGAAGGCTCTGAGGACGCCACCAAAACTGTCCTGGCAATTAAGACACCAAGACACCAATCCACAAACTGAGCTCAGCATCCCACAAGATGCTGCCTGACTGCATGGTATGTGCACTGTTTTCTTCTTGATAGTGGCAAGTTCTGGTAAGCTGTTGGCACCGATGTAACAAAACCAAAGCAACCTTAAAGGCTGTTCACTGACTTCCTGTCAAGTTCAGGATTAGGTAGAAGGCTCCATGCATCATACACAAACCCACCACAACTGGATCCCACCAAACTGAAAGTTGAAATCAGCAATTATGATCCAATCAGGGACTTAACATTTTTTTTACGATGTTTATTTGATACAGTAAACCTTGTTACGAGGAGCAGTGGAGCACATAATAGAGTACTGCACAAAGGAAATGTTTTTGCAACAGGAGCATTTCAAATATGCGATGCTATTAACAACACTGTATTTGTTGTGGAGTTCATGGAAACCAAAAACACAGAGGAGCAAAGGGGAGCGAGCAACCTTGCCAGTAGCCATGTTGCCACCCTGCACAAAAAAGTTAATGTAAACCGGGCAGGCTACATTTTTGTTATCAAACCTATTTGCACATTACAGAACTGCATATATTTTTATTATATTACCTATGTTACTATGAGATAAAATGATTTGCCCAGTGTACTATAATTTCCATCCCAAAGTATCAAAGTTACCAGGTATGCAACTAAGCCATTAGATTACATTTTCTGTCTACCACCTCCATGTGAAGAGATTCAGTTAATGTTTCTGGCAAAGAAGTTACAAACTTCCATGCATAACATCTGGGAAATTATTTCACTTTTCTGGAAGTCAAAATACTCCAATGCCTGAAACTTTATATGAGCGTAAATGAGTCCATGACTAACCCCGGGTGGAGACCTCCGCTCCGCCGAGATTTGCCTTCTCGTTCCGGGGAGAACGCGGAGAAGGCAAATCTCTGCACACTTCGTGGGCGGAGCGGAGTTGGCCAGCCCTTGCCTCCACCCCCCCATTATAAAAAGTACATAAACATTATTAAAAAATAAATGTAAAACCACTTACCTGGCATGCGGCGTCCCCGGGCTGCCCTCCTCCTCTTCTTCGCCGTCTCGCATGCGCAGTTCTCACAAGGATTAGCGAGACGGCGAAGAAGAGGAGGAGGGCAGCCCGGGGACACCGTATGCCAGGTAAGTGGTTTTAAATTTATTTTTTAATAATGTTTATTTACTTTTTATAATGGGGGGGTGGAGGCGGGTGTGCATAGCGGAGCGGAGTTCCACAGAGTTTGTTTTCAACTCCGTGGACCTCCGCGTAGCCCCGCTACGCACACTATGCCCGGGGTTATCCATGACAAAGGTTAGGTGAGAGGCCCTATGGATTCTTTCTGATAAACGTTTTAATTTGAGCACAAATCCGACAATAAAGCAGCCAATTTGGATTGTAGAAATCTCAATCTGTGAATGGAAAAATCCCTCAGGGATACAGTAAAAATAAACAAAATAGGCAGATGCCAGATTAAGAATAGTTCCATGTCTCCAAATCTGGAATAATCATTTAAACAACATTTAAACAAAATACTGGTCCCTGTTAAACAACACGGACCAGTATTTTTGCATTTGTTGCCTGCACATAAAATGATGACTAGTGGGCCTAGGGGCCAGCAAAAGCCAATAGGATAACCAAGAACATACTTTAGACTCGAATCATGTCAGCATGAGACTAGCCTACTAGCCATAAAACAAAATATTACCTGTAGGCTAGGAGAACTATTCAGGCAAAAGTCGGGGGCGCTAGAGGGCCTGAAGCAAGATGGCCGCACATTAGTGCAGCTCCGCCTGCCAGGCGATAACTATCCGCCTAATATCCGCTACATCCATCCCTACGGAACCTGAAAGCAGCGGCGAAAGCGCGGAAGATGCGTTGAGTCAATATTCTGCAAAATAAAAACAGAGTGGAGCCGTGTATAAACCATGAAGACGTGTGGCGAGCGGCTGGACTGAGCCGCGCTGGACCTGAGAAACTGCGAGGCCTTGGAGGCGCTGGTCGGGCGGAGCGGTGAGCTGGGACCTCGATACCTGAACCTCCCGAGCTGTGACGCTGGCATACGCTGGGCTCTACATCGGCAGGCCGAGGCCGGTGAGTTGGGCTGGCGCTGCGGATGAGGCTGCAGTGAAGGGGCCGAACTGGAGACTCCGGCGCGGCACCGCATTGGTCTGCTGGCCGGGGCCTAGTGTGGAAGTGAGTGGGTGCTGATCTTTTTTTAACAAAACAAAAAGAAGAAATACAGCAAGAAGACAAGACTGACTGTGCGGTGGGGGCAGCCGATCCGGACTGCGGCGGATTTTAAAAATCATCAACGTACCGGCGGCAGGGCCGGGGCGGCCCGCGGGGGACATGCACGGAGCGCGGCTACAGGGCTGACGTCGCACTGGGAGCCTGGACTCCGGGGCCCTGGGGCGGCGTGGCGTGCGAAGGCTTGCGGGTGTTGCGGGCTGATGCGGTCCGCTGAGGCCTGTTGTCGTTGCCCCCAATAAACGCGGCGAGCCGCGAAGTGTAATAGAAGCTGGCCTCCCCCTACCGCGGCTGTAAGAAGAAAGCAACGAGAACGCGGTGCCTGCGGCCTGCAGCAGCGCGGCTGTTAAAAGGGGGACAATAAAATAAAAAAAAATTTAAAAGACAATTAAAGCAGTTGCGGCAGCAAAATCAGAGCACAAATATACCTTGGCAGGCTGCTGGAGTGATCGGAGCGCGCCTGGGGTACACGGCGTCTAGCTTGGCGGGAACTAAACCTGGACCTAAAGACAACCGGCTGGGCCTTTGAGCTGATCAAAGCCTGCTGACTGAGAACCCTATTGTTTTCTCCCTGCCACGTGGATACACACCATTTTGGGTCAGACCAAAAGTGAAAAATGGGCAAACCTGACATGGGACAGCCGGGGCTCACTTTTGAGGCCAGAAAATCGCAAAAAATGATGCAGGGCGACCAGGCCGAACAGGGCGATCAGGAGCAGACCCCTGCTGTGATGGATTCTACGCAAATAGCGGTGATGCTCTAGGCTATGCAGCAGAGCCTCCTGTCAATAGACAGCAAAATGGACACTCTAAACCAACGAATGGATTCCATGGCATCGAAAACTGGATAAACAAGCATCCAGAATCCCAGAGGCAGAGCAAAGAATATCTAATGTGGAGGACAATGTACAGGCCACAACGAGCAAATGCACTGAAATGGAGAGGCTTCTCAACATTATTCAGGCCAAAAACGAAGACCTGGAGGTGCGCTCCCGCCGCAGTAACATCCGAATTATAGGTATTCCGGAGACCACCAACACCGGCAGGATGGAGGTATACGTGGAGCAGATGCTCGCCGGCCTGTTTGGCCGAGAAAGCTTCTCAACAATGTTCGTGATAGAACGTGCTCACAGATCTCTTGCCGCGAGACCACCACCGGGTACCCCCCCAGGCCGGTAATTGCAAAACTGTTAAAATATAGAGATCGAGATGAGATCCTCCGCCAAGCCAGTGAGAAAGCTGATTTAAATTACCAAGGATACCAGGTTGCCTTTTATCCTGATTTTACAGCCAAAGTGCAAGCGGCAAGGAGAGAATTCTTCGCGGTCAAGAAACAGTTGCAGAAGGCTAACATCAAATACGTCATGTTATATCCTGCAAGGCTGCGGCTTGAATATGATAGGCATAAAAAAATTTACACTTCCCCTAAAGCTGTGCAAAAGTTCTTGAAAACTACCCTGAAAAAGACACGTGTTCAACGCTCGCAGAAAACGGTGGACTCGGATTGAAGTAGTGTGTAGGCTGCTACTACGAGCTTACGCTGCACACGTAGGCATGATGTAGACTTATATTTGGATTGTCGTGGGGGTGGATTGGGATTTGCTTTGCCCGGCCACCTCGGTTGAGGAGGCTGTTCGGGCTCCTGCAGAACCTCCAGTGGTTGATCTGCGTTCTTATTCTTCTTACCGTTAGTAGGATTCCTAGTGTTGGGGGGGTTCTGGGGGTATACTGTCCTCAGCATGATTGGGATGCTGTTGTGGGTGGGATGGGGCGGGAAGGGATGGGTGGGATGGGGTGGGTGGGGCGGCGGGAGTTGTGGGACTGTTCCATTTGGCTTGCTGTCACTGTGGTATCTCTTGCTGTGCATTTGGCTACATTTGGTTACCTCCAACGTTCTTGATGTGGTAAATGGCTGGGGTAGCAAAGGAGGATAGTGCTCCAATAGTATGTGTGACATGGAATGTGCGCGGGTTGAACAGCCCCAAGAAAATCAGGCAGGTTTTAGCTCATCTTGATAGACATAACATTAAGGTGGCTCTCCTCCAGGAAACGTATCTGACCAAACACAATGAGGCTAGGATGGGCGCGCACTGGGCAGGATACCGATTGTTCTCCTCGTACTCTTCCTACGCAAGGGGGGTGGGTATATTAATCAAAAAAGGTACTCCATTCCAAGTAATAGACTCAAACATAGATTGCAATGGCAGGTACGCCATGGTTCATGGCAAACTTCATGGGGCGCTCATCACCTTAGTGAACACATATGGGCCTAACACTGATGAACCACAATTTTATGAGGGATTGTTGAGAGCGCTTCGCGGGTGGCCAGAATCAGACATAATTTGGGGTGGGGACCTCAATACACATTTAAACCCTTCAAAGGACAAATCAGGTCATCAGAAGGGGCATTCTCCCAGGGCTGCTCATGCCATTAGAGAAGGAATGGGAGAATTAGGGCTGGTGGACGCGTGGAGAATGCAGAATGTGGATGTACTAGAGGGCACATGCATGTCCACTGCCCATGTAAGTTGGTCGAGACTAGATTACTGGCTTCTCAGTGAGGGAGTCAATACATGGGTGTCAGATATAGCCAGGTTACCCAGGACCCTGTCAGACCACAACCCGGTCAGGCTCACACTACACATCCCAACTATGATTCCCCGCCAGTTCACATGGAGATTTAGAGCCAAAGAGTTACTTGACCCAATATATAAGGCCACAATCAGGGAAGCTATTCAACAATCTTTCACCTTAAATAGAGGGTCGGTCAGCGAGGCAGCCACACTCTGGGAGGCCTTTAAGGCCACAATTAGAGGGACTTGCATTAGCACCAATGCTGGTATACTAAAGGATATCAGAGGAAGGCTATCGAGGGTGGAGGATGCGCTACATCAGCTCGAAAGCGATTACGAGGCCGCCCCCAGCTCTGCTGGCGAAAATTAAAGAGCTAGTATTAGAATATAATGAACTGGCGGCGGATGAGGGGAAATATCTGTCAAAGAGGCATGTCGCACGGGCGTACGGCGAAGGCGGAAGGCCGAGTCATAACCTGGCAGTCAGGGTCCGGATGCGGCAGGACCACCACACTATCACCCAGATTACTGATGACCTGGGAAAAGACCACTTCATGCCACACGAAATCACTGCTCAATTTCAGCAATTCTATGCTGACAGTTACACCTCCAAGGGTGGTACAAACCCAGATGAACTGAATTAATATTTAGAGGATATTGCTCTTGTTTGGCTGTCCAATGGGCAGCGAGAATACCTATCCCGTCCGATAGAGGCAGAAGAAATCAAAGAAGCGATTCAGGCTCTTCCAAACAGAAAGGCGCCAGGTCCCGATGGGCTCTCAAGCGAGTTTTATAAGGAATTTGCGGACAAATTGTTACCCTATCTTCTGGCTATGTATGAGGAAGCCTATGAGAAAGGCTGTTTACCGCCTACGCTTAGAGAGGCCTTGATTATCGCCCTTTTAAAGAAAGATAAACCCCCAGCTAGGTGTGAATCATATTGCCCATTATCACTCATCAATACAGTCATCAAGATACTGGCAAAAATACTCGCCACCAGACTTCCACCTCTGCTCCTGAATATGGTTCTGCCAGATCACTCCGGTTTTATACTGGAGAGATCCACTGCGCACAACCTGTGCACGATTTTCGCTACGTTCCACATCTTAAACCCTGAACTGCAAGCAGTGGCAATACTACTTGATGCAGCTAAAGCCTTCGATTCCATTTAGTGGAGCTATATGTTTCAAATTTTAGAGAAAATGGGGCTCCCTGGGTTTTTCTGCAGATGGGTGAAACTGCTATATACTGATCCAATAGCTAGGGTAAGGATTGAGGGCCTGACATCGGAACCTATACAGATTCGCAGAGGAACCCGACAAGGGTGTCCGCTATCGCCACTTCTCTTTTCCATATTGTTAGAGCCCCTGGCTTGCATTATTAGGCAGCGGTGCAGGGAGTCAGCCCTACAATTTGGGCTACGACCGGTTAATATCTCGCTATACGCAGATGATATGGTATTATATGTCAGGGAACCCCAGAAGTACCCAGAGCCTATCCTACGGGAATATATTCGTTTTGGGCATTTCTCAGGCCTCAATATAAACTGGGCCAAATCGATTGCGGTCCCTCTTACGGAGAGCACCGTCCCGTACGCCCTGTAATTCCCTCTTGAGTGGGCTGCCGAGCCAGTCAAGTATCTGGGCATATGGATCCATCATGACCCAGATATAGTAGTGAGAGAAAACTATGGTAGGGCATACTGCAAGTTAGAACACCAGGTAACAAGGTGGATCGGACTGCCCCTTTCGCTGGCGGACAGGTGCTCTTATCAAGATGATTGTACTGCCATGGTTTTTGTATCTTTTCAATAACATTCCTATTAAGTTAACTGGTCAATTTTTTAAGAATCTATGCTCACAATTGCTGAAACTTTTATGGGGAGGCAAACAACCCCGGGTAAGCTAGGATGCACTTATAATGGACTACAAAAAAGGAGGTTTTTGTGTGCCAGACTTATACTTGTACTACCTTGTGCTCAAGCACAATATGCCCACTACTGGTATAATCCCCACGTGTTCATCCCGCATGTGGTGATTGAAGACGGCGACGAGCATCCAATTCCCCTGCGCAGTATTCTGTCACATTCCAAATGAGGGACACCTAAAAACGAGATCAATACCAGAGATTGCACCATAGCAGCCTGGCAGGCTATAGGCCGACTGGCTGCAAAGCTTCCGTTATATGCTCCTCTGCTCCCACTGGCTCACCACGCAGCGCTATCGGTCACACAAGAGGCGGGGGCTGTGCGCTCGCTTAAACTAGCTGGAATAGACAAAATGCAAGATCTGTTCCCTGAGGGTACTTTTCTATCCCTAGATGGGTTGCACTACATACAAAACAAGACACTGCTATTCATATTCACATACCGCAGACTGAGGGCAGCTGTACAGGCTCATTATCCCACTTTCCCTGATGAGCCTCCGACATTACAAGCACTCCAGACACTACTCGTGAGCCCACGAGGCATAAGATAGTTACTAGGTTATATAGAGCGGTAAGGGAGGAATGTCAACCGCACATCAACAGCAGTCTGACCCGCTGGAATGAAAAAATCCTGTCCCAGATTACGCAGAAGGAATGGGAATATAGCTGCCAACTTACTGATGCCCTGACCCCCAATGGTAACTTGCGCATCATACATTTTAAATATCTACATCAAGTCTACTATACACCTGCCCGATTACACAAATATGGGCTTAGGGAATCTGATGAATGTAAAAGATGTGGGGCTCACGGGGCAGATTTTATGCACCTGGCATGGTATTGCGGGCGTATACAGGAATATTGGGTAGAGGTGATAACTCGGCTACGCGACATGACTAATGTTGCATTGCAATGTTATCCAAAAGTATGTCTACTGTGTATAATGCCTACTCTCAAAGATGTAACTGGGAAATTCATAAAGATTGCTTTGCTCCTTGCAAAAAGGAGGTTGGCGGTGTGCTGGGAGAGCAGAGCAGCCCCGCAGGTTGAGCACTAGGTAAAAGATTTAGCATATTGTAAAGAAAATCTGGAACTCTATGCGGAAGAACTGCTGCCGACATCAAGGCAAAAGGACATTTGGGAGCCACTGCTGGGCTATTTGAGAGGGTGGGCCTTGCCTTCACCCGATGATGAACAAGATTGAGTACCACTCCATGTATTCAGAATACGAACTGTAACTGTAATGTACCCTTACTTGATGCTAGGGAGGGATCACGCAACGAAATAACAGCAAGCCATGTCATGTTGGTCATTGTTAATTGTATGACGGTAACAATAAAATTAAAAAAAACTATTCAGGCAAAAGTCAATTCTGTGTATCTAATGCGAAAGGTGTTACAGTCCACTTCTTTTCACCCACAATAAATATAGAATTGACTAGGCAAGTAAAAGTTTTTAGAGATTAGATTTAGGGGTCCATGTGGTTCTCATGAATGTCCCGTGACTGATGAACCTATGGGCAGAAAAATGTTGAACTAATAGTAGAGCTGAGGCTGGTTATTCCTAACTTCCCACCCCCGTGATCAGGTTTTATTCTTTTATAGGTGGATAGTAAATAATCAAGCACTTTCCCTCATAATTCGATTTTAACTGTTAGGTATCCCAGGGTGGTCAGTTATCAGACCTTTAAAATACAGCACCCCTGGCATAGCTTAAATGGGAGACAAACACAATCGCTCATTAAAGAGCTCATGGTGATCCCACCAGCAACAAGGTCAGTTGTAGGTGAGGATCTAACATAATGATGTAGCCTGCTGCCTAGACTGGGTGAGGGCTCTCCGTCATTTATATTTTAAACCTACAAAGATGCTTGAATAATAGAAATGAGCCTTTTACTACATTCTAGAAAATGTCTAGATGCTCCAGAGAGCCATAGCTTTTTGGTGTATACCCAAAATGACCCCATCGGTGCTTCACTGAAGGAGGACCTATACTCCTTTCTGTTTCCTCATTCTTCATGTAACAACTCTGCGGCTAAAGATTTGCAGCTCTGGTCTGATCCCCAGGAACGCATGACTTTTATCAGTCAGAGATAAGCAGGAAATGAAAACCACCTACTTAATTCTATCTTCTGATCTCAAGGTCACTGTTGGCTGGGATGCCCTGTTAGGCTGATCATCTTGAATTGTCATTCTTTCTTCCCACTTCTTCTTCAACTTTGTACCATGAAGCAGATCCTTCAGGTAATATACCTGTCACCAGAACATCTTTATGGCAATGTAAGGCCATAACTACCCACTATCTGGTTACGGCGTACCCACGATCATCTATGTAATTACTAAAAACACACACACAGAAATATGCTAATACCTCTGACATATAGATTACAAGAGACAGTAATATCACACATAGTACACTGCTTGAAGAGTGGAGAGACAAGGCTTCGGTGGTATAGTAATAACTGCAAACAGAAATCTCTCCTCGCACTGAGCATTAAATCAATGAGGTATTACACGGTTTCGAGCTCTATCGTTGTAAGCATTGTTCATATCAATGTTTAAAGTGCCAGAAAGGACAGTATTTAGATGTGTGAGTATGTAAAAATACACAAATGTATGGAGTGTGTGTGTGTGTGTGTGTGTGTGTGTGGGCTGTAAGTATTCATTTTGAGTCTCAAGAGTATGGTAAAGCCATTCATTGCTGGGCACTGATGCTATACTAACCTACAAGCTGTTTGTATTCTGTGTAGGTACTGCCAGAGTGCATTGTCTCACTGACAACTGTTCATGCATTTTTTCCATATTAGATCTTTACAACTCTGATCTATCAGTCTGTTACATCTCTGTATAATTAGTCTTTTTTTTTACAGATATGACTATCACAACTGATTACTCTCTGTTATGCTCAAGCAGATCGGAAAAAGGTAAATTAGGTTTGCAATGTAGCCGAGAACAATCGACATCTTCCCAACCAAGGTTTCATGTCAACTTGGGAACTATATTGATTAACCAAACAATATCCGGCATACAGGCTAAAGCCACTAGCAACTGTAGTAACAAGCATTCACTCCAGATAAGAAACCAGGGACACTCGGCAAATATAGCGATATGACACTCAAAACTGGAAATAAACTGGCATGCACTGTGGACTGCTTACAAACGAAGGAACATATGGAATCATTTAAAACATGTTTGCCCACTGTTTTTATTACACACTAAAATATGGGAAGCCGTTCATGTCAAAATTACAGATCCCCAAATAAGACATCTCCTGAAATGCATGGGGTGCTGCAAAATGTGTTTGACACACACCAGAATGAATGTAACATGTGTTAAAACATATATGAAACATGGCAGAATGAATATACTATCTAGTAGACAATTGAAATAACACACACTCTGAGCTGGATAAAATATATACTGAGATGTATAGTAACTATGTTGAAAGGAATATGGTGTTGCTGAAAAGAATACAACAAAAACTGCAGTGAATATAACCCTTATTGAAATGATATAGACTGGTGCTGAAATGAATATGATCCACATTGGAACGAATATGGCAATTGTTACATTAAATCTGATACTCTTTAAAATGACTGTGACACTCATGAAATGAATGTCGGACATACATCAATGAATGCAAGCCATGGTCTAATGAATATGGCACATGTCCAAATGAATATAAGATAAGTTGAAATAAATATGACTGGTGTCAAAATGAATATGACTAACACTGAACTGAATATGAAACATGTTCATTTGAATATGATTGCAGTTGAAATTAATTTGATGTACAATAAAATGAATATGGCCCACTCTTAAATGAATATGAGACGCTTTGAACTGAATACAACATCCATTGGAATGAATATGATACATAATAAATTGAATGCAACACTTTTTCAAATGACTGTGACACTCATGAAGTGAATGTCGGACATACATCAATGAATACAAACCATGGTCTAATGAATATGGCACATGTTCAAACAAATATAAGATAAGTTGAAATAAATATGACTAGTGTCAAAATGAATATGACTAACACTGAACTGAATATGACATACGTTCATATGAAGATGATTACAGTTGAAATTAATTTGGCATGCCTTAAAAGGAATATGGCCCACTCTTAAATGAATATGAGAAGCTTTGAATTAAATACAACATCCATTGAAATGAATATTGCACATCTTGAAATAATTCTGACACATGTTGAAACATACATGACATATGTTGACACAAGTAACATGTTCATTGAATTTGAAATTACACACTTTCAAAGGAATATGACAACTGTCATAATAAGTCTTGATCTGTTGAAATAAACATTACTCATGTCATAATGGATAAGACAGGCATAGCAATGAATATAACAATTGTTAAAATTAATTTGCCCTATGTTAAATGAATGTGATTCACAATTGAATGAGTATGGCATGCACTGAAAGTAATCTACCTAGTGTTAAAATGATAATGACATACACTGAACTGAATCTGGTATATGTTGATATGAATGTGACCGCAGTTGAAATGAATTTGTTATGCCTTAAAATAAATATGGTCAACGTTTAAGTGAATACGAGAAGCTTTGAACTGAATGTGCATCCATTGTAATGAATATAGCATGTTTTGAACTAAATCTGAAACTTAATGAAATCCTCATTTTGTGCAAGGCAAACTCTTGTTTAAAATGATAAAGTGGGCATGAGGAATTGCTCATTTTTACATGCTCAACCTCTTTTGTTTGCTGAATGTATTGCTGTTTTAGACTCTGAACACTATTTGATTTGATTTGAGCATTTATAGAACGCACAACTGCCCGGAGGCGTCTAGGCGCTAATACCCCGAAATACAGCAAGGCTGCCACTGCGACTAGGTGTGTGAGAGTTAGTTGACGAAGAGCCATGTTTTTAGTGCTTTTCTAAAGGCCAGAAGAGTAGGGCTGTGTTTTATCCTGTCTGGGAGCATGTTCCAGGTTTTAACAGTCCCGACCAGGAAACTTCTTCCACCCCAGCGAGCTCTCTTGATCCTGGGTGTTTGTAGAAATATGCTGGCCAGACCTTAGATTTCTAGGAGGTAAGTACCAGTTCAGTCGGCTCTTCAGATAGTGAGGACCAGACCCATGGAGTGCCTTAAACGTTAGGCATTGGGATTAGAAAGTAATCCTCTTGGCCACTGGGAGCCAGTACAAAGTTCTCAACTTGTGCGAGACTGGCTGAAATTTCGGGATATCCAGCAGCAGTTTGGCAGCCGCATTCTGAAGACGCTGCAGCTTTTGAAGGTGCTGGGTTTGGATCCCTACGTACAGCGCATTTCCGTAGTCCAGTCTGGACAAGGCTGGTGCCTTCACCAGGGTTTTTAAGGATTCCGGAGGAATGAAGGGGCGAATTTTCCTAATCATCTTTAAGATGAAGAAGATTGAAGAGGTGAGGGAGTTGATCTGGTTTTTAAAGGACAATTTATCGTCAAAAATAAAGCCTAGATTTTTTGCCTTTTGCACCGGGACAGGAAGGTCTACCAGACAGGACGGCTACCATCTGGGTGTCCAAAATGAGGTGTCCGACCCAAACAGGAGAACTTCTGTTTTTCCCCCATTCAATTTCAGACAGTTCTCCCTCATCCACTGATGGACCTGAGTCATACAGCAGTTGAAACGATCTGCTGTCTATTCAATGTTGCTGGAAATTGATACGACTAGCTGTGTATCATCAGCATATGAGACCAATGAGAAGCCGAGCTTCCTGATGATTTTAGCCAGAGGGGAAACATATAGATTGAACAGCGTAGGGCTTAATGCTGAGCCCTGTGGTACCCCACACGGGAGTGTGAATTGTTCTGAGGAAAAGGTTCCGGCCTCTATCGATTGAGCCCTATCCGAAAGGAAAGAGGATAACAGTTTGAGGGCCGTGCCTCTGATTCCTATCTCTGAAAGCTTGTTGACTAAGATGGCATGGCTCACCATGGCACTACTGTCAGCGCACAGTGCATGTGCTCTGAACCCTAAAACCTTTAGTCATTGAATAATCATTGATTGGCATGCTAAGGCCATTGTGTATGATGTAGAAACTGCACCCAGGGCGTGGAAAGGGAAAAGTCACCTGAGATCTGCAGCACTTATTGTACACTCCACTCAGTACGACAAGGAAACATGATATCAGGGCTACCATTGTGGCCTGACTGCTGCAAACGGTTAAACTAACTCTTTTTAATAGGTAAAAACCTCCCTTTCAAATATTAGTAGGTCACTCCTATGTAGGCGTTGTAGCCAACAAGCTTCGGTGGATGGTATTTAAAAGTGTCACATGTTTAAAATAAACATGACAACGTCCCTAAAGCAATAAATCCCATAGCGCTATTTTTGGTTTGGCAGGTCTTGCTGTCCTCTATATGAAACCAAAGTGATTTCGAATTTTTATTAAATAGAAATAATAAATAGAAAGTTACCATTAATCTGCCTGAGCTGTCACAAGGCTAAATAGCATTCACTTTTGCCAACTCCCAGCCTGTTCTCAAGCCTGGTAATAGGTGTGCAAAATGTGTGAACTGCATCCCAGAAGCAAGCAATAGGCTGACCTGAATGGGCAGAGATGACCCCTCAGAATTCCACAGAATATTCACAGGGGAGGCTGTGGGCATCCTGTTGACACTGTAATGTCCAATCCTGCTTAACAGGTCTGTTGAGCCACATCTAACACTTGACAGAGAGAGAACAATATGCCAAGACAATTCTTGTGTATCTAATGCCTTTTACTGAAAGACCGTGCTTTGTTGTGACCTACCAGGCCTCAGTCTCTGGGTTTGTTGTGGGTACAGGGAGTGCTTCAAACTGCATTTTAGTGTTAGTTGTGGGACGGCACTAGGATTACCATGGTACACTCCCCACTCACACCCACAGCATCAGAGCCCAAGTTTAGTGTGGCCAAAGACCTTTGCCATAGTGGATTTGCTCTGACACATTGCATTTTTGGCCTTTTTAGAGTAACGCAAACAGGAACTACGGCAAAAATAGATTTGTCACGACCTGGGAGCCTTTACTCCATTGGTCATAGAGGAACTAGGAGTGTCATAGGGTGTCCCCCCTCAGGCTGATGAACTGTACAAGTCTGGACACTCATCATTAGTCATTGCTCAGAAAAATGCTGAACTTGCAAAAGGATGCCAGGCAGACAGAATCTGCTGCGCTTGGCTTTTGTGACCGGCAAGAAGGACCCAAGTAGTTTAGACCCCCTTCCTTTTGAAACAAAAGGTCAGAAAGGTCTCCAAAGATCATGCGGCTGATCCTCTGGGTGGCTCCAGGAACCTAAAAAAGCTGAAGAGGACATTCCTGTGAAGAATGCCAGTTGACCAGTGGCAACTGGACCTGGAGTGGACTTTGCTGTTTCCATCTGCCAGTCACCTTGAGGGGCAGATTTATCATTATTTCATGCAGAGCAGTGCAGAAAGCCACCTTGCTGGGTGAAAGAGAAAGGGCAGGATTGCACCATATTTAACATAATATGGCACATTCCTGTACTTGCTTGCACTGGCGCACAATGTGCTGCCAAGCTTCAATGCAGCAAACAAATGATGGACGGAATGCTGACAATGCAAACATTCTCCCCCAGTCAAAAGATCTGGGTTAAATCCATCGTTCTTTTGCCCATACGCCACCCCAGTTTGGACCCGGCCATATGCAGTCTTGACCCTGTGCCCCATGGGAACAGTCCAGACCGAACTGCCAGGCCAGGTCCTCCCTGGACCGGAAACAAGCATCCTGGGACCGATTTCAGGGTATGTCACCCTTCTTCAGCCAGGCTAGCTTGAATCCAGTGGCACAGTGAGCAAGGGACCCACGTCTGGGCATACCCATCCCACTTAGGGTGAAAAGTGTTACAGCAAACAAATGATGGACGGAATGCTGACAATGCAAACATTCTCCCCCAGTCAAAAGATCTGGGTTAAATCCATCGTTCTTTTGCCCATTACGCCACCCCAGTTTGGACCCAGCCATATGCAAATCAGTCTTGACCCTGTGCCCCATGGGAACAGTCCAGACCGAACTGCCAAGCCAGGTCCTCCCTGTACCGGAAACAGGCATCCTGGGACCGATTTCAGGGTATGTCACCCTTCTTCAGCCAGGCTAGCTTGAATCCAGTGGCACAGTGAGCAAGGGACCCACGTCTGGGCATACCCATCCCACTTAGGGCGAAAAGTGTTACAGGGGGTGAATGTTTTGATTTGTTCTGCATTCCGTCCATCAATTGTGTGTCTTAAGCTTCAATGCAGGCATCCTTCGCCGTGGTGCATGGGTGCCTGCTTTGCAGACAGGATTGTTTTGTGCAGGAACGGGCACCTTCCTGCACAAAAACAATCCCCTGAGGCATTTCCTCTTTCTATGTAGGAACAAAAGAGGAGAAATAAAGAATTTTCTCCTCATTACGCCTGACCTGGGAAGGCATATCATTTTGCCCCATTCCCAGGCCTACCAGTAATGGTAAATCTGGGAATGCGCCAAAATCCTTGGGTGGATGCATGGGAAAACCCACTCTCCAGCCATGAACCACCTCCCTGGGGCAGAGTAATGCAACACAGCAATTTGTGCTGCATTTTGTTAGTCTAGATTTATCAAGCCACGCAGGGTGACCTTGCATGGCTTGATAAATGTGAATGAGTAGTTGTGTCGCCCTTGCGCCCCCTTGCATTGCGCAAAGGCAATGCAACCCATTGATAAATCTGCCCCTGAGAGTCTAAAACTACTCTACATGGGGTTCTGTGGACCTTATAAGTGTCCTCCTGTAGTAGTTCAGGCACCACAAGAAGTTTTGGAACTTTGCTCCAAAGCTTCAAGGGGACCGACGGCAAAAAGTATTTGATTGGCAGTTCCACAGTGTGAGATTGAAATGCCTCAGAAAACGAAATAGTTTGGACTTGGAAATTATTTCAAACTTTCCTACTTCCAGGCCTGAGCAGGGCCAATCCACTTGGTGTATCCAGCTTGGTGAGGCGGCCCTGATATTAAAATGCACAACCCTCTTTTATCTGATGAAATGCCCCTCATTTTTGATGCAATGCCCTCCTGTGAAGGCCTCTGGTTGTCAATAGTTGGCTAGTCTCTTGCTCTCTGTGGGTCTACTGTTATGTGCTTCAGGTAGGAGAGGGACGGAAAAGACTTCGGGGCATATTATCAAGCGGCAGCGATAATTATCGCTGCTGCGCTTAGCGTGAGATTTCATATCGCCGGCTATCGCTGGAAATTATCGCCATGCTAGCGCTGTATTAACAACGCATAGCGCAATGGCGATAATTATTCCAGCGATAGCGGTGGTTTCCATGGAACATCGCTGGTTTTCCAGCGATGTTCCATGGAAAACGGCGATAACCTTGCTGATACGACCCTGTGGTCGTATCAGCATAATCCACCTCCCATGCAAAGTATGTCTAACACTGGATTTTAGCAGACGTTAAAATCCAGCGTTAATGGCCGGTTAGCGCGATTTTGTTTATCGCTACGCCGGCCGGGCATTGTTGTAAATATCGCGAAGCTGCCTTCGCGATATTTGCCCATGTAGCATATTGAGGCACGCCTACTTTGCATCTCATTAACGTTGAGATGCAAAGCGGGTGCTAACTCACGGAATCACGCGCTAGTGTGTCCTTGCTAATCTTGCGATAAAATTATCGCCGCTTTTCGGCCCAAAACGGACGCTAAAGCGGCGATAATTTTATCTCCCCCTCTTGTTAATATGCCCCTTCTTTAGTAATCATAGTTCTGAATCTTTTCTTTTTGCATATAGACATCAACACAGTCACATATTTCTTCCAATGCCCTGCATTACTTATGCAGTGAGTATGTAGCTAGCTAGGGGAACTGTAATTCTTGTAAGGTCATAAGGGCATGGTTTGCACTGATGCTGGCATGGTAAACGGGGCCAGGCTTTTCTTCCACAGGTGATTAAGCTAAAAGAGAGCAAAGGACAAGGGAAGATGTCCTTTTCTCCTGCTTCAATGAGAACAGAAACAGAAATGAGACCAAATTCTTCCCACATTTTTACATATAGAAAGAAGAAAATCCCTCTTTGAATTGTTTTTTTTTGTAGGATCCTGCACATAAACATTCCTGCCCGTAACACAGGCCCCCTTGTAGCATGATGCAAGGGTGCTTGCGTTGTTGCTAAGCAGCACCAAGTGTGCAAGCACTTGAAGAGAGCTGAAGAGTGCCATATAGTTTAAATATGGCCCTTCTCAGCTCTAGCCCATTCACAAAACACAGCTTAGAAACTTGCCTTGCTGCACTGTGTTACATAAATTGTTAGTAAATCTGCCCCTAGACCTGAGCCTGCTGATCTTGTGGCACAGTTGTGTCTTCCCCTTTTTAACCATGGATTGTGGGGTGTGATGCTGACTGGAAGGTGCCTCCTACTACCTGGATCCATGTCGGGTCCTATGACATTTTTGTTTTCAATCTACTTGCAAGGGCATACAGCCCACAGCTTTGCTAAAGGCAATTCAGTTAATAGGCTTTGCAGACAATTTTGAGGGGAACCTATGGGAATATCCTGTTCCTTCAGCCTCCGGCATTCAATTTAACATGTTGTTTCTTTTGTGCCAGATTCCCTGGTGTTGTGGTTAGTATTCTGTATGCTTGGGCTGCCTCTTCCATTCAGTCCTCTGCCCTACAGAGCCTTGACCACTTTGACTTGTCAGTTTCCCCGTATTCTTGTACACTTGCATGTACCAGTTCTCCTTGGATCCCATTCCTACCTGGATCCATTCCCCGCATTTAGTCCTCTACCTTCCCATGTGTACCCCATCCTGGTATTGTGGCTTCAACCCACCTCAACAGGTTATGAACTCTAGTAGTCTTCTCTTCCTGGCCTCCAGTTAATATTGTGTAATTTCTTTCTTTCACTCTCCTGCACACACTGGGTGTATCCCATGCAGTCTGTTTTTTTCCTTTCCTTCTCTATTCTTTGCTTGTGCCATTTTCTCCCTACATCCTTTCATGCTTTGTCCTTACATTGCTGTGTTTTTGTGACTGGGCTCCTAGACACTCTCATGCTTCCTACCTTCCTTTTTCACGATAATGCCGTTTTCATCATCTGGTCCCAATGAGACCTGGCCTCCTTATCTATCTCTCCCCTGCCACACCCCTCTACTTGGGCAATTGCTTACCTGGTCCCTCTAACCATTGCAGTCTGTTCCTTACCAGAATAACAATTTACTTACCTTTGGTAACTCCTTCTCTGGTAGAGACTCTATCTAGCCGCAGATTCCTTTCCTTACAATATTTCCCAGGCATCAGACTAGATCCAGAAGTTTTCAAGCAGTACCCCTGTGTGCCGGTAGGTGGCGTCGTTCAACTTTGTGTCAGTGGTGTCTGCGCGGGCAATGAGATGCGTGGTGCCTATATAAATGCCACCCCGGAGCACTGATGTCAGTTCCTTTCGCAACTTTCCACACAGGAATGCAGGTCCACAATGAAGACTGACAACTGGACTGAAATTCTAAGGCCCTTAGAAGGGTGACCCTCACACTGTAATCAGTTCTGCGAGCGTGGAGGATGGGATGGCCAGTAAGGAATCTGCGGCTACATAGAGTCTCTACCAGATAAGGCGTTGCCAAAGGTAAGCAACTTGTTCATCTGATAGAGACATCTAGCCACAGATTCCTTATCTTAGAATAGAAAACCCAAGCAATGCCTCCAGGGAGGTGGGTAGCAAAGCTGATTTAAACCAGGATGTCGTACAGGACCTAACGGACAAAGTGCCCGTCACAATGGACCTGACTGTCCAGGCAGTAGTGCTTGGTTAACATGTGCAGAGATGCCCATGTTGCTGCCTGACAGATATCCAGGACAGGGACTCCTCGGGCTAACGCAGTGATCGCCGCCTTGGCTCTGGTGGAATGAGTACGTAAGCCCTCAGGGGGTTGCTTCTTGGCCAATGCATAGCAGATATTTATGCAGAGCTCTATCCCTCTTGAGATGGTCCATTTCAGTACCGCCTTCCCTTTCTTAGCCCCTAGGCACCCCACAAAGAGTTGATCGTCTGCCTGGAACTCTTTTGTGTGATCAAGGTAGAGCTACTACTCTCTCTTTGGGTCCAGACGGTGGAGTCTCTCCTCCTTTGAAGTGTGAGATGGAGAAAAGAAGTTAGGCAGTGTGATATTCTGGCCTACATGGAAAGGAATCACAACCTTCAGGAAGAAGGAATCATGTGTCCAGAGTACCAGATTGTCCGGATCGAAGATGTTGTAGGGAGGGTGTACAGAGAGTGCCTGCAATTCGCTGACCCTTCTGGCCAATTTGTAATAGGCATTAGAAAAGCAATCTTCATAGTTAATAAATGGTGAAAATGTTAGACCTGGCATCCTTGGCATGGTTTTCCCCTGTCTTTTTATCCTCTGCCTCCTGTATTTTTGCTGTGTGCTGGATTTCGTTTTTGCTGGTCTAGATGCTTTGGGCACTTTGCCACTGCTGATCAGTGCCAAAGTGCAAGTGCTCCGTATGTAAATTGTGCATATGGATTGGTGTTTCCCTGATTGGATTGTTTGACTTACTACTAAGTCCCTAGTACAGTGCACTGTGTGTACCCAGGGCCTGTAAGTCAATTGCTGCTAGTGGACCTGCAGCACTGATTGTGTCACCCACACAAGCAGCCATTCAAAAGGGGTCTCAGACCTGCCACTGCATCGTCTGCGTGCAGTCTCTACTGCCATGTCGACCTGGCAAGTGCACCCATTTGCCAGGCCCTAACCTTCCCTTCTAGTACATGTGAGTCACCCCTAAGGTAGGCCCAAGTTACCCCTATGGGCAGGGTGCAGTGTAGGTGAAAGGTAGGACATGTACTAATATGTGTGATATGTCCTGATAGTGAAATGCAGTGACTTTCGGCTTTCACTATTGAAAGGCTATCTGTCCCATAGGATAGAATGGGAGTTTATTTATAATATCTTATAAGTATAACTTTCCATTAGGACAAGATAGAAAGGTGGAGTTTGGTATCTCTGAACTCAGAATATAAAAATGCATCTTTTGGTAAAGATGATTTTTATATTGTGTGTTTGAAAATACCACTTTTAGAAAGTGGGTATTTTCTTGCTTAGCCATCCTGTGTGCCTCTGCTGGTTTGTGGATTGACTGTCTGGTTTTGGAGTGACAGAGGCTGGGGATGTTCATTCTCTTCAGACAGCCACTGGGGGGGTTGAGGTGTGTCCTGCCTTTCCTGGATGAGTCAGGGCTGGGGTGAATAGACCTGGGTTGCATTTAGAGTAGTGGGAGGAGATTTCCCTGCACCTGAATAGGTCTGGTCTGCCTTGGACAATGCTGTCTCCCCTCCTGCCGGGAAGCTGGGCCGGAGGACAGAACTGGTTTTGACTGAGCACAGAGTCCCTCTGCCACAAGAGAACAAAGAGAAATGGAGCATAAATATTGGGGCCCAGACCCCAGGACTTTAGATTACTTCTGGATTCAAATGGAACATCTGCCAAGGAGAAGAACTGGGAAAGCTGAAGGAGAAGTACTGCCCCTTTGCTGTGTGCTGTCTGGGGTTGGCCTGCAGTGGCTGTTTCTGCATAGGAGAGGACAAAGACTTTGCTGTGTGCTGTGTATCTGCTTGAAGATCTCCAAGGGCTTGAAGTAGAGCTTGCCTCCTGTTTTGAAGTCTCAGGGACACAACGACTTCACCACCAGCTCCCCTGAACTTCCTTACTGGGAGTTCTGACCTGCCAAGAGGTGCCTGTTCCTGCGTTGGGCCTCTGGGGTTTGTTCTTGCTGCTTGGAGCTGGGAAAAGAGAAGCAACTACGAAAGCGTGAAGCATCTGCACCGGTTTCCGACGCAACACCGCAGTGCGGGAAGAATTTCCACGCATCGCCATCGTGTTGCTGAAGAAACCGACACAGCGCCTGCCCGCGGCTGGAGAAATTGCCACACGCTGAGTTTCGTGTACCGATCCCTGAAGTCCGAGATCACAGCACCGACTCCGACGCAGGCCCTGCTGTGCGACTGCAAGAACCAACGCATCGTGGGACCGCGGCTGAAGAGATCAATGCAGCGCGGTTGCCGCCCCATCGAGAACTAATGCATCGCACCGGGGAGCCAAGTCTACAGCAACGCCGGGGCCGCATTGTAAGGAACCGACGCATCACCTCCCCTGGAGCAAGAAACCAGCGCAACACCTTCCCTGTGCATAAGGAACCTACGCATCACCTTCCCTGCAGCGGTTTTTGCTTATGATTTTGACGCATCCTAGGTACTTTGTGTCGAAAGTGTCGCATCTATAGTGTGCTATAGACAGAACTGTTTTTACCTTTTAAAAGTCAAATCTTGATAACTGTATGTTGGATTTTTGTCATTTTGGTCTTGTTTGGTTTAGATAAGGATTACTTATTTTTCTAAACTGGTGTGGTGTCCATTTGTAGTGTCTTCACTGTATTGCTGTATGTGTGCACAAATGCTTTACACACTGCCTCTGAGATAAGCCTGCCATGCTCGTGCCAATTTACCAAGGGGGTGAGCAGGAATTGTCTAAGGGCGAAACTCCCTTACCCTGACTAGAAGCAAGGGTCCCTACTTGGACAAAGGTACCTACCTCTGCCAACTAGAGACCCCTATTTCTAACAGAAAGCAATTGTGCAGTGGCTCACATGATGTGCACATTAGGTCCTTTTGTGGCATCATGAAAGGCCTTGGAGGAAATATATGTTGCAAACCTTTGAGTGACCTAGCCACAACAGGTGACTTGAACAAAGAAGATTGGTCTGGCAACCACAAAAAGACTGAAATGGCCCATAGGTAGCTGTGCTGAGAGCAAGGCCCTGCTGGGCCAAGGATAGATCAAACAGAAGAACCTGAGAAAGGGGTGCAGATAGAGGACTGATGTTCCTATATGAACACCATGCCACAAATGTATCCCACCGGCTGGCGTATACCGACTTGGTGGAGGAATGCCTGGCTGCTTGAATAACATCACAGACTTTGTGAGTAAGTTTGAAAGCTGTCAACTGTCACCGCTCAATTTCCACTCATAAAGGTGAAGGGTGTGCAGGTTCGAGTGCATGACCCTCCCCTGTTGTTGCAACAGTAGATCATCTTGATGTGGCAGCCTGATCGGGGGACTGATGCTCATGCTCAACAGCTCGGAATACCAGACTTTCCATGCCCAATTCAAAACCACAAGAATGATTTGGACCCAGCCATTCCTGATCTTCTTGAGAACTCTGGACAGAAGTGGTACTGATAGAAAGACATACAGGAGGCCGGAGCTCCACTCGAGACTAAAAGCGTCTCCGAGCGAAAACGCCTTGGAAACTCCAGCGCACAAAATTGCAGACATTGCAAGTTCTTGCCGGTGACGAACAGATCTAGCTAAGGCTCTCCCCACTCTTGAAAGAGACCTTGCACCACCTCTGGATGGAGATGCCATTATTGATCCACTAGGCATCGTTCTCTGAGTTCGTCCACCCTGACCTTCACAGAGCCCGCTAAGTGTTGAGCCACCAGGGAAACACCCTGCTGTTCCAGCCATGTCCAGAGACGTACAGCCTCGAGACAAAGGGTCCACGACCCTACTCCACCCTGTTTGTTGCAGTACCAGATGGCAATTGTATTGTCCATGAACACAGGTACCAGTCTTCTCTTGTTAGAAGGAAGAAAGGCTTTCAATGCCAAGTGGATTATCCGAAGCCCTAACATACTGATGTGAAGCCCGGACTCTGTCAGAGACCAGAGTCCTCTGATCTCCATCACTCCCAGATGGCTGCCCCAGCCAAGGAGTGGCACATCTGTCACTATGGCCAGCTCTGGTTGAGGAAGGTAGAGAGATCTGCCCCTGACCCAATCGTGGTTCGTCACACACCACTGCACATCTTTCACAATTGCCTCCAAGAGGTGGACCATGTTGGAGAGATTCACCTGATGCTGTGCCCACTGGAACTTCAGGTCCCACTGCGGAGTCTGCATATGTCAACGGGCATGTGTTACAAGCAGGATACAGGATGCCATGAGGTCCAACAGCCTCAGTGTCATTCATAACGAAATCCAGGATAGAGGCTGAAACATTTGTATCAAAGCCTGAATATCCTGGACTCACCAAAACTGCACTTTGTCCAAAACAGCTCCGATGAAAGGGAGTGCATTATAGGGAGTCAGGTGTGACTTTGGCACATTGATAGTGAACACCAGCAAGTGCAGGAGGTTCAACGTAGTCTTGGGGTGGGAGACAACTGCCTATTGTGAGCCCGCCTTTAACAGCTAATCTCGAGGTAGGGGAAAACTGGTATCTCTGACCTCCGTAGATGTGCTGCAACCACCGTCATCACTTTGAATAACACTCAATGGGTGCTGGTAAAGTTGAAGGGGAGCACTGCAGACTAAAAAGTGCTCTTGGCCCACAGTGAATGGCAGGTAACATCTGTGGACAGGCAAGACGGGGATGTGGAAATATGTGTCCTGCAAGTCAAACGCTACCATCCAGTCTCCCGGGTGCAGGGCACACAGGACTTGAGGGAGCATGAGCATTTTGAATTTCTCCTTTTTCAGAAATAAATTGTGATGGCGCAGGTCTAGGAAAGTACGGAGGCCTCTGTCCTTTTTGGGCATCAGAAAGTAGCAATATAGAAACCGTGACCTACTTCTGATGCCGGCACCCTCTTGATTGCTCCCTTGGCCAAGAGAGTCAACACTTCCAGATGGAACAAGGAGAGGTGGTCCTCCATCAGCTGGTTGTTAGTGGGTGACATGGGTTTAGGTGTTGTCATAAAGGGGCTGGAGTAACCCCTTTTTACAATCTGTAAAACACGATGGTCGGATGTTTCCAAACTCCGGTGGTGCTGGTGATGGCCTATCCTGCCCCCCACTGGATGCCTTAGGCCAAACTAAAGGGGTTTGGAGGCTGCAGCTGCTGGGGGCGGTGTACTTTGGCTACCTCTCCCACATGGTCTGTGGGACCCGTGTCCAAGGCTACGAAAAGGCTGGGAAGGTATGAATGCGGTTAAAAACCCCTTCTGTGGCAGAAGGTTGACTGAGGTTGACGAGGGGCCATGGAAAAGCCCAAGGAGCTGGCCATAGATCTGCTATCCTTAAAGCGCAGCCGCACTGAGCCCGCTTTCTCTCCAAAGAGACGAGAGCCCTCAAAGGGCATGTCCATTAGTGAGGCTCGGGCATCCCCTGAAAAGCAGGTGGTTCTCAGCCAGGCATGGCACTGAAGGGCCTCCGACAATGAAATCACCCTACCCAGCAAGTCTGTCGTGTTCAGTCCACATAGTATATTGAATTTTGCTGCGTCTCTCCCCTCAGCAATGGCTTCGGAAAGTATGGCTCGGCCTCCTCCGAGTCCCAGATCATATGGGAGTATCGGCCCAAGAGGCATGTGGTGTTCACCGACCACAGTGCAAGGCTGGCAGAAGAGGACATCCTCTTCCAGGAAATATCCTTTACCCCGCAGATTCAACAAAGACCAGCTTATACAACACAGTCAGTACCCCGACTGTGACGTTACAGCATGTTACTTTAACCCACAAAGTGTTACAATGATTTGCTGTAGGAGACGCGTTGTTGGACTGGTGTTGGATTTTTAAGTCAAACACCTTCCCTACTGATGCATAAACTGGAGTTGGAATAGTAATTTATACTATTACAAAGTCCAGCGCCACCTAAATCAAGTCGTCGTAATGACTTGCGTGGTAAAGTAACATGTGGTAACGTCACAGTCGGGTAGTGACTGCATTGTAAAGGCATGTATGATTAAATGCATGTGGGGTTCCTTCATACAGCCCGTCTTCCCAAAGGTATCCAACCTCTTGTATCCCCAATCCGGTGGAGTGGTATGGAACACATCAGGATTAACTCCAGAGTTGGAGGCCTGGGCCACGAAGTTCTCCAGGGTGGGGTGCTGGGTAAGGAAACTTGGGTCCCCAGGAGTGGAACAACGGTGGCAGGCAATTGTATTATGCACAGCAGGCCCTGTGTGGGGCTCGGACATCAGTAAGGGCTTCATTAAAAGAAGGGTTCAGATGAGGTGACTCATGACTGAAGCACCTGTCAAGACATTCGTCTTGGCTGCCATTGAAGGTCCAAAACCTCAGCCACCCTACACACCACCATAACAAATGAGGCATGTACGAAACACACTTGTCAGCTAGCTGACCATGAACAGGGGTGGGAAGTTTTTTTGTTGTTTTTTTTTAAGTAGCAAATTCTGTTTTACACTTTTAGAACTCCTTTTGGGCTCCTAGGCCTTGAATATGGGAAGTCCACTACCTCTGATGCTCAGCTGTTTTCGCTGATGCTCATTGTGACTATGAAGGGAAGGTAGTTGGTGCATATTTTTCAGTGCATTTTCTAGTTGGGGAAGTTGGGAAAGGGGGGGGGTTCTGGCTTTTTCTTTTTAATTCTTCCAGTTTTTTTCACTATTTTGATTTGTGTTGGGTGGGCCAAACCTAAGGGGATTGTGGTTTCGACTGTAAATGTACTGGGTGCCTGCCAACCAGGTCCCCAGTGCCAGATCTCTTTCCCTTAACTGGCACAGCTTCAGACCACTTTATAGGTCCCTAGTAAAGGGTACGTCTGGTACCAAGGGCATAGAAACTGAAGAGTGACCACTGGGGCTGCAGCACCAATTGTGCCACCCTAGGGTCCACTCTCCAAGGCAATGCAAACTACCACTGCAGGCTGCATGCCTTGATGCAAGCAAAACTAGAAGAGTCAACATGGCACACACCTCTGTGTGCCATACCTACAGACACTGCCTGTGATATAGGTAAGTCATCCCTACATCAGACCTTACCAGCCCTAAGGCAAGGTACACTATACCTCAGGTGTGGACATAGCTGCAGGAGCAGATATGTCCCTACAATATCTAAGCAAAAAGATCAGAAGATGGACAGAATGCAGAACAATGTCATAGATTCACCCCAGTACAGAGATCTGGGCCTAAATCCATCGTTTTTTTGCTCACCATGCCATTCCAGTTTGGACCCAGCCAATGCAAATCAGTCTTGACCCTGCACCCAATGGGAACAGTCCAGCCCGAACTGCCAGGCCAGGTCCTCCCTGGACTGGAAACAAGCATCCTAGGACCGGTTTCGGGGTTTCACCTCTCTTCAGCCAGGATAGCTTGACTCCAGTGGCATGGAGAGCACGGGACCCACGTCTGGGCATACTCGTCCCACTCGGGGTGACAAATGCAAAAAGAACAGAAGATGGACAGAATGCAGAACTATGTCATACATTCACCCCAGTACAGAGATCTGGGCCTAAATCCATCATTTTTTGCTCACCATGCCATTCCAGTTTGGACCCAGCCATATGCAAATCAGTCTTGACCCTGCACCCAATGGGAACAGTCCAGCCCGAACTGCCAGACCAGGTCCTCCCTGGACTGGAAACAAGCATCCTAGGACCGGTTTCGGGGTTTCACCCCCTTCAGCCAGGATAGCTTGACTCCAGTGGCATGGAGAGCACGGGACCCACGTCTGGGCATGCCCATCCCACTCGGGGTGACAAATGCAAAAAGAACAGAAGATGGACAGAATGCAGAACAATGTCATACATTCACCCCAGTACAGAGATCTGGGACTAAATCCATCGTTTTTTTGCTCACCATGCCATTCCAGTTTGGACCCAGCCAATGCAAATCAGTCTTGACCCTGGACCCAATGGGAACAGTCCAGCCCGAACTGCCAGGCCAGGTCCTCCCTGGACTGTAAACAAGCATCCTAGGACCGGTTTCGGGGTTTCACCCCTCTTCAGCCAGGATAGCTTGACTCCAGTGGCATGGAGAGCACGGGACCCACGTCTGGGCATACTCGTCCCACTCGGGGTGACAAATTCAAAAAGAACAGAAGATGGACAGAATGCAGAACTATGTCATACATTCACCCGAGTACAGAGATCTGGGCCTAAATCCATCATTTTTGCTCACCATGCCATTCCAGTTTGGACCCAGCCATATGCAAATCAGTCTTGACCCTGCACCCAATGGGAACAGTCCAGCCCGAACTGCCAGACCAGGTCCTCCCTGGACTGGAAACAAGCATCCTAGGACCGGTTTCGGGGTTTCACCCCCTTCAGCCAGGATAGCTTGACTCCAGTGGCATGGAGAGCACGGGACCCACGTCTGGGCATGCCCATCCCACTCGGGGTGACAAATGCAAAAAGAACAGAAGATGGACAGAATGCAGAACAATGTCATACATTCACCCCAGTACAGAGATCTGGGCCTAAATCCATCGTTTTTTTGCTCACCATGCCATTCCAGTTTGGACCCAGCCATATGCAAATCAGTCTTGACCCTGCACCCAATGGGAATATTCCAGCCCGAACTGCCAGGCCAGGTCCTCCCTGGACTGGAAACAAGCATCCTAGAACCGGTTTCATGGGGCACAGGGTCAAGACTGATTTGCATATGGCTGGGTCCAAACTGGGGTGGCATAGTGGGCAAAAGAACGATGGATTTAACCCAGATCTTTTGACTGGGGGAGAATGTTTGCATTGTCAGCATTCCGTCCATCATTTGTTTGCTGTAACACTTTTCGCCCTAAGTGGGATGGGTATGCCCAGACGTGGCTCCCTTGCTCACTGTGCCACTGGATTCATGCTCGCCTGGCTGAAGAAGGGTGACATACCCTGAAACCGGTCCCAGGATGCTTGTTTCTGGTCCAGGGAGGACCTGGCCTGGCAGTTCGGTCTGGACTGTTCCCATGGGGCACAGGGTCAAGACTGATTTGCATATGGCTGGGTCCAAACTGGGGTGGCATAGTGGGCAAAAGAACGATGGATTTAACCCAGATCTTTTGAATGGGGGAGAATGTTTGAGTTGTCAGCATTCTGTCCATCATTTGTTTGCTGTAACACCTGCAATATCTGAGTCCATTCTTGGAAACTGTAAGTGGACAGAAAAGCCATATTGAGTACAAGTGCAGGACACCCGTCATTACGAGTTTCCTAGCTCCATGATCGCTTCACTGTACCCACAGATGTTTGGTACCAAACATCAGGTGCCCCCTGAAAACCTACATACTACTTGTGTGGTTACTGACCATTCCCAGCCAGCCGCCACCACTAGATGTGTACCTGACCTCATGGGGTGAGAGCCTGCGCACTCAGAGGCCGGGAACAAAGTCTCCTCCGGGCGGAGGTGTTTCACACCTCCCCCAGGGCAGGAACAGCCTTCCAGGGTGGGAAGCTTCAAAGGCCATGCCATCTTTGAAATGTAACCCAGGCAGCTCCAACTAGTGGATGACGCCAACCCTCCTGTCATGACCTCACTCTTGGCGGGAGGACAGGTGGGAAAACTAGAAAGAATAGGAGGCGTGCCCACCTTCAGCTAGCAACTCCCCATAGGTGTAGCAGGCGAGGTGAAACACATTTTTCAGTCCCCTCCATTTTGATTTGGAGGGAAATCGTCATGTTAGGGGTATGCCCATTCCCCAGTGAGAGGGGTCATACAGAGGGTATAGTCAACCTAAGGTAGATGTCCCAATGGCCATTACCTGGCACTACATTTAATGCCCCTAAATTTAGTATTTAAGCAGCATCCCAAAGCCCTGAACTTCAGATTTGATGGACCTAAGAAGAGAAAGGCAAAGAAGAGCTGTTGACCCCAAGAACAGAGAACCTGCTGTGGACGTTTGGGCGCAAAACCTTACCCGCCACTGCCAAACTTGACAATCAGTAAAGACTGTCTCACCCTGCCGCTTAGAGACCTCTACAAACCCAAAAGGTCCTCCAGCCATTCTGACTCAACCTCACTCAGACACAATCATTCTTGCTCACTCTGACTCATTCACTATCACTCTCTCTCTCACACTGACTCACTGTCCCACTCATTCTGACTCACTAAGACTCACTCAGACTTGACTCACTCAGTCTCACAAACAGTAACATTCAGTTACACTCCCTGTCTGTCTCCCTCACTCATTCATTCTCACTCTTCTTATCACTCACAGTCCTCACTTTGACTCACTCCTTCATTGACACTCTCTTTTACTCCCACATACATGCTCACATATACACACTATGACGGACACACACTCTCACATATACATACACATTATTTAAAAGCATTTTTTACTTACTTTGCTGTCTATGCAGGTCCCGTTTGCTGCTGAACCTTTCAGCTTTGGAAAATTGAAACTGAAACCTCAAACCTGCGCAGTCGCAGATTCGAGTTTTCAGTCTCTGCTCATTCACCCCACCCTTTCCCAACTCTATGACAACCTCGGAAAGGGTGGGGTGACTTGCGGATTGATGTGTGGCCTCGGGCACTGCAGGGCTTCAGCCTGCAATGCCTGTGTCTAACTTTATCTGTGAAGCTTTACCACATCACAGATTGGGAGGCACTGAGGAATGCCAGGGGCCTGAGGCCAGAGCTGGGGGTTTCAACAGCCGCAGATAATCTCTGATGGCTGGTCCAGGCTCCTTTATGCGTCTGCACGAGACATCAGACATTGTCTCTGTTAGAAGGTGGTTCTGCCCATCTGAGCCGCCCAGATGTTTTGCTTTTTGAACACCTAGTTTTTGAGCTTTTACTGTGGGAGACCCTCATAAGCTGGGACTCACCCACAGTGAACTCATGATGAAAGAGACTGCATGTGGATTTTACTGGTGTCCCCCTTGTGAGAGAAGGCCACTGCGCTGCAGCCGGAGTAAGGGGCACCAGACTGGTTACATATAGACACGTGTGTACATGCGTGTGCACATGTGTAGGGGCTGCGCAGGGGAGATTCCTGTCGTGCGCAGCCCAGGAGCAGGTACAGATAGAATGGTGTGGCAGGAATGATGCAGAGTTGGGTGGTGACATGGAATAGGCTTTATAATGTGGAAAGACACATGGAAGGGAAAGTCAGTGTGCTTTACTGTTTTCACTGTAGGAACACTCCATTACTCTCCTATGAAGATGGGGACCACATGGGGTAGTTTCACTTCCCTAGGGCCTACAAATTCCAGACACGCCCCGAAGTACACTGTAAGATGTGTGAAAAGAAGTATTCTGCTGAGTCCAAAGCCATATCTGTACTGCTTATGGGTCATCCAGAAATGTCATATTCCTCTGACTCAGCTCATAACCAGAGCCTGGCTGGGTGTGACCCTGCCAGGCTGGATTAATGACCTTCCTCCCCAAGCTGTAGCATCAGAGGCCTAGCCCTTCACTGCAAGCATTCCTAAGGGCAAAGGCCTCCTCTCCAGGAGGGAGAGATGGGGGTGGAGCTGCAGGTTATCTATCAGCAGTCACCCGGTGCCAGGCACCAGGCGTGCTCCGGGCCCAGGCCATGAAGGCGGCAAGGGGGGAAGGGGGCTTTTCAGAGACCATGTGGCATGAGACCCCTGGACGACGCCATTTTTAAGTATCCCAGAGGCCTGTGCAGGAAGGAGGGAGCAGGGCCCAAGAGGTGATGTGTCGCTGCAGGATAGGGCAGAAGGGCCTTCCTGCCAGCCCCCTCAAAATTCTTTTAAAAGGTCTTGCACAGGAAGAGGAGCTCTCTCTGCGGTGTGGTCTTGCTGAGGAAGACTGGTGCTGGAGCCTGGCGCCATGGGCAGTTGGAAGGAGGATCCTCCTGACTGTCCCAGGACCCTGGACTGCGCCTTTGAGGGAGACCAGGGCCAGTGAGGAGAATTCTGGGCCTCTGAGCAAGGAGAAGATAGGCCCAGAAGGAGAGCCAGGTGAAAGGATGGCTCAGGGAGCCAGTGAAGACAGCTCCCTGCCAAGCCCACCCTCCTGGGGGGCCAGGAGGGTGGTGAAGAGTGCTCCAAGTGGCTAGGGCTGGCCACCAGGAGTACAAAGAGGCCAGAATGGTGGAAATCGTTCCCCTGGGGGCTGAGATATGCCCCCCCAGAAAGTAGGTGACCTTTGGACTCTGAGCTGACCGACGACGAAGCGCGTGGGGCTCCACACCGGTCTTAGATGTGTCCCCGGGTTGGGTCAGGTCCCGGGGGCTGCTCCCAGAAGAAGAGAAAGTCGGGGAGCGCCATGCTCCCCATGAAGGTGCCCAGGAGCCTACCCTGCTCCCGACGAAGAAGACGGGGAGCACCGACACGCTCCCCGTGAAGGTGCCCAGGGGGTGCCAGGAGCCTACCTTGGCCCCCGAAGAAGCGGAAGTCGGGGAGCGCCGTCTCGCTCCGCGTGAAGTGATCCCCAGGGGCCCAGACTCTGGGCCCCGCCAAAGGTAAAGTCGGGGAGCGCCGTCGCGCTCCCCGTGAATACCTCCTAGGGGCCCGGGACCCCCAACTTCGTGCCTCAGTGATGCCGGAAGGAGGGGGAGTGCCATCGCACTCCCCCAAGGTCCCGGCGGACCAGCAGCAGCCTCCGTGTCTGCCCGCAGGAGTGGGCAGACCAGAATGGACGCACTGGCTCCCGCACAAGGGTGCGGGCCAGATGGGAGCCGGCAGGAGCAGCCGGGGGTGGGCTCCCCGAGCTGCAATCACCTCACCTGTGAAGAAAGGGGCCCGGGTGGGACCAGGCCCGCAACGAGGTGCAGAAGCGGCGTGAGGCCGCCAACGATGGCAGCGCGGCTCTCCCCGAGCAGCGGGGGAGCCGCTGCTCTGTTATTCACTGTGCATGAGGAAAATGCCCCATAATGCCCTGCAGGGCCCAGGAAGGCCTGCAGAGAAAACCGGCTTGTTGGTGGTGTGGGGTGACCCCAGGAAGATGGGGTCACCGCAAAATGCATGCAAAGGTGCAGGGGGAGCTGCAGAAGCAACGCAGCCTCCCCCAGCACAAAAATGGAACGTCCCCACCCTTAGTCTCTGGGGGACTCAAAGGAGACTACCTCTCAAGGGTTCATCTTTGTTTTAAAACCTACCTCATGCTGGAACTTTTGTTCTACAGTCAGGAGCTGACGCTTAGGGTTGCACTGAAGTGTGCTGGGTTAAACATGGATTGTCACTGAGGTGATCCTCCTAGATGTGGGAAGGTGTACTTGCACAGGTGGTGCATTCACAAATAGTGTTTCTTCTGGGGACTGGAAGTCACATGTGTAATGTGATGACATAAGCAAAGTGGGTTAGGTTGCTAGGCATTCCTGCTAGGGTGCCTGGTTGTACATGCTTAATCCTATGATTATAACTGTCATGCCTTTTAGGGGCTTTAATTTCATTGCATTATCAATGTGACCAGATATGATAACTACTGTCATTCTAAGTGAATCCTACACATGTATTCTTGCTACTGCATTAAGTGATGAGCAACCCAGATTGTTAGCCACTATGATTCAGGGGTGTATACTGTATGGTCAGTATGAGATGCTCAGCCAGGGTTATTTGTCACTATGGCAGGTGTTCCCATTAAATATGCTTGTTGAGGTAATGGGGTGGGTCGTCACTGGGATGGTGCCAGTGGGCAGGGCCCTCACTTTAGGTTATGGTCAATCTACTGCATTTGGGGGCAAGATGATGTGCATACATGGGAGTGGTGGTACTAGACCCCACCCTCCTGCGGGAGGGGTGGGAAATGTTATGCAATGTCACAAAGTAATTCCAACAGCTTATGTATATTTGTAAATTGTTGCATGGCATTGAGTATTGTGTGTGTTTAATAAATGTACTCTTCCTTTTATGAAGCATAGTACAGACTGGACAATCAATTATTGAGTGTTAGTTCTGCCTACTGGTAAATGGCGATTATTAGCCCACACCACCTCCCTTGAGTAAGCCTTAGACTGATCTGCAACGGTACCCTCTGAGAGTCAAGCGCTACAATGGGGTGTTTGGTTCCCATTGAAGGACAAATGTAGACATGTTATTTGTGCAGGCCTCACAGATACTGCCTCATTTTCCAACAGTCTCTAACAGAGCTGCCTTAAGCTGCTGCTAGACAGCATTTTCTTTTCATACCAAAGTGAATAAAAGATTATTATTCACTCTTGGTATAACAAGGGGGGCCATAGCCCTGGAGCCCTAAAGGGACCCCCACTGGGTGAATATAATTAATAGAGAGCACTGTGGAAAGTAGTGTACACTCATCAAGGGTCCTCCAGTGATATCTTTCTTCAGGAGCAACTTAGTAGAAACAATGCCTCCACTGGCGATGGTAAGAGGATGGAAGGCCTGTGTCTGAGAGGTACTCATACACCCAGTGTGCCTCCTAAGAATAAACACCTGATGCTCGGGAGGCCAGGAAATTATAGCAAGGTTAGAGAGGGCTAGTAAACAGCTTTGTAGGGAGAGTGTAGGCAGCAGGTATGTCTCAGCCCTTCGGTCAGCAGTGAAAAGCATTTAACCCCTATCCAGAGGTAGGAGTCATGGTGGCCGCACAGACAGAATCCCGCGCTGAGTCCAGCAGATAAGGTGAACAAACGACGAGGAGTGCATACTATCAAAGCACTCACATACATGCCAATATTTTAGAAGAGGAAAGTGGGAGGTTTTTAAAAAATAATCAGGAGAATGTTTTTCTCCCATTGACTTCTAATGAGGCCTGAATCGGGTCTATTGTCATGTGTGGGACTTGCAAGTGTGCTGCTGCAGGATCAGATATCAGAAATGTAAATATACTTTTTTTTCTGTACCTGTCAGGAGCACAGAGAAAGCGCTGTGAAAGGCAGAGAGAACTTGGCAAAGATGTTGTCAGACTCACACAAGAGCAGTCCCTGTCGGCAGAATCCCTAAGTCCTGGCTTTTTGGGCATCCGCGCTGAGCATGCTGTGATATCTAAGGCCATACTTTAACTCTAAAAATAAAACTACAATGCTCACAATGTATATTGTAATAAACAGTCAGGGCTGGCTGAAGGAGTTGCACATGACATGGGACCACTTGGCAGCTTTTTCAAAATTTAGACACCAGGCAGAGGGGGCATTATGGTACTTTATCGCTCGCTCGAGTACAGTTGACATTTCCTCTGTGCCCAAGACCGAAATGGTTATAGATAGGGACAAACGGAAGCCCACATGTCCAGGGCTGCGGGCCCATGTTTGTTCAAGCTCCTAATCCGCACTGACACACATGCCAACAGACTTGGAGACTCCCGATTCTGAAGACACAAATGACTTTATTTTAGGTGTCTCCATCCTGAAATTGCCCCTGCTTCATTAGAAGTCAATGGGGAAAAAACTTTTGCTCGATTTTTGTTTTCAAAATCTCCCTCTTTGCTGTTCTAAAATGTTTGCATGTATGTAACATGCCCGTATTTTTACTCTCCCCATTTGTCAAAAGTACTGCGAGGTTGGCAAACACTCACCAAGTATTCGAGGACTACTCTAGAGTAGTAAACCCTCATCTCTTCTATTATTTGGAGGGTATTTCTTATGTGCATCTCATCAGTCTTGGGAGCCAGCACAGACAGATCCTTCCTCTGATGTGAGCAGCACTCACCCGGTGCAGGAACTGCAACAGGTAAAGTATATTCATTTCTGCTCTGGACAGGCCAGGGATCGCTGGTGCGACTGAGGCTCACACGCCAGGTTTTTTTGAGGTCTTGGCTAGACAGTGCATGTACTGTCTCGAAGAGACTGCTGTATTGAATATGTGTGCCTCAGCCCGCCCACATGCTTCCTATTTGCTCACTCCATTGTCTGTCTCATATTCTTTGTCACCATTTGTCCCTGGCATGCATGGTAATGCCTCTTTTAGTGTTTAGCCCTCCCCCAGTGCATGGACCAAGTACTTAAAAACAACCCCTGCTCCCGCTATTACGAGAACTTTTGGACCTAATTTTTTCAATTCTTTTTCAGCACTCTACATAGAGCTCATGCTTTTACAAGCTCCGTCTCCTCCCACCCGCCCTCATGCTCCGTCACTGATCACCCCCTCCCCCAACCCTGTCACTGCTTTTCCCTTTGTTGCACTTTCCCTGTTTCCAGCACCTCCCTCCCGCCACTGCTTGTTCCCTTGCACCTCCTCCAATCTCGGGGATCTGTCAAGAGAAGGGAAGTTTGTCCAAGGCCAGGCTCATAGCCTAGGAATGATGTATCATTGTTGGTATATTTCCTTTATACGTGATACTGGCCCAGAGTCAGCTTTGGATAATGGACTGCAATGATACTTATTGTGCATTTTCTTAATAAGCGCATGGGATTTGAAGGATCTCCATACTCTTTGCTCATTCGAGGTGTGTTAGAGTCCCGCTTTGTATATTTCCAGGTGTTTCACGGTGCTACGAGCTTTTGTATATAGTGCATAATATAGGGAGCTCCGGCATGTTTGCACATTACGTTTCTGAGTGATTGTATATTTCTTACAGCTTTAATGCTTAGGTCTGTAGTCTCTCGTATAATTTTCTCCCCTCATGACATGGGAGTGCCGACTATAGATTGTTAAATTGTTTAATACAGTAGACGCCCGCGAAGCATCTAGCTGCACAGCATCGGCATCAGCAAGAATATGTTAATTATCAGCTGTTGGCTGAGCTTTCAGGGCAGAGGATTCATCTTTATCGAATGGTGAGAGTGAAACGTCCTAAATGTGACTGTTGTGCTTCCCATGGAGGTGTTGCCACTGAGTGTCCATCAGGAGAGCTTTGTTGCGTTTCCTCATTTTTTTCCTTCTCCGAAAAAGAAGCTGAAGAGTCTTTAGTTTCTGGAAGCAGTTCATTTACTGACGCAGGAACAGAACAGGGAGATCCTGCAACTTCTGCTTCATGTACTAATACACTGGACAAATCAGCATCAGAACTTTTGTTTGCAGATGCAGGAGGAGGATGGCTGGCTGTGATCTGTCTACATCCTTTTCTTTTTCAGGGTAGGTGTGCGCTGATCACCTGACTGTGTAATCGAAGATGCATTATGAACAGACTCAAATGCCCTTACTTAGCACAGCGAATGTGTTTCCAACTGACCCGAAAAACACCACCACTTATGGCCATTTCTTTTAAAATCCCAGGCCTATGGAAGTTCCGGCAGGGCGGCTCCTCCGCTCAGGCGGAGGAGCGTCGCCCCACTGCATTTCAGCACTGCAAAGAGGAAAAATAAAATGATAATAGCGCAATGTTATTATCATTTTATTTTTCGGTGCTGAGGCAGTTTTGAGGGGGCAAAGCAGGGGGAGTGTTGGCCCTCTCCAAGTGTGCATGACTGTTTGGCTGGCCGTCTTGGGCCGGCCAAACAGTCATGCGCACTTACATGTTCTCCACTGGCTGTATTGTACAGCCTGGGTGGAGAACAAGCTCGGCTCCCAGTCCCTGTCTGAGCACCAAACCATGGTGCTCAGACCAATCTTGACGCTGCTGTCATGGTGACAGTAGCATTGTGATTGGCTTAGGGGAGCCTGGGTGCTTCCTGCTTGAGGTTGACACAGAAGGAAGAGGAGGGAGGCGAGGTGGCAGCCGGCAGGTAAGTGATTTTTTTTTTATACCCACCCTCCCAGCCCACTACTACTGCCAGGGAGGAGCTGCCACTGAGTTCTGGGTTTATGCAGTGGTCAAAGTGGGGGGAAAAGTAGAACTGTGGAGAATCAGAGGGAGGAAATAACTTGAGGATTGGGTCAGTGGGCGGAGTCAGAGGTGCGGCCAGAAAGAGCAAAACATTCCAATTTCTAGTATTTGTATGGCATTTCACATTGTGCATGAAGCAGAGAGACCATGAAGTTTGCGAACGTAGGGGCGTATTTACAATAAAGTGGCGAAGCGTATCGTTAAGCCAAGAAGGCTAATGACACGCTTCATCACTTTTAAACGCAGGGCTGCACCATATTTAGTAGAATATGGTGCAGCCCTGCGCTCCCCTGCGCTGGCGCCAACTTTAGCTGCCTAGCACCAACGCAGGCACCCTTACACCATAGTGCATGGGTGCCTGTGTTGAGAGGAAGATTGTTTATGTGCAGGAAGGGGGACCTGCACATAAACAATCTTTGAATGCCTTTTTGTAACTTCTATGTGTGCTACTTAATGCGGCACACATAGAAGTTATAAAATGTCATTTAATTAAAAAATGATTGTTTATGTGCAGGAAGGGTACCTTCCTGCACATAAACAATCATAGGCAATTTGCTGTTCCTATGCGTGCTGCAGAAGGCAGCAAACATGGAAATAGCAAAACGAGAAGAAATAAAGCATTTCGCCTCATTTCGCCTGTTTAAGACCAGGTTTTTCCTGGTCTTAATTTTGGCGCTGCCTCCTATTTTTGCCACCCTTGTAAATAGGGGGGCAGCATCAAAATCAATGGGTGTTGCGGTGGAACGTCCACTGCAACACCCATTGCCCTCCCCTTTCACGCTAAATACAGCGTGAAAGGGTGCCTTATTTACAAGGCAGCGTTAAGCCACATTAAGTGGCTTAACGCTGCCTTGTAAATAAGGCGAGGCCACTATCGCCATCACAACATCACTGAAAGTGATGCTGTGGTGGCGATAGGTGCTTGTAAATATGCGCCGTAGTTTGGTGTGCGTGCAAATCCTGCATTGCCGATCCCTGGTGAGTTGCACTAATACTGATAAAACAAGGCCAATGGAAGTACCAATGGGTGAGGCGGACTGGCCTCAAGGGTCCTGTGACCTCAGTGACAGAGTCACTGTTGCTCTAGTGTGTGCTGCTTCGGCCTGCCCGCAAGACTGGAGGTGAACTTCAGTGTGGGTTGTGGTGGACAGGCCTTCAAGGTTAACCCACACTTGCCACCACTAGGTTAACCCTGCTGGTGCTAAGACACCAGGGCTTCTATGGTCTGGCGGGGCCTTCTAAAGTCTAGCACGGGAATGTGCTCCCTCAGGAGAGTGGTCAGGTGGACTGGTCATGAAGGCTGAACCTGGTTCCTCAGTTCCAAATTCGGCAGCTCTGGCCATAGTGCCACATCCTTTCCCCCACTGAACACCATACTGCCCCACAGAGAAACTCGCACTGCCTTCAGCTACAACCCAATTGTGCCCCGCTATAAACACCTGGATGCGACTCAATTCAAATTATGCACTAGACAAGAGTAATATGCTGCCTGAAAAAAAAAAGTACCACCATCCTGGAAAAAGCACGCACAGGGAATGCAAGATTAAGTAAAGCATGTGAAATGTAAGCAGGAACAACATGGTTACCTTTACCCTTTTACACTCATTATTCAGAAATCAATTAGTGTTTTTGCCTGGAAGGGACCCGTTTCAATGTCCATTGTTTATAAGCAGTATGCTTTAAAAAGACCACTTTTCTGAACACAGAGCCGCGGTACACATTTTACAAACTAAAATAAGGACAACAGCTGATTAGGATCACATTGAACGTTTTTCACTCCACGGACCATTACAAAAGTGTCTGCCAAGATTCCACTACCAGACCGCAAATATAGTTCTCGGGCATCATGTCAATACAGGTTTTATTAGCTTTGGTGCCAAAGCATCTACTTTTATTTTCTTCAGTGGGTCTTAAAAACGGCTTCCAAATTGCTGATTTATTTGAAAAGGTGCACACAACAGGACTCTGCTAGCCTCTAAACACTATCGTGCTTTTTGAGCTCATTTGTGGTCTACATTTGTCCAGCTCATCGCTAGGGCTGATTAGCTGGGCTGGTGAGCATTTTTGAAAGAACTGCTTGCCCTCCTTGCTATTGAGCACCAGAGAGCTAATCACTTGTTTCTGCAACTTTCACCCTTATCAGTGTTTCTTCAAGACTCTCCGCTCCCTGACTGACTACACTGCTTAGCTCCCTTTTGCAGAATCCACTCACTTGTACACTCTAGGCGAGACCTATTTGCTTTGCCCATTGCACGGAGAAAGTGGCATGGCGAAGCAGAGAGTGTGACAAAAATGTGCACTGGCCTGCAGGAAGAGAAGGTTACTGGCATTGGTAGTGGATACTTTGAGTCACACATAGACTGTGCCTGTCCGGGGAAGCCCACAGAGGAATCGGGTTTTTCTCTGCAGGAATCAGGAGGCCGGAGACTAGCCTTAAAATCGGTGGTCTCCCGCCTGAATCGGGAGGGTTGGCAGGATGCTGATTCGGCGCGCAGCCCGTGTTTAGCCAGGATGCAGGCCCCGATGGAAATTGCGCACCACCTTGTTATAGAGCGCTGATCTGATGCCAAGGCGTCTATCTCCATCACTTTCAGCATTTAAAGGCACACTACTTTGAGGGCCTTATAAGAAGTGTGGTAACAGCTTGCACGGCTAGGAGCAGGATGGAAATCATGTAGCAATGGAGCCTCGTACAGTCAGCACTTTCCAGGGCGCCAGTAGAGATCCGGAAGGTAGCCCGTACCACCTCTGTACATGGGCCGGCTGACCAACAGGGGCTCATAAGGGGAGAGCGGAGCCCGCTGAGCACGCAGAGGAGAATCTCGGTGTTCTCACCGCTAGTGCATCCGGGCTCATGGCCGCAGACGCCGTCACCACAGCAGCCGCACTCATCCAAAAATATGCATCTTTGGGGGGCAGCAGTGGCTCTCGCTACGAAGCAGCAGCTAGATCTCAGGTGGGGGGCACTGATGGACACCTGAGAGCACCGCAACCCCTGCTGCAGCGCTTCGCAGCCGTAGGGAGTGCAGTTCTCATTACAGTTTATAGGACATGCGTCCTGTCAAAGGGACAGTGAGAGGCACACCACCAGGATCACGGGCCCAAAGAGGCTTCAAACACGGAGCAAGCCCGTCCAGGCCCGCTTCACGCCTACAGCCGCTGATGGCAATGGTCAGTGTAAAGGCGAGTTCCGCCGTGTAAAATGAGGATGCTCACTCCGTTATGGGTTCACTGAACGTTATTTACTTCATCGGAGGGAGAGCGCGGGGCCGCTGTGTCCGTAGCGCCCAAGTCCGCAATCGCTCCCGCTGCTTCCGTGATGCCCTGCGCGGTCACGTGGTGATTGTGAGGTAGACCGCAACACCACAGTCAGCAAGGCTCCGCACCGAGTGGCGATAATGCGCACGGACACCCCAGGCCTCCAGGCTTTCTCTGCCCTTCATAAATGCGAGCGGAGCTTGTGGTATGTGGTGAGTGCATGGGTCATAGCGCCCGAGGCCTTCAACAGGGCCCACCCCACGCCCAACGGCGCCCCGGAACAGTACCTTCCCTGCGCCAAAAAGCGACGTCAGAGGATATCACTGTGATTGGCTGTCAGTGTCACGTGCTTTTCAGTATGTGTTATACACACAATTCACCATATCCAATTCATTCACATCCTTATACAGTTCATTCAGTATTCTATGCAACACAATGTGATTCATATCCAATTTCAGTGATGCCCATATTCATTTCAAGAACAGTGTTATTTGCCTCACTGTTATTTATATCAATATCAAGAGTTCTTATATTTAAACCATTCTGTAATGTTAATTTTTTTATTTATTTTTAAATTAGCTTTTGTGTTATATCAACCCTATACAAAACAGAACACTTGCCTACAGTAAATGACAGCACCTTAACACATGGGGCAGCATATATTTTAATAGATTAACAGTCCAGCAGTATCCCTCTTTTCTAAGAACATTTTTTTCACACATCAGGATGGCACCTCCAAAGCATAGTGGCATTCATCAAAGCTGAAATGGGGCCGAGATGGCACTTCAGATACTATTACATTTGGAGCTTTTGTCCTGGAATCAGTGTGTATACACATTCCCATAATGCATCCATCCCTCCCCCATTTTACTCTTTGGGGACTCCACATCCTAGCTGCCATCGCACCAGGCGGCGCGCACCTGCATCAAGGAATATCTGCATAAAGAACTTTCCTAATTGACAGTGCGGTTGGAGGCCACTGAAAGGGGTCTCGATTGCGTTTTATCCCAACAAAAGCAAGTTGTATGTTCAATACCAGTAGCAGAGGATGGTGCCCAGGTTATGACCTCCAACTGCCAACTCAAACTGGGTAAAGACTCTAGCACCAGCCACACAGCCACTTTACCTAGAGATGCTGTAATTAGCCATGGTAAAGGGACTGAGGTTGCGAATACTTTGCACGCATCACAAGCGTTAGGAGTTAATAAGGCCTCGTTGTCCTTTAACTCTGGAGCTGCGGGGATACAGCCACCTATGCTAAATACCTCAGTATCCATACAGAGGCAACCAGTGACTGATCTCACCACAGCATCTTGCCCGTATGTACTTGTTTTGGTAGGAGTTCCTGAGTTGAATGTGAATTAATGAATCAGAAGGAGGGTCAGGACGAGTTGACTAATACATGTTTAAATTGGCTGGCCCAACAGAGGAAGTTCCCCTATTACATGGCTAATGAGATTTTGCTCACATGGAGAGTGGTACGGTTGGGGTCGGGATCCAAGGATCATTGTAGTGATTGTATAATTATAAACTTCAGATCCCCCCAGGTAGTGCAGAGGTTATTTGGCCTGCTTCCCTGACTCAGAAGAGAGTCCATGATTGGGGTATTCCAGCTGGGGTATTTTTATAAACCATCTTTTGTTAGGGAGTGTGATAATTTTGCAAAAAAAAGGTCATGTCTTCGCATTGGCCCTGTAAGGACTCCCATTGAGCATGTGATGAGGCCTGTTGGTTTTACAGTTCCCACCTCGAATCGTTTTGATGCCATGGATGGGGTGGCGTGACTAGCCCGTGACAGGAATGGTTCTCCCTGATTATGCTCTCCATTAGGGAAGAACAGCAAAACACACAAGATGATGGACGGAATGTTGCACAATGGCAAAACATTCACCCCCAGTCACAGATCTGGGTTTAATCCATCGTTATTTTGCTCACCACGCCACCCCAGTTCAGACATGGCCATATGCAAATCAGTCTTGACCCTGTGCCTCATGGGAACAGTCCAGCCCGAACTGCCAAGCCATGTCATCCCTGGACCGGAATCAAGCATCCTAGGACCGGTTTCTGGCTATCAGCCGTCATCAGCCAGGATAGCTTGACTCCAGTGGCGTAGTGAGCACGGGACCCACGTCTTGGCATACCCTTCCCACATAGGGCGAACAGCAAAACACACAAGATGATGGACGGAATGTTGCACAATGGCAAAACATTCACCCCCAGTCACAGATCTGGGTTTAATCCATCGTTATTTTGCTCACCACGCCACCCCAGTTTAGACATGGCCATATGCAAATCAGTCTTGACCCTGTGCCTCATGGGAACAGTCCAGCCCGAACTGCCAAGCCATGTCTTCCCTGGACCGGAATCAAGCATCCTAGGACCGGTTTCTGGCTATCAGCCGTCATCAGCCAGGATAGCTTGACTCCAGTGGCATAGTGAGCACGGGACCTACGTCTGGGCATACCCTTCCCACATAGGGCGAACAGCAAAACACACAAGATGATGGACGGAATGTTGCACAATGGCAAAACATTCACCCCCAGTCACAGATCTGGGTTTAATCCATCGTTATTTTGCTCACCACGCCACCCCAGTTCAGACATGGCCATATGCAAATCAGTCTTGTCCCTGTGCCTCATGGGAACAGTCCAGCCCGAACTGCCAAGCCATGTCTTCCCTGGACCGGAATCAAGCATCCTAGGACCGGTTTCTGGCTATCAGCCGTCATCAGCCAGGATAGCTTGACTCCAGTGGCGTAGTGAGCACGGGACCCACGTCTGGGCATACCCTTCCCACATAGGGCGAACAGCAAAACACACAAGATGATGGACGGAATGTTGCACAATGGCAAAACATTCACCCCCAGTCACAGATCTGGGTTTAATCCATCGTTATTTTGCTCACCACGCCACCCCAGTTCAGACATGGCCATATGCAAATCAGTCTTGACCCTGTGCCTCATGGGAACAGTCCAGCTCGAACTGCCAAGCCATGTCTTCCCTGGACCGGAATCAAGCATCCTAGGACCGGTTTCTGGCTATCAGCCGTCATCAGCCAGGATAGCTTGACTCCAGTGGCGTAGTGAGCACGGGACTCACGTCTGGGCATACCCTTCCCACATAGGGCGAACAGCAAAACACACAAGATGATGGACGGAATGTTGCACAATGGCAAACATTCACCCCCAGTCACAGATCTGGGTTTAATCCATCGTTATTTTGCTCACCACGCCACCCCAGTTCAGACATGGCCAGATGCAAATCAGTCTTGACCCTGTGCCTCATGGGAACAGTCCAGCCCGAACTGCCAAGCCATGTCTTCCCTGGACCGGAATCAAGCATCCTGGGACCGGTTTCTGGCTATCAGCCGTCATCAGCCAGGATAGCTTGACTCCAGTGGCGTAGTGAGCACGGGACCCACGTCTGGGCATACCCTTCCCACATAGGGCGAACAGCAAAACACACAAGATGATGGACGGAATGTTGCACAATGGCAAAACATTCACCCCCAGTCACAGATCTGGATTTAATCCATCGTTATTTTGCTCACCACGCCACCCCAGTTCAGACATGGCCATATGCAAATCAGTCTTGACCCTGTGCCTCATGGGAACAGTCCAGCCCGAACTGCCAAACCATGTCTTCCCTGGACCGAAATCAAGCATCCTAGGACCGGTTTCTGGCTATCAGCCGTCATCAGCCAGGATAGCTTGACTCCAGTGGCGTAGTGAGCACGGGACCCACGTCTGGGCATACCCTTCCCACATAGGGCGAACAGCAAAACACACAAGATGATGGACGGAATGTTGCACAATGGCAAAACATTCACCCCCAGTCACAGATCTGGGTTTAATCCATCGTTATTTTGCTCACCACGCCACCCCAGTTCAGACATGGCCATATGCAAATCAGTCTTGACCCTGTGCCTCATGGGAACAGTCCAGCCCGAACTGCCAAGCCATGTCTTCCCTGGACCGGAATCAAGCATCTTAGGACCGGTTTCTGGCTATCAGCCGTCATCAGCCAGGATAGCTTGACTCCAGTGGCGTAGTGAGCACGGGACCCACGTCTGGGCATACCCTTCCCACATAGGGCGAACAGCACTGGAATGGCATGGTGAGCAAAAAAACGATGGATTTAGGCCCAGATCTCTGTACTGGGGTGAATGTATGACATTGTTCTGCATTCTGTCCATCAACTGTTGTTTTTGCATTTGTCACCCCGAGTGGGGCGGGTATGCCCAGACGTGGGTCCCGTGCTCTCCATGCCACTGGAATCAAGCTATCCTGGCTGAAGAGGGTGAAACCCCGAAACCGGTCCTAGGATGCTTGTTTCCAGTCCAGGAAGGACCTGGCTTGGCAGTTCGGGCTGGACTGTTCCCATGAGGCACAGGGTCAAGACTGATTTGCATATGGCTGGGTTCAAACTGGAATGGCATGGTGAGCAAAAAAACGATGGATTTAGGCCCAGATCTCTGTACTGGGGTGAATGTATGACATTGTTCTGCATTCTGTCCATCAACTGTTGTTTTTGCATTTGTCACCCGAGTGGCACGGGTATGCCCAGACGTGAGTCCCGTGCTCTCCATGCCACTGGAATCAAGCTATCCTGGCTGAAGAGGGTGAAACCCGAAGCCGGTCCTAGGATGCTTGTTTCCAGTCCAGGGAGGACCTGGCTTGGCAGTTCGGGCTGGACTGTTCCCATGAGGCACAGGGTCAAGACTGATTTGCATATGGCTGGGTTCAAACTGGAGATGGCATGGTGAGCAAAAGAACGATGGATTTAGGCCCAGATCTCTGTACTGGGGTGAATGTATGACATTGTTCTGCATTCTGTCCATCAACTGTTGTTTTTGCATTTGTCACCCAGTGGGACGGGTATGCCCAGACGTGGGTCCCGTGCTCTCCATGCCACTGGAATCAAGCTATCCTGGCTGAAGAGGGTGAAACCCCGAAACCGGTCCTAGGATGCTTGTTTCCAGTCCAGGAAGGACCTGGCTTGGCAGTTCGGGCTGGACTGTTCCCATGAGGCACAGGGTCAAGACTGATTTGCATATGGCTGGGTTCAAACTGGAATGGCATGGTGAGCAAAAAACGATGGATTTAGGCCCAGATCTCTGTACTGGGGTGAATGTATGACATTGTTCTGCATTCTGTCCATCAACTGTTGTTTTTGCATTTGTCACCCAGTGGGACGGGTATGCCCAGACGTGGGTCCCGTGCTCTCCATGCCACTGGAATCAAGCTATCCTGGCTGAAGAGGGGTGAAACCCCGAAACCGGTCCTAGGATGCTTGTTTCCAGTCCAGGGAGGACCTGGCTTGGCAGTTCGGGCTGGACTGTTCCCATGAGGCACAGAGTCAAGACTCATTTGCATATGGCTGGGTTCAAACTGGAATGGCATGGTGAGCAAAAAAACGATGGATTTAGGCCCAGATCTCTGTACTGGGGTGAATGTATGACATTGTTCTGCATTCTGTCCATCAACTGTTGTTTTTGCATTTGTCACCCCGAGTGGGACGGGTATGCCCAGACGTGGGTCCCGTGCTCTCCATGCCACTGGAATCAAGCTATCCTGGCTGAAAAGGGGTGAAACCCCGAAACCGGTCCTAGGATGCTTGTTTCCAGTCCAGGGAGGACCTGGCTTGGCAGTTCGGGCTGGACTGTTCCCATGAGGCACAGGGTCAAGACTGATTTGCATATGGCTGGGTTCAAACTGGAATGGCATGGTGAGCAAAAACGATGGATTTAGGCCCAGATCTCTGTACTGGGGTGAATGTATGACATTGTTCTGCATTCTGTCCATCAACTGTTGTTTTGCATTTGTCACCCCGAGTGGGACGGGTATGCCCAGACGTGGGTCCCGTGCTCTCCATGCCACTGGAATCAAGCTATCCTGGCTGAAGAGGGCTGAAACCCCGAAACCGGTCCTAGGATGCTTGTTTCCAGTCCAGGGAGGACCTGGCTTGGCAGTTCGGGCTGGACTGTTCCCATGAGGCACAGGGTCAAGACTGATTTGCATATGGCTGGGTTCAAACTGGAATGGCATGGTGAGCAAAAAACGATGGATTTAGGCCCAGATCTCTGTACTGGGGTGAATGTATGACATTGTTCTGCATTCTGTCCATCAACTGTTGTTTTTGCATTTGTCACCCCGAGTGGGACGGGTATGCCCAGACGTGGGTCCCGTGCTCTCCATGCCACTGGAATCAAGCTATCCTGGCTGAAGAGGGGTGAAACCCGAAACCGGTCCTAGGATGCTTGTTTCCAGTCCAGGGAGGACCTGGCTTGGCAGTTCGGGCTGGACTGTTCCCATGAGGCACAGGGTCAAGACTGATTTGCATATGGCTGGGTTCAAACTGGAATGGCATGGTGAGCAAAAAAGCGATGGATTTAGGCCCAGATCTCTGTACTGGGGTGAATGTATGACATTGTTCTGCATTCTGTCCATCAACTGTTGTTTTTGCATTTGTCACCCCGAGTGGGACGGGTATGCCCAGACGTGGGTCCCGTGCTCTCCATGCCACTGGAATCAAGCTATCCTGGCTGAAGAGGGGTGAAACCCCGAAACCGGTCCTAGGATGCTTGTTTCCAGTCCAGGGAGGACCTGGCTTGGCAGTTCGGGCTGGACTGTTCCCATGAGGCACAGGGTCAAGACTGATTTGCATATGGCTGGGTTCAAACTGGAATGGCATGGTGAGCAAAAAAACGATGGATTTAGGCCCAGATCTCTGTACTGGAGTGAATGTATGACATTGTTCTTCATTCTGTCCATCAACTGTTGTTTTTGCATTTGTCACCCCGAGTGGGACGGGTATGCCCAGACGTGGGTCCCGTGCTCTCCATGCCACTGGAATCAAGCTATCCTGGCTGAAGAGGGGTGAAACCCCGAAACCGGTCCTAGGATGCCTGTTTCCAGTCCAGGGAGGACCTGGCTTGGCAGTTCGGGCTGGACTGTTCCCATGAGGCACAGGGTCAAGACTGATTTGCATATGGCTGGGTTCAAACTGGAATGGCATGGTGAGCAAAAAACGATGGATTTAGGCCCAGATCTCTGTACTGGGGTGAATGTATGACATTGTTCTGCATTCTGTCCATCAACTGTTGTTTTTGCATTTGTCACCCCGAGTGGGACGGGTATGCCCAGACGTGGGTCCCGTGCTCTCCATGCCACTGGAATCAAGCTATCCTGGCTGAAGAGGGGTGAAACCCCGAAACCGGTCCTAGGATGCCTGTTTCCAGTCCAGGGAGGACCTGGCTTGGCAGTTCGGGCTGGACTGTTCCCATGAGGCACAGGGTCAAGACTGATTTGCATATGGCTGGGTTCAAACTGGAATGGCATGGTGAGCAAAAAACGATGGATTTAGGCCCAGATCTCTGTACTGGGGTGAATGTATGACATTGTTCTGCATTCTGTCCATCAACTGTTGTTTTTGCATTTGTCACCCCGAGTGGGACGGGTATGCCCAGACGTGGGTCCCGTGCTCTCCATGCCACTGGAATCAAGCTATCCTGGCTGAAGAGGGGTGAAACCCCGAAACCGGTCCTAGGATGCTTGTTTCCAGTCCAGGGAGGACCTGGCTTGGCAGTTCGGGCTGGACTGTTCCCATGAGGCACAGGGTCAAGACTGATTTGCATATGGCTGGGTTCAAACTGGAATGGCATGGTGAGCAAAAAACCGATGGATTTAGGCCCAGATCTCTGTACTGGGGTGAATGTATGACATTGTTCTGCATTCTGTCCATCAACTGTTGTTTTTGCATTTGTCACCCCGAGTGGGACGGGTATGCCCAGACGTGGGTCCCGTGCTCTCCATGCCACTGGAATCAAGCTATCCTGGCTGAAGAGGGGTGAAACCCCGAAACCGGTCCTAGGATGCTTGTTTCCAGTCCAGGGAGGACCTGGCTTGGCAGTTCGGGCTGGACTGTTCCCATGAGGCACAGGGTCAAGACTGATTTGCATATGGCTGGGTTCAAACTGGAATGGCATGGTGAGCAAAAAAACGATGGATTTAGGCCCAGATCTCTGTACTGGGGTGAATGTATGACATTGTTCTGCATTCTGTCCATCAACTGTTGTTTTTGCATTTGTCACCCCGAGTGGGACGGGTATGCCCAGACGTGGGTCCCGTGCTCTCCATGCCACTGGAATCAAGCTATCCTGGCTGAAGAGGGGTGAAACCCCGAAACCGGTCCTAGGATGCTTGTTTCCAGTCCAGGGAGGACCTGGCTTGGCAGTTCGGGCTGGACTGTTCCCATGAGGCACAGGGTCAAGACTGATTTGCATATGGCTGGGTTCAAACTGGAATGGCATGGTGAGCAAAAAACGATGGATTTAGGCCCAGATCTCTGTGCTGGGGTGAATGTATGACATTGTTCTGCATTCTGTCCATCAACTGTTGTTTTTGCATTTGTCACCCCGAGTGGGACGGGTATGCCCAGAGCGTGGGTCCCGTGCTCTCCATGCCACTGGAATCAAGCTATCCTGGCTGAAGAGGGCTGAAACCCCGAAACCGGTCCTAGGATGCTTGTTTCCAGTCCAGGGAGGACCTGGCTTGGCAGTTCGGGCTGGACTGTTCCCATGAGGCACAGGGTCAAGACTGATTTGCATATGGCTGGGTTCAAACTGGAATGGCATGGTGAGCAAAAAAACGATGGATTTAGGCCCAGATCTCTGTACTGGGGTGAATGTATGACATTGTTCTGCATTCTGTCCATCAACTGTTGTTTTTGCATTTGTCACCCGAGTGGGGACGGGTATGCCCAGACGTGGGTCCCGTGCTCTCCATGCCACTGGAATCAAGCTATCCTGGCTGAAGAGGGGTGAAACCCCGAAACCGGTCCTAGGATGCTTGTTTCCAGTCCAGGGAGGACCTGGCTTGGCAGTTCGGGCTGGACTGTTCCCATGAGGCACAGGGTCAAGACTGATTTGCATATGGCTGGGTTCAAACTGGAATGGCATGGTGAGCAAAAAACGATGGATTTAGGCCCAGATCTCTGTACTGGGGTGAATGTATGACATTGTTCTGCATTCTGTCCATCAACTGTTGTTTTTGCATTTGTCACCCGAGTGGGACGGGTATGCCCAGACGTGGGTCCCGTGCTCTCCATGCCACTGGAATCAAGCTATCCTGGCTGAAGAGGGTGAAACCCGAAACCGGTCCTAGGATGCTTGTTTCCAGTCCAGGGAGGACCTGGCTTGGCAGTTCGGGCTGGACTGTTCCCATGAGGCACAGGGTCAAGACTGATTTGCATATGGCTGGGTTCAAACTGGAATGGCATGGTGAGCAAAAAAACGATGGATTTAGGCCCAGATCTCTGTACTGGGGTGAATGTATGACATTGTTCTGCATTCTGTCCATCAACTGTTGTTTTTGCATTTGTCACCCCGAGTGGGACGGGTATGCCCAGACGTGGGTCCCGTGCTCTCCATGCCACTGGAATCAAGCTATCCTGGCTGAAGAGGGTGAAACCCGAAACCGGTCCTAGGATGCTTGTTTCCAGTCCAGGGAGGACCTGGCTTGGCAGTTCGGGCTGGACTGTTCCCATGAGGCACAGGGTCAAGACTGATTTGCATATGGCTGGGTTCAAACTGGAATGGCATGGTGAGCAAAAAACGATGGATTTAGGCCCAGATCTCTGTACTGGAGTGAATGTATGACATTGTTCTTCATTCTGTCCATCAACTGTTGTTTTTGCATTTGTCACCCCGAGTGGGACGGGTATGCCCAGACGTGGGTCCCGTGCTCTCCATGCCACTGGAATCAAGCTATCCTGGCTGAAGAGGGGTGAAACCCTGAAACCGGTCCTAGGATGCTTGTTTCCAGTCCAGGGAGGACCTGGCTTGGCAGTTCGGGCTGGACTGTTCCCATGAGGCACAGGGTCAAGACTGATTTGCATATGGCTGGGTTCAAACTGGAATGGCATGGTGAGCAAAAAAGCGATGGATTTAGGCCCAGATCTCTGTACTGGGGTGAATGTATGACATTGTTCTGCATTCTGTCCATCAACTGTTGTTTTTGCATTTGTCACCCCGAGTGGGATGGGTATGCCCAGACGTGGGTCCCGTGCTCTCCATGCCACTGGAATCAAGCTATCCTGGCTGAAGAGGGGTGAAACCCCGAAGCCGGTCCTAGGATGCTTGTTTCCAGTCCAGGGAGGACCTGGCTTAGCAGTTCGGGCTGGACTGTTCCCATGAGGCACAGGGTCAAGACTGATTTGCATATGGCTGGGTTCAAACTGGAATGGCATGGTGAGCAAACAAACGATGGATTTAGGCCCAGATCTCTGTACTGGGGTGAATGTATGACATTGTTCTGCATTCTGTCCATCAACTGTTGTTTTTGCATTCCCCCATTAGGGAAGGGCAGGAGAACTATCCATGGTGATAGGGCACACTACGATGACAAGGGCGAGTCATGGTTTGACGTCGCCGGCTTTGCTCTCGACGACAGGTCAGTCAAGTTATGGAGGTTTTTGACAAAAATGCTCCAAATGATCTCAAACTTCTGAATCTTCTTCCAAGAAGGTCCTTTTGTGGGTTCAGTGTGTCCTTAACAACAATCCAAGGCTCCAGAAGCTCTGGAACCTCATCCTTCTTCCCTCATGCTCCCTTCATTCTTCCTCACCTTTTACCCCTAATCGCTCATTCTATATCTCTTGGATTTCACCTTCTCTTTTCGCTTTGCGTGATAAGTGCAATTGACAAATGATGATGTCCTAAAATGTTCACCACCCTGTCTATTTTAGGGCAATCTAATACCTCACGCCACATGCCTCTGTTCTTATTCCTCATTCCTTATCACTCATCCGTATCTCCAATTTCATTTGTCCTCATGACTCAGTGATCACCCCTCATTCATCAAACCTCTCTCCTTAACCCCCATTCTCCACTTGTCACCATTCAATTCTTATTTATCAGTTCTAGTACCTCACCCCATCTCACACTGTTCTACTTTCACACCTCATACCGCACTCTTTATCTCTCATTCCTCATCTCTCACTGCACATTCTTTTCATTTTCACCTCTTTATTGTCTATGCCTTACTTCAGATTTCTCATCCCTCAATCTTCATCTCCCATTCCTCAATTCTCATTCTGACCTCATTGCTCTTCATTCCTTGCTTCCTGTCCCTAACCCCTCATTTCTCATTTCTCTTTCTTCATCATGAGACCTTCACTTCTCTTCTTTTCTTCCTCATACCTCAACGCTTACACCTTACTCCTTACTTCTCGTGCCAGATTTCTTGTCCCACACTCTTCACATTTTTCACTGCTCGGGCCTCAACCCTCAGTCATCATCTTTCACCTCTCACCTCTCAACCTTCGCTCCTCATTCTTTATCTCTCTTCTCTCACTGCTTATCCTACACTTCTCCTCTCTTACTCTTCATCCTTTACTCCTCACTCATTACCCCTTGTCCCTCAATAACCTTTCACACCTCTGTCTTAATCTCTCACTCACAATTTCTCACTCTTTAACCCTCATCCCTCACCCTTTATCCTTGGTTTTGTATTCTCACTCTTCAGTCTTCATTTCTCAGCCTTCACTCCTAATCACTCATCCCTCGCTTCCCATTTTTCACTACTCATCTCTTGCTCCTCATACCTCATGCAGTACTCTTCATCTCACACTACTTACTCTTCATGCCTTAGTCTCAGTCCTTATCCCCATCCATCACCCCTTCATTTCTGATCACTATCATCCCTGATTTATCTTTCACCACTCTTCCCTAACATTTCATCCCCACACTGTGCATATAAGTTCTGTGATGAATTATTGAGTGTTGTATTGCTTTTAACATTTCTAGGTCTCTCTTTGGCAGCGCTTGCTCTGTCTCTTCGAGACATGCTGTATTCAGAATATGGGCTTGACGCCCTGCCCATTTTCTGGCTATGTACTTAATTGGCTCCTTTGAGTGTGTTTTTGAATTGTTTTTTGTTCATTGGTTAATTTGTTTCTAAGTCCCTCCTTAGTACCTCCTTTCCTCCTGTTGTAGCCTCCCACGATGACTGCCCCTGTTACATGTGTTCTTACTCTGGATGTTGTATTTACAGTGTCAAATGTCTGCTTTTCTATCAAAGTCTTTGATAGAAATGCAGACATTTGAGGTGAGCAAATTTAGAGTGTCACTGGTGGGTGCTCTATACAGGAGCTGCTTTCCACCTAAACTTGAGAACTACCCAGAGTTTTCTGCTTCTTTTTTGCATAATGTATGTGCCACTCTAAGCCTGAAAGGGTATTGTTTTGACTTATACTGGGTGCTCCCTTGTGTCTGGACAATGCTATACCTCTCTGAAGAGCTCTAATGAGAGCAAAACACATGTCAGGGTTGCTTTTATTCATTTCAGGTTGGCTTGGTTGGTATTTTACCAATTCAAAGCTGTAATACTGTGCCTGGAGTGGTAAAAGGCTTTTATCATTTTACAGCTCGGCTTGGATAGCACTATGCTAGTCCTATGCTTTAAAACGTTGCTGTAGAAATGGCAAAAGACTTTGTCCCTTTCTATCTCGACGTGGATGGCACTGTACTAATCCTATGCTTAAAGACTTTGATAGAAAAGCAGACATTTGAGTGTTGCTGGTGTTGAGGGTGCTCTATACAGGAGCTGCTTTCCACCTAAACTTGAGAACTACCCAGAGTTCTCTGCTTCTTTTTTATATATAAATGTGTGTGTGTATGTATATATATATATATATATATATATTCACTGAAAAAACCATAGGTTTCAGGCACGTTATAGTTAGAAATTTGCATTTAAAAAACCTTAGAAATTCACTGAAAAAACCATAAGGTTTTAGGGACAGTTATAGTTAGTTGGACATTGCACTCGTACAAAACCACGTGAAATTCCCCGTTACAGTTAGTTCAGGTAACTATAACTCGCGCACCCGCTATGCACTGCTGATGACGTCACATATTACATCACTCATGACATGGTCAGTGACATCACTGATGACATCTCAAATGACATCACTGATGACATCACTGATGACATCATCCAGTGACTGTGTGTTTGTGTAAAGTTTAAATATGTTTAATATATATAGGGAAAGGTGTATTGAAGAATGAGTGGGTGTATAAGTGTCTGAATGGATGATTTAGTAGGTGCGTGACTGAGTCTAAAAGTGAGTGATTAAACGTATCTTACTGGATGCATGGGTGAGTGACTAAACTGTGTGAATGTCTGTATCCGTCTGTCTGTTGTTGTGTAAGCAGCTGCATGGGTTTCTGACTAGCTAAATGAGTGTCTATATGGGTTATGGATTGGTTCTCTGAGTATCTGTATGGGTGCCTCAGTGTTTGTGTGGGTGGGGTGAGTGTGACTCTGTGCATAGATGTGTGAGTGGGTGATTCACTGGGTGCATGGTTTCAAGAGTGCGTCTGTGATGGACTGTATGGGTGGGTGAGTGTGTGTATGGGTGTGTTAGTGATTGAATGTATATCTCAGTGGTACATGCGTGAGTAACTACATATGTGAAAGGCAGTACATATGTGTGTTGGAGTATATAAATGGCTATAAGTGAGAGTGTGTGATTGTGAGAGTGGCTATATGGATGAGTGTGTGCTTGCATCAGTGATTGCATAGGAGCGTAAGAATGTGCTAGTATTTTTATGAGTAAGTGAGCTGGTGTGTATAACTGTATAGGTGAGTAAATTGGAGTGTGATTAATTATTTGCATGACTGACTAGGTGTGTGAGTACCTCTATGGATGAGTTGCGTTGTGTGAGTGTTTATATAGGTGTATGAGTGCATATGATAGTCCTGTACTGAGTGACTGTAAGTATGAGTGACTGTACGGGTGAGTGAGTAGATGTGTGTGTGTAGACCTAAGAATCAGTGAGTGGGTATGTACTTATTGGTATTGGAGTGTGTATGGTTTTGAGAATGGCAGTCTGTAATTTAGAGTGGGTGTTTCAAAACTTATATTAGGGTGTGAGAAGATGCATTAAATTCTCACATGGATGATGTCATCAGTGATGTCATCAGTGATGTCATTTGAGATGTCATCAGTGATGTCATCAGTGATGTCACTGACCATGTCATGAGTGATGTAATATGTGACGTCATCAGCAGTGCATAGCGGGTGCGCGAGTTATAGTTACCTGAACTAACTGTAACAGGGGAATTTCACGGGTTTTGTACGAGTGCAATGTCCAACTAACTATAACTGTCCCTAAAACCTTATGGTTTTTTCAGTGAATTTCTAAGGTTTTTTAAATGCAAATTTCTAACTATAACGTGCCTGAAACCTATGGTTTTTTCAGTGAATTTCAAAGGTTTTTTAAATGCTAATTTCTAACTATAACGTGTCTGAAACCTATGGTTTTTTCAGTGAATTTCAAAGGTTTTTTAAATGCTAATTCCTAACTATAACATGTCTGAAACCTACGGTTTTTTCAGTGAATTTCAAAGGTTTTGTAAATGACAATTTTTAAATGTATTAATTGTTATATTTATTTTTTTCATACTGATTTACTACATTTTTAGAAACATTTTTTTTTACATATTTTATTTTTTAAATTACATTGTAATTACATTATACATTACAAAAAATACTTTCTCAGAATGAATTACTTTAGTTTAAATACTTTGCACATAGGCAATAGACTTTTAAGTACAGTAGTTACAGTTGTTGCAATGGGCAACACATTTTCAAACACAATGCAACATTCAGCTCAATGTGAATTTCTAGTTAAATGCAATTAGTTACTTTATGGATTACTTTTCTAACCACAGGACTGGATCCTAGATTCAGTCCTGGGACATCTCCTGTAAACAGTTGAGTAAAAGCGTTTTGGTTACAGTAGTGATTTTTAAGGAATATTATTGTATTTTAAAAGTTGACACTTAGAAACTTTTTCTCATAGAATCACCAATGTTATCCTATGGAAGGAAATTCACTTAGCAGGTAAAAACTGTTATCGTTACTTTTTCTTACTCAGTGTTGGATCCTGGATCCAGCACTGGTGCATCTCCTGTAAACAGTTGAAAGAATGCGTTTAAGTCATACAGGCGATTTTTAAGGAATATTTGTAGTTTGTGAAAATCGACACTTTGAAACTTTTCAGCTGAAAACCAGACAATGGATTCCTATGGAAGAAAATATAAGTTACTGGTAAGTACGGTTAAAATTACTTTTCAGGGTCAGTGCTGGGCTAAAAGATGCAGCACTGAGGTCTCTCCTGATAACAGGTGAGTAAATCGGAATTCGTATTTCGGCTGATTTTAGAGGAATATTTTAAAGTTCCAAAACTCCACACTTAGAAGAATTTCCAACTGAAACCAGTCAATGTTAGCCTATGGAAGGAAATTCAAGTTACTGGTAAGTACGGTTAAAATTACTTTTGAGGATCAGTACTGGGCTGAAAGATGCAGCACTGAGGTCTCTCCTGATAACAGGTGAGTAAATTTGAATTCGTATTTCGGCTGATTTTAGAGGAATATTTTAAAGTTCCAAAACTCCACACTTAGAAGAATTTCCAAGTGAAACCAGTCAATGTTAGCCTATGGAATGAAATTCAAGTTACTGGTAAGTACGGTTAAAATTACTTTTCAGGACCAGTACTGGGCTGAAAGATACAGCACTGAGGTCTCTCCTGATAACAGGTGAGTAAATCGGAATTCGTATTTCGGCTGATTTTAGAGGAATATTTGTATGTTTCAAAAATCAACACTTAGAAACTTTTTCAGCAAAAAGCAGGCAATGATATCCTATGGAAGGAAATTCAAGTTACTGGTAAGTACGGTTAAAATTACTTTTGAGGATCAGTACTGGGCTGAAAGATGCAGCACTGAGGTCTCTCCTGATAACAGGTGAGTAAATAGGAATTCGTATTTCGGCTGATTTTAGAGGAATATTTTAAAGTTCCAAAACTCCACACTTAGAAGAATTTCCAAGTGAAACCAGTCAATGTTAGCCTATGGAAGGAAATTCAAGTTACTGGTAAGTACGGTTAAAATTACTTTTCAGGACCAGTACTGGGCTGAAAGATACAGCACTGAGGTCTCTCCTCATAACAGGTGAGTAAATCAGAATTCGTATTTCGGCTGATTTTAGAGGAATATTTGTATGTTTCAAAAATCAACACTTAGAAACTTTTTCAGCAAAAAGCAGGCAATGATATCCTATGGAAGGAAATTCAAGTTACTGGTAAGTACGGTTAAAATTACTTTTCAGGATTAGTACTGGGCTGAAAGATGCAGCACTGAGGTCTCTCCTGATAACAGGTGAGTAAATCCGAATTCGTAGTTCGGCAGATTTTAGAGGAATATTTGCACAATGGTGAAGGTAGGGGCGGGGCCTGAGGTGACATCTGTGCAAACGCGCCCCGTGGCGCGTTTTAAGTTGGGGGATTAAGTCCCCTTGAATCATGAGGGTCCCTAGGGGCCAACTAGTCCACCAGAAACCTCCAGTATGCGCCAGGGGCTGCGTTGCAGAGACTGTAGAGAGGCCACACCCCTTTTACACCTCTCTGCAACGCAGCTCTGTGGCGCTTTCTGGATGTACCTGTTGGGCTAGTTGGCCCCAGGGACCCTCAGGATTGAAGGGGATTTAATTCCCCATCTTAAAACGCGCCACGAGGCCTGTTTGCACACATGTCACCTGAAGCCCCGCCCTCCCTTCACCACTGTGCAAACGCGCCCCGTGGCGCGTTTTAAGTTGGGGGATTAAGTCCCCTTGAATCCTGAGGGTTCCTGGGGGCCAACTAGCCCACCATGTACCTCCAAAAGCGCCACAGAGCTGCGTTGCAGAGAGGTGTATAAAGGGGCGTGGCCTCTGTACACCTCTCTGCAACGCAGCCCCTGGCGCATACTGGAGGTTCCTGGTGGGCTAGTTGGCCTCAGGGACCCCAGTATTCAAGGGGTGACTTCCCCATCTGCAAACGCGCCAGGGGCGCGTTTGCAGAGTGGTGAAGGAAGGGGGCGGGGCCTGCGGCCCGATTTTTTATTTTATTTTTTTCCCCTGAAGGGGGCTGTGTGGAAAAGCAATTGTCTTTGGATATTGGAAGCGAGAGCAGGTTTCCCTGCTCTCTCTTCCAATATCCAAAGCAGTTTGCAATGACAGGACGGGAGCCGCGAGGCTCCGTCCTGTCATTGCAAACAGCAGTGTCCCGGGGTAGGCACCCCGGGACACTGCAGGAGCCGGCCCCTGGGGGTGGCGGTCCCCAGGGCCACCACAGGCTCCAGGAGGGGGCCGCGCGGCCCCCTCCCCACATCAGCAAAGCCCCGGGGAGGTGGTGGTCCCCGGGGCTCGGGGTCCAAAACGGACCCCCATTTTAATTGTTAGTGCCCGGGGAGGTGGCGGTCCCGGGGCGTGTGGGGGGCTCGAGCCCCCCCACACAACAAAAGTACAAAAAAAGAAGCCCCGGGAGGTGGTGGTCCCCGGGGCTGCGGGAGGAGCTCAGAGCCCTCCCGCACCATTTAAAAGAAAGCCCCGGGGGTGGCAGTCCCCGGGGCTTGGGAGGCCCTTTGAGGCCCCCATACATAAATTTAACCCCTCCACCATGCCCCGGGACTTGGGCCACCCGGGGGCAAATACAATCGAGCGCGGAGACCGCCCTTCGATTTTTATTTTTCGGCAGGATTCGCGCTCCCTGAGCGCATCCTGCCGATTTAAAAAAAAAAAAAATGCTTTTTTCTGCCCAGGGGTCCTTGTGGGACCCCTGAGCAGACCTAGAGGGTCAGGGTGTTTCTACCCTGCCCCCTTTGTGCGTTTTGCGCACTTTTTTACTGCTTTCTTGTTCCTCGGTTCTACCGAGGAACAAGATGGCTGCCAACACTTCCTGGTTTGGAGTGTTGACAGCCAATTAGCAGACAGCTCGTGATCGGGAGGGTGCGCGAATCCGACGCGGCCATAGATATATATGTACTTTTACTTTTGATTTTCTCAGCAACTACTGAACGGATTTACACCATTTAACAAAAGGGTTCTTTCTGAACCAAGAACTACCTCTTTGCCAAATTTGGTGTAATTCCGTTCAGCAGTTCAGGCTGTAGCCGTGTCTAAAGTTTCCTATGGAAAATTGATTTTTTGACTCTTATTTTTTAATTTCTCCGCAACTACTGAACGGATTTACACCATTTAACAAAAAGGGTTCTTTCTGAACCAAGAACTACCTCTTTGCCAAATTTGGTGTAATTCCGTTCAGCAGTTCGGGCTGTAGCCGTGTCTAAAGTTTCCTATGGGAAAATGAATGGGGAAAACACGTTTTGGGACCCCCTTTTTCTCGGCCCCGCTTGACGAATCACCCTGAGACTTTCAGGGTAGGAGCGGACCGGAGCGGGCCATAAAGTTTGAAAATTTCGCGAAGATTCGTCAACCGACGCAAGAGTTATTTCAAATAGAATGTCGCGGATTTCCTATGGAAAATAGGTCCTAACTATAACTATCTACTGGCGACCGCCAGTAGATAATATATATATATATATATATATATATATATATATATATATATATATATATATATATATATACATACATATATACATATATATAAGATCTATCAATATGTGTGTGCACACACTCCTATATGTACTATATGTATATATTTATATAAATACACAAATAGATGTGTTTCGGGAGTGTGTGTGAGACACCTATAGTGGGTGCTGTCTTGTGTCTGGACAAAGCTATATCTGTCTGGAGAGCTCTTATAAGAGCTAAACATTTGTTAAGCCGGCCGGAGGAGCTATTCCTTTGCTTATCCGGACTTCCCTGGGGCATCCTTCCCCCCCATTTTTTCCTACCTCTCTCCTGGATTTGCTGCGGCCGCACACTGCCTTAATTGGGCTGGTGGGCAGCCTGGGCAGCGTAGCTGAGAGGCTACCTGCTGGGGGTGTCCCGGGGTGTGGTGTGCCAGCCATGCCTCACCCATGTGGCTCTGCGGGTCGGGATTCTGCGCCTGGTGCTGGCCTCGGACGCAGCCGCCTTCTTGGGTGCAGGGTCACCGCTGCTGGCCAGTGCTTCTCGCTGTGAGGGGGCCTGTAGCGGCCCTGTTATGCATTCACGCCCGACCTGGCTGACATCTTGGGGCCCCGGTATGCTGTTGTGGCCCCCTCTTGCTGTCCTCTGCAGGGCCTGAAAATCCACCCAGAGACTGCCTGTGAGTGACTGCTGACACACGCTGCTGGGACGTGCTGATTGGGAGTGCCACCATCTCTTTTTTACTCCTTTCATATTTTCTGCTTTTCTGTCACTTTCTTTCGCTTTCTGCATTTTTTCTGCTTTTCTGTCACTTTCTTTCACTTTCTGCATTTTTCTGCTTTTCCACTTTTTCCTCTTCTCACTTTTGTTCCTTTTTCTCGCTATGTCCCTGCAGCTGCTTGTCCCCTGTGGCCCCACACCCCTCCAGCACTGCTTACCTGCTGCTCCCACCTCCCAGCTGTCTAGCCCTTCCCCTCCTGCTACTTAATGGAGTCCGCTGCGTGGCCGCACTGCTGCACGCTGAAGGCACCTGGACCACGCCCAGCTCCACGGACCCTGGTCCTCGGACCATCCACCTCTATGACACCAACACCCTCCATGCCCTCAACACCAGACGCCACACTGCTTGCCGCCGGGCATCGCCAAATTACACCCAGGGCCTTTGTTCCTACCGAAACTGCAGCTGTACCTTCGCCTGCCACCGCACACCAGCCCCACCCACCGCACGACCGACAAATACCGGACCCGACCGCCTCAGCTGTATCCTGCTCAACACACGCTCCCTCTACAAAAACACAGTGGAGATCTGGGACCTACTCTACTCCATTGACCCCGACATCACCTTCCTCATGGAAACCTGGATGAACTCCATCTCTGCCCCGGACATCGCCACTGACATCCCGGATGGCTACAAGATCATTCACAGGGACTGCATCAACAAACCGGGTGGAGGCATCCCCATCGTACACAAAAGTACCCTCTGCCTCACCACTCGGACGACCACTTGACCAACATGGAGCACCTTCACTTCCAGGTCCAGACCAACCCGAACACCACCCTCTGCGGCACCCTCATCTGCAGACCCCAAGGACCCCGTCCAACCTTCAGCGACTCCATCATCGACTTCATCGTACCACAAGCTCTGGCCTCCACAGACTACATCCTCCTCGGCGACTTCAACTTTCACCTGGACCACCCCAACGACAAGAACACATTGTCCCTGCTGGAGAACCTCACCACCGTCAGATTCAAACAACGGGTCACCTACCCAACCCACTCAGCAGGACACACGCTCAACCCCATCTTCTCCGCCAGCAGCAACATCACCTTCAGCCACACCTCTGAGCTCCTTTGGACCGACCACCGCTGCGTCCAAACCCACCGTACACCACTGCGCCCATCGATACCCTTACAGAAGTTGGAACAAAGTCACAGAAGAACAGCTCACCACCTCCCTCAGTGAAACCCCACCTACGACATCCACGGATACTAATACCTCAGCACGCAACCACCACATATGGCTCTCCAACTGAGCCGACACACTGGCTCCCCTCAAAGAAAACTCAGGCAAGCGACATTCCAAAAAAGCCAGCTGGTTCTCTCCCGCCCTTCATGAGTCCAGACGCACCTGTAGACGGCTTGAGAAGAGATGGAGAAAATCAGCAAGACCCCGGAGGACCACTCAAGCCTTCAAAACCGCTGTCACCGCACACCACCACCTCATTAGAACAAAGAAAGCAGCCCTACAAGAAAGGATCAACACCAACGCACTCAATAGCAAAGAACTTTTCGCCATGGTCAAAGAATTCACCAAACCCAGCACAGAGACAGCAGGCATCCCACCCTCCCAAGACCTCTGCAACAACCTCAGCACCATCTTCCACTGCAAGATTAAGGAGATCTAAGACAGCTTCAACAGCCTCAATACCCAAAACCCTCTCACACCACCCGTTACCACCGCACCCAATGACAATGGACCCCAGCAGACCCTGCTCAGTTGGACTCCCTCACTGCTGACAACACCCTCAAGATCATGAAGAGCATTCTTTCTGGAGCTCCCTCGGGCCCCTGCCCGAAAGACATCTTCAACAGAGCCGCCACCTCCATTGCCCCGAACTCTGCTGCACCATCAGCTGCTCCATCAACTCTGCCACCTTCCTGAAAGACTGGAAACACGCAGAGATCAACCCCTTGCTGAAGAAACCCTCTGCCGATCCGAAGACCTCAAAAACTTAAGACCCATCTCTCTGCTCCCTTTCCCAGCCAAGGTCATTGAGAAGGCAATCAACGCCCAACTTTCTGAGTTCATAGAAGAGAACTACATCCTGGACCTCTCCCAATACGGCTTCCGAAGCAACCACATCTCCAAGACTGCCCTCCTCGCAGCCACAGATGACGTCTGCACCCTCCTCGACTGAGGTGAAACTGCAGCCCTCATCCTCCTGGACCTCTCGGCTGCCTTCGACACCATATCCCACCGCACCCTATGCACAAGACTCCACGAAGCCGGCATCCGCAACAAAGCCCTGGAATGGATCCGCTCCTTCCTCACTGGCCAAACACAGAGAGTCAGACTACCACCGTTGCACTCTGAACCCACAGAGATCAGCTGCAGAGTACCTCAGGGCTCCTCTCTGAGCCCCACTCTCTTCAACATCTACATGGACTCGCTTGCAGCCATCGTCAGGAACCACAAACTCAACATCTTCACCTACGCCAATGACACACAGCTGATCCTCTCCCTCACCCACGAACCCACAGTCGCTAAGAACAACTTCCATGACAGGATGAAGGCTGTTGCCACCTGGATGAAGGACAGCTGCCTCAAGCTCAACTCAGAGAAGACTGAAATCCTCATCCTGGGCTCCACCCACTCCGCCTGGGACGACTCCTGGTGACCCACAGATTTTGGATCCCCCCACACTCACAGATCATGCACGAAACCTTGGCATCATTCTGGACTCCTCACTCACCATGAACCACCAGATCAACGCAGTATCATCATCCTGCTTTCACATGCTACATCTGCTCCGAAAGATCTTCAAGTGGATCCCCACTGAGTCTAGAAAGATGGTCACCCACACACTCATCAGCAGCAGACTCGACTACGGCAACACACTCTACGCCGGCATCAATCAGAAACTCCTCAAGAAACTGCAGAACATTCAGAACGCCTCCGCCAGACTAATCCTCAATATCCCCTGCCGCAGCCACATCACCGGTCACCTGAGAGACCTCCACTGGCTCCCAGTCAACAAAAGAATCACCTTCAAGCTCCTCACACGAGCCTACAAAGCCCTACACAACGTGGGACATGCGTACCTCAACCACCGCCTCGCACTCCACTCACCCACCAGAGCCCTCCGCTCTGCCCAACTGGCCCTGGCCACGTATCCGCACGACCACGGCCGGAGGAAGATCCTTCTCCTACCTCGCAGCAAATACCTGGAATTCAGAAAGGACCTCAAGACCTGGCTCTTCGACTGAACCACAGTGCCTTCGACGGATCAGCAGTCCCCCCCACCAGCGCCTTGAGACCCTTACGGGTGAGTAGTCGCGCTTTACAAGTCACATGATTGACTGATAGACTCATGTGTCAAGGGCTGCTTTTATTCAATTCAAAGCTGTGATACAGTGCCTGGAGTGGTAAAACGCTTTGGTTATTTTATATTTTGGCATGGATGGCACTAGCTAATCCTATGTTTAAAGACTTTGCTGTAAAAATGACAAAAGACTTAGGGCCTGATTACGAATTTAGCTCTCCGATGGACCACCAAACCCACAGTGGCGGTGCGGCTACCGGCGGTCCGACTGCCGTATTACGAGTTTGATGGTTGGACCGGCATAGGACCGCTGTTACCACAGGGATCCACGATCCCTGTCAGTCTTGCAGCGGTCTGAGACCCGCAATATGCCAGTGGTGCTGCTGCAGCACCGGCAAGCAAATTACGAGTTTCCTCACCGCTACAGTTTTCATGGCGGTAAGCCCACCATGAAAAGTGTGGTGGTGAGGAAACTCTGTTGCCTCTAGGCCAGGGGATGCATGCAGGGGGGCACATGGTTTGCACCTCTGTCTGTATGCACCCCCTGTTCCAGCACGGCATGGACTTCACAGTCCATGCTGTGCTGAAACACGCTGTGATGGTTACATGGCGCTGCCTTTCTAAGGCTCACATATGAGTCTTTGATAGGCACCGCTGTGGGCCGTCTAGCCGCCGCAGGACTACCCGACCTGTATTCCAATCGGAATACGGCGGGCGGCCAGACTACTGGTTTGGCGGTCTTGGAGCGTGGCGCTGGCGTGGCAGCCTGCTCCAAGACCGCCAAACTAGTAATCAGGCCCTTAGTCACTTTCTAGCTTGGAGTGGATGGAACTGTACAAATCCTATGCTTAAAAACTTTGCTAGAATAATGGACATTTGAGGTAAGCAGATTTGGTGGTGTTGTAGAGTGCCCAATAGAAAGGAGCTGCACTCCATGTAAACTTGGGAACTACCCAGAGTTCCCTGCTTCCTCTTTTGCATAATTTAGACGGCACTCTAATCCTGAAACGATAAAGATTTATACATATGTGTGCACACCCATATATATGCATTATATGTGTGTGTGTTTTCTTTTTATTTTGTATGTGAGAACCCCTTTTTTATTCCATACCTCCCTTTACCTCTACCCCCTTCCTAAACCCTAAAATCACCATTACCTCCCTTTACCTTTACCCACCCCTAAAATCAAAAATTATTCTTACCTCCCTTTACCTCTAACCACCTCTAAACCCTAAAATCATCCTTACCTCCCTTTATCTCTACACGCACATAAAAAAATTATGTTATTTACAAAAATAATTACCTATGTGATAAGTACGGTGTGACAAATGTAGAAATATTTACCTGCGTTGCAAATGGATGCATGTAATGGATGCATGGTAAAGGCTGGTTTCTTGTTTTATATTCTGTTAAATGTGTGTTATATTAATTTTAGTTAATTCAATGTAGTCCTTATCATATCCTTTCAGGATATGTAATATTCATTTCAATATGTAATATTAATTTTAAAGCTAATCAACATAAGTTCATTGCAATCCATATTCATTTGAACAGGGGTGATATTCATTTAAACATGGCTTGGTTCATTTCGATATGTGCTTATTAATTTCAAAGCATTCTACATTTATCTCAAATAGTTTCATATTCATTTAAAAAATGTCATATTCATTTTAATAAATGTCATATTCATTTTGATGTGGCCATATTAATTTCAACAGGTGTCATATTCATTTCAAAGTGGTTCATATTCATCTTAACATGTGTCATATTCTTTTCAATAAATGTCATATTCATTTCAATGGATGTCAGATTCAGCTTAACACCTGTCATATCAATTTTAACATGGGTCACATCCATTTCAACATAGGTCATATTCATTTCAATACATGAAATATTCATTTTGTTGTATATCATATTAATTTCAAAGCATAACATATCATTTTGACAAGTTTCATTTTATTTTCAGCCATTTTAAGCCATTTTGAATCAATTTCAATGGGGCTCATATTCATTTCAATGTATGTCCTATTCATCTTAGCATATATCATATTACTTTCAATGGATGTCTCATTCGAAATAACAAATCTTATATTAATTTTAACATGAATCATATCCATTTCAACACGTATCATAATCATGTCAATGTGTATCAAATTACTTTCAAAACAAGCTGTATTCAATTGAATAAATGTCATGTTCATTTTGATGCTACTCGTATTCATTTTAAAACATGTCAAATTAATTTCAATGGACCTCATATTCATTTCAACTCATTTCATATTCATTTTAACTTGTGTTAGATTTTTTTCAATCAATGTTATATTTATTTCAATATATGTCATATTCATATTAACACTTGCCATGTTCATTTTAAGATGCAACTTATCCATTTTAACATATATCATATTCATTTGAATATGTATCATATTAATTTCAATGCATGCCATAATAATTTTGACAAATGTCATGAGAATTTCAGCTTTGTTCATACTCATTTTAAGGCATGTCAAATTCAGTTCAATGGGGCTTATATTTATTTCAACACAAGCCATATTCATTTGAAATCATCTCCTATTCATTTCTATATATCTCATATTCATTGCAATCTAGATAATATTCATTTCAACTCAATTTATATTCATTGCAACATGTGTTATTTTCATTTCAGTGTATGCTATTACAATTTCAATATGCATTATATTCTTTTCAGAATATAATATATTCATTTCAGTAACTTATATTCATTTCAATCTGTCATATTCATTTTAATGTATGTCATATTCCTCTTGGCATATGTCAGTCATTTCAAGGAATGTCCCATTCTTTTTGATGCATATTGTATTTGTTTCACTGATTGCTATATTGTTTATAGTGTGGGCCATATTCATTAAAGTATCATTGATTTATATTTCAATATATCTCTTATTCAATTCAGAGTGTGTGTTATTCATATTAATCACTAAGTTGTATATTCACTCTGCCAGGTTTCATATTTGTTTTGGTTCAAGTCAGATTCACTCTGCCAGGTATCATATTTACCTTGACAGATATTATATTCATTCTGGTGTGTGTCATAATCATTTTGCATCACGATATGCATTTCAGAAGGTGTCGTATATGGGGATCTGTAATTTTGACGTGAACGGCTTCCCATACTAAAAGACTTCATTTCAGCGAAATCAGGAGCAGAAGGAAGAAAGATGGTGAGTCACGCACTAACAGAGGGCCACTGAAAATAGGCAGTAAAAATGCGACATAACTTGTATACAAATAGGTGACATGACAAGGAACGTTATGCTGCAATATTAGCGGGAACAAACAGTGGCAATATTGAAAGAAACCCAACAAGACTTTTTTCCTACATTCTTTGGATCAAATCAGTAACACAAGCTGTTAAATATATCTGAATCAGCAGTGGGCAATAAACCACAAACATGAAGTCTCCAGCACCAAAACACTATAGTGGGCTCACAGCACACAATATCTTAAGAGACTGGTAAGTTAATTCATGTGTTGTTCTGATAGACTTAAAGGAAGATTCTCCCATTCCACGAATGTAAAACTTGACACCGCTGAAAAAGGCGCAATCAATTTTACACTTTCAAATGAAAATGAATAAATTTATGCAGTGACATTATCCACAGTAAATAGAGGCAAGCCCGCAAACATCAGAAAAAGAGAAACCACAAACCACTTCTACAAAGCAATACACCATAAATATTCTTTCTTTGTAACAGACCAAAAACACAGATTAGCCAAGACTGAGACAGACATGTAGCCCTGCATAAAGGTTTGTATTTTCACTGCAATCATATTTCTCCAGTCATCCGTCTCCCCTGCCTTACTGATATACACACACAATTTGCATGTGTTGTTTTTTGAAAGATAAGAGTTTTAGTAAAATATGTTACTGGGCAACACCACCGACCCCACGCCTCCTTTCACGGAGCAATATCTACTAGCCTACGAGGTGTCTGATGGTACTAATTTACTTTTATGCAGAGTCAGTGCAGACTGGCAAATTGGCAATCAATAAATACTGCCTGTAGGATATAAGAGCAACCCCTAAATATTGTTTAACATTCTTCTATTTGGGATAGTAAAAGGAGTGAGGTTCCAAAACCTATTTTGAAGTGGCACTGGAACTATGCTGTACAATAAAGTTATTCCACTAGCATACTGGAGTGGCCTGGAGTTTCGTAGGTGACATTGTGTGAGAGGGCAAAGTAGAGGGAAACAGACCCTAAGGCCTAAAATCAGTTCATAGCACCCAAACTTTACCTATTCTGATCAGATATTACCTGCAGTGCTCTCCATCTCCAGTGGAAACATGGCAGACTGATGTCAGGCATTCTGACATATTGGATGCAGCAAGCTCTATCACTAGTCCAACTGGTGAGTGGTCAGATAGTGTATATGGGAGCTAATCAACCCCCATGGCCCTACCACAGACACTCCATGTTCGAGCCCAGTAATTGAGCCGTGCCCAGGAACCAGTGCAAAAGAAACAATTGATGGACGGAATGCTGGACAATGCAAACATTCACCCCCAGTCACAAGGATCTGGGTTAAATCCATCATTCTTTTGCTCACCACACCACCTCAGTTTGGACCCAGCCATATGCAAATCAGTCTTGACCCTGTTCCTTGTGGGAACTGGGGTGAATGTATGACATTGTTCTGCATTCTGTCCATCAATTGTTCTTTTTGCATCTGTCCCCCCGAATGGGATGGGTATGCCCAGACGTGGGTCCCGTGCTCTCCATGCCACTGGAGTCAAGCTATCCTGGCTGATGAGGGGTGAAACCCTGAAACCGGTCCTAGGATGCTTGGTTCCAGTCCAGGGAGGACCTGGCCTGGCAGTTCGGGCTGGACTGTTCCCATAGGGCACAGGGTCAAGACTGATTTGCATATGGCTGGGTTCAAACTGGAACGGCATGGTGAGCAAAAAAACGATGGATTTAGGCCCAGATCTCTGTACTGGGGTGAATGTATGACATTGTTCTGCATTCTGTCCATCAATTGTTCTTTTTGCATTTGTCACCCCGAGTGGGACGGGTATGCCCAGACGTGGGTCCCGTGCTCTCCATGCCACTGGAGTCAAGCTATCCTGGCTGATGAGGGCTGAAACCCTGAAACCGGTCCTAGGATGCTTGGTTCCAGTCCAGGGAGGACCTGGCCTGGCAGTTCAGGCTGGACTGTTCCCATAGGGCACAGGGTCAAGACTGATTTGCATATGGCTGGGTTCAAACTGGAACGGCATGGTGAGCAAAAAAACGATGGATTTAGGCCCAGATCTCTGTACTGGGGTGAATGTATGACATTGTTCTGCATTCTGTCCATCAATTGTTCTTTTTGCATATGCCCAGGAACCAGTGCCTCTAATAAATTCACCAAGTCACCATTTTCCATGATATCTGTTGGATCTGGACTCTCTGCAAGGTCGCCCCCAAACCTTTTGCCTTTACCCACTAGAGCTAATGCTCTCACCTTAAAACATGGTAACATTTGCTTATCCCCAATAGGCATATTTGATTTACTAATAAGTCCCTAGTAAAGTGGTACTGCATGTATCCAGGGCCTGTAAATTGATTGCTGCTAGTGGACCTGCAGCACTTATTGTACCACCCACTCAAGTAGCCCTTTGCCATTGCAGTCTGTGTGTGCAGTTTTAAACTGCCATTTCGACCTCACAAATTAAACCTTTACCACACCCAAACCTTCCTTCTTAATACATGCAAGTCACCCGTAGGGTAGGCCCTAAACAGCCCATGATGCAAGGTGCAATGTATTTAAAAAGTAGGACATGTCATACTCTGGTAGTGAAAAACTCTTAAATTTGTTTTTCACTACTTAAAAAGGCCTACCTCACCCATAGGATAACATTGGAGTTACCTTATTACACTTAATAAGCTGTAATTTCCAAATGGGAGCAGGTAACTAGTTCATGTTTGGTGTCTTTGGAATTGTAATGAAAACTCCTCTCTCATGGTAAAATCGGATTTAAAATTACAATTTTGAAAATACCACTTTTAGAAAGTTGGCATTTTCCTGCCTGAGCCATTTAATCCCTATAGCCTGCTCCTGGGTCACATGGCAGGCTTTAGATGACAGATGAGTTTTGTATATTCCTCCTAGATAGTCACATACAATAGAGAGCGTAGGCATGCCTCGATGGGCCATTACTGGCAGGATGGGAGTGCGGAGCCGGTCAAATCCCTACTTTCACTTGAATAGGATGTGTTCTGCCTCCTCACAAAGGGCTGCATATTCCCTGTAATCAGTGTGGAGCCAGGACAGGGGAGGCAGGATGCCTGGGGATGTCAAAGGGAAGGGCACCAGGTTTAAACACTGGACCTCAGATACCAACTCTTCTGTACAATTCTGGATCTGTGGAGACTCTGCCCGAAAGAAGGACTGCTGTGCTGCTGATAGGAATACCATTCTGCTGGACTGCTGCCCTGCTAGACCACTGCCTTGCTGGCTTGCTTGACTGCTGCCCTGCTACCCTCCGGCCTGAGTCTGAGAGATTGGACCTGCACCTGAACCCAGCACTCCCAGAGTGACTCCAAGGCTAGTCTGCTGGCCTCCTGTTCAGGGCGAGAAGGACATAATAGGCACACAACCACCGGAATCAGCACCCAGATCCCGCTGGAGCAAGCCTCTGACCCCCCATGTGGTGACACTCTGGTCCTGGACCCTTGGTATGGCCTCAGAGAGGCTGAATTAAAGTTTTTGGGCTCTTCGCAACTGCGTTGGTGCTGAACCCTTGGCACTCACATAGCCCATCAACGTGACGTTCTGTCAGCCCCATCCTTCATGCTACAGCATCGATTGCTCGTGGAGAGCGCCATCTCAAACCACTGGTCATCTGTGATGACAACAGGATCTTTGTGCTACAATGACGCCCGGCTGCTCTTCGTGCTACATCTATGATTGTCGGCGACGCTTCCCTGCTTCTTGCTACCCTCTCCACCATAAACTGAACTATTTGCACTGGACTAAGAATGTAACTTTTCAGCGGGACTAACTTGGTCCCTGTATTTAACCTGCGCTCCATTACGGTTGGCTTGAACTTGAGACTTTCTCCCGGTCTTGCATGACCATATAGCCATGAGTGGCCTTGGGGTTTTTAGTGCTATTTTCACTGAAATCTTTAAAATTACATATCTCCGGGTCTAATGATTGGACTTTTGTTGTTTTGGGCTTATTTTATTTATTAAAAATTACTAACGTTTTCTAAGTCTTTTGTGGGATCCTTCTGTGGTGTGTTTCTACTTTGCTACTGTTTGAAGTGTGGCACAAATACTTTACACATTGTCTCTGAATTAAGCCTGACTGCTCCGTGTCAAGCTACCCGAGGATTGAGGGTTTAGCACAGGGTAATTTAGGGTTTGCTTGTGACTTCACCCTAAGAAGACTGTGGTTCTTGCTTGAGTAAGGCTTCACCCCCCTCTACCAGTAACTCAATTTCTTACAACATCCTTCTGAGCTGATGCCTCTGCATGGTCCATCTAAGTGTCCACATTTGAGCAGTCAAGCCACCTATTTAAGACCAAGTTAAAATCTCCCCCCCTGCTCCACGCCCAGTATCTTGCAAGGGGAGATCATTAGAGTTCGGGCCATTTACAGTTGTTTAGGCTGAAGCATGTTATAGCAGCCCTGTGGATCATCATTTCTGATAGGAACTGAAATGGCATGTCCTGTTTAACCATTATAGCAGTCCCCCTGGCATAGGTAGAGTAGTTCACCAAAGAACTATGTCTGCTCCGTTTAGAAGCAAGGTGTAAAGCCCCCACTGCATCAAAATGTGTCTCCTGTAGGAGACCTATTTATATCTTATGTTTTGCTTTGGGGGATTGTTTAACCCTCGGACATTCCATGTCAGAAAATGAACCGACTCGACATGGGATGGGGTATTACTCCGAGGCATATAGGTACTCGAGCAGGGAGTAGCCCCATCTTTTGGTAAACATCTGGGGCCTCGTCTGATAGTTTAGGATAATGTGTGTTGGCACGTTGGCGAGCGTTCTTCTCTGTGTTGCATAGATTTCTGTGTCCCGTATGCCTCCCGCCTCCCACACTACCCACTTCAACTAGCCAGCAAATTATCCCATACCATCTGCAACAGAACAAGCAACAAATAAACATCTCTCTAACAAGCAACATAACAAATTTCAAGTAGATCACTTTGGGGTAGTCCAGATTGCTGGCCAATCAACACCTCCTGGGTTGGAGGTGCCTGCTGGACATGACATTCCCATATTTGGATGGCTAACTGTAAAGGGCAAGGATGGTCTAAATGTATTCAGTCATATTGCCAATATCTCCAGATTCTGGGGCACCCATCAGCTATAAGTTGTTGTACATAGGCCTAGCCTCCAAATCTTCATTTTTGGTTTTAATAAGGTCGAAGATTTTCGCCATATTTAGAAGGTTCTCAATGTGACCAGATGTGTCATTTTCAAGTGTGGAGATTTGGGTTTCGGCGGTGGTGATAAATTTGTCATGCTTGTTGAGAGTAGAAGTCATTGTGTCCAATCTGCTGGTGAGTGTATCCAGTTTACTGTCTATGGATGTGAGGCTTTTTTGCATTGATAGCAGGAGTGTCTTAACGTCTGGTTCCTCAGTGTCTCTGAAACAGATGTAGCAGCTCGCTCAGACACCTGGGGTCTGTTAGGCTCATGCAATTCAAAAAGGAATTTAGCTTGCTTTGGGTGATAAGCAGCCCAGTCTGCTGTTGCTGGTTGTGTGTGTAGCCTCTCTCCCTCTGCGATCCCCTTTCAAGGTGTCCCATGCTGTCTGTGGGACTCAGGCTTCCCACCACTACAAGAGGCAGGGTTATAGGCCCCCCAACAATGGCAGATAGCATTATCTTGGGGGAGAGTTGGCACAGACAGGTAGTATTATTTATGGGATGCCACCGCTGTAGTAACCAGAGGTGCACCACAGGGGTGAAACACTGGGGGCTCGAGCAGGCCCCCTGTTGTCTCAGCTTCTCGTTTAAGGCCGACCAGTCCTCAAATGGCCTCTTTTGCCACCACCCCCCAACAGCACTGCCAGATCTACTGTTGTCACCACAGTGCCCTCCACAGGCCCTCCGCCGCTCACCTGTGTGGCCCTGTATGGTAGTGGATGCTGGGTTTCCTCTCTGCCGGCCTCTGGAGGTCCTCACCAGCACTGCACTCTCTTCTGCCTCACTCACCTCCTCTGCGCCTCGGGTTGCTATCTTGTGGCTCATGGTGGCCTCAGTCAGTTTGTCATTTCACTGTATTTCTGACCTCTGGCGGTCTAAATTTTGGAGCAGTCCACTCCCTGGCAGTAGCTGTAACGGAACCCGCTGGAGGACCCATTCTGACAACCCCCGTTATATTGCCGGATAGTCAGCCCAGCACAAGGAGCCTCATGAGTGTGCAGCCATCTTTGAGCCAGGCACTCTGGCACCCCCCCCACCTCTCAGAGACTAATAACATCAGATATATAATATTCACTCATATCAATTACAGGGGTAGTGCAATTTCTCTCAGATGGCCTGCTTATTTCAATGGTATCCTCCTCAAGAAAAGAGTAGATTGAAATTGTGGTATTTGACATGGGTGATCACATACAGCAGACCTCTATATGTGCTCTGTTTCAATTGCAACCTTTTAAAAAACTAAAAGGTGAATTGTCCAATTGTCCTCAAATGTTTGTCTTTTAAGAAAAGAACAATCAACTCTTTCAGATAAATTTCTATCTTGAGGAACTATAAATCTACTGCAATCAGATTGATGCTCCTCGAAAAAAATGGTTTTCATTAATGTAAGCAATTGTTCAATATTATGAATTTTCCAATGTTTTTACCTGATTCTAACTGTAAAGGTCTGAGATGAGCCACGAGTAGAAACGTGTATGTCTATTTCAATTGCAATTATTTTCGAAGATGTATGTAGATCCGTCTGCAAGCCATACCTAGAATTTATAGTTTTTAAATGCACTGGCTAATTTAAAGATAATGGGTGCAAAGAAGGAGACATAGTACTCAAAGACCTAGCAGTGTTCTTGAATACCTTGAACTACTGTAGGACATTGTCTGTAGACTGATAAATAATGTGCTGCCAATAGTTATGGAAAAAACAAAGCAGACAGCTTGGGGTCTTATCAAGACAGCTGGACCCATGACTGTATTTTTAGTGATGCTCTCCATCATTCGGCATGCCACATTGCACTCACTAAGAATGAGATAATACTGCGGGGAATGAGGAGAAGCAAGATGGCGGTTGGCTGAGGTAACGTAGAGGCACCGCTAACGACGCTAGCACCCTGATCCATTGCGGACCCCCTCCCTGCAGGCTGTAATGCATCCACCACCAACAGAATGCTAATGACGATTCTAAGTCGCTTGCTGGGATTGTTACAAGAAAATACCTGCCACTGTACTCCTCCCTGCTTCGTGGTGCTGAGGCAGCAGGAACAGGCGCTGAGACGTACCTGTCAGAGGATATATGGGACGCGGCAACCTGAGTTCTGCGTGAGCTGCTGGTCCACCGCTGAGGTATACGGCGGTCCATTCGCTGGCATGAAGCCGAAGGGCTCCACGGCAGTGGTCTTGACTCGTGGTAAGGCGGCGGTTGGCGTGCAGAGTCCAGCTGCGGAGACAGCGACGGAGGCTTGTGGAACGACGGGAGGAGCTCCGCGGCAACAGGGACGCCCCGGGCAGACTACAATCCGGAAAGATCCCGCTGAGAGAAAAGGAAAAGCTGAAATGAACTATCAGCATAAACCTGGCCCGACGATCGTGGAACTGTTCTCGGGAATGAAGAAACCCGACGTGGAAGGTAAGGATCCGCCAGGCGATGCAGCGCCGGATCTAGTGCCGACTGGAGATGCGTCCCCCCGAGTTCCAACCCTACAGGTAGATACTCAAAAACTGGTAGCACTGGGTCAGCTAGAGAAAGACTCGATAATTGATATACCCTAGATCCGGAGCAAACAGATACCGGCGAGTGACAGCCCAATACTTTTATTGCCTAACAACATGGAAAAAGCAATAATTACAGAGGCGGCTGAAGCTGTGGATGAGGCTGACCAAGGCGGGCAACTGGGTCGGCTGAAGAATGCTTATGTGATTCAGGAAAATACTATTGCTGTTGATGCGGGTGCTGCGATGAGACTGGAGTCACAGTCAACCAAAGAAATAGCATCACCGCATGTGATATGTCCTGCAACTGCTGGAAGGAAGCACGAACAAAGAAAGGGGCGATTCCCATTATGGAGGCTACCAAACAAAAAATTAAGAGTAGGGTTAAGCTTAGAAATGGGACTAAGAAATTACAAGAGAGTATCAAGCAGGGGTCTAAAGCTAGTAATCCTATTAAAGCAAGTAAACAAAGACAGGTTGCTGATAGACGGCAGCTGACTGATATAGAGAGGGAAATGTCAGAACCCTTCTATTCTCTATCCGATGACACAACGTCAGTGGAGGATTCCTCTATAATGCTGAGCTCAAGTGGAGAAGAGAATGAGTCAGAGAGTAAATCGGATACTACTGTCAAAATTCTGCTATAATTAGAAGGAAGGGTAGTCAGACACCCATTCTCCCTGATCTCGAGGAAGAATTAAACTGGGATTATACGCCCACTAATCAACTTATTGGAGAAATGGGAGAACGACCACCCGGGCTAGAAAATAGCGTAAACGCAACCCTGGACACCATATTGCAATCGGTGTTAGCTCATCGCGAAGAAAGTAAACAAGAGAATAGGCGGACACAAACAGCTATATGAAAGATCCAGGGGTCAGTCCGTAAAATTGCTAAGGTATGTGGGGAGATTTCGGATCGGCTCCTATTACTGGCGACAAGAACAGAAAATCTGGAGATGGATGTTGCGACAGTTCAAGTACAATCTGAATCACACGAGGCAAGACTAGCCGACATTCAGTGGAAAATGGAAGATCAAGAAAATCGTCAGCGAAGGAACAATCTAAGATTTTTGGGTATTCCAGAAGATAAGGGGGGGACAGACATGCGCCTTTTTATGGTCGATATATTGGCGAAGGCTTTTCCTGAAGTTACGGGCTGGAACTGGGCGCAAGAAATTCAGAGAGCCCACCGAATTCCATTAATAGCTAAGCAATATAGTGGAACTGATGGCAGGCCTAGAGCTGTATTAGTATATTTCGGAAATTATCTTCTTAGGCAGGCCATATTTGAAAAAGCTAGACCAGATAAGAAATGTCAAATAGAAGGTTTGGAATTTTTTACCCGCCCTGATTTTTGCCATGTTACTGTAGAGAGGCGCTGGCGCCTCCGACAGATGATAAATCAGTTTCAAGAGAAAGGCATGCAGGCTTATCTTATGAACCCAGCCAAATTGAAAGTTGTGGTAGGGGATAAATCTCGTTTTTTCACTTCGGAAGTTAAGGCTAAAGAATTCCTAGATGAACTAAATAAGAAATAAGGGAAATTTATGAATTGGTAAATAATACACTGTCTAAATTTAACACTAGCTAGCTGAGAGATATGAGGGTGGGGGTAGGATGTATGTTATGTTTTACTTTGGGATGATTTATTGATTATAACTAATGTTAATGCTGCTGATGTAACGGAATCAAGAGAGGGGGATGCAATGGATTGGGGGCAAGGCTTCGTTTTCATCTTATGCCAGACCTAGGTCTGGAAGCTTCTAAGGGGGGGGGCAGGGGAGGGTGGGGAGAGATTGGGGGGCAGGGAGGGTGGGTAAGAGGGGTGGGTTTGGAAAAGGGAAAAAAAACGGGGGAAAAATCAAGCAAGGTAGATGAAAATAAAGGAGGGGAAAAAAAGGAACAAATGGTCAGTTTACATGGTGGACTTTAATAAACTGGTATGGATAAAATACGGGTTTGCTCGGTAAATGTTGGAGGGCTGATTGATAGAAAAAAAAGGGATAGGGTATATGAGATTCTACGGTTCTGGAACCCAGAAATTATATGTTTGCAGGAGACCCACATTTCATGGGCCAATAAAAAATATCTGCAGATAAGGGAATATGAAATGATAATAAGCTCATCACAGACGACAACGATTTGAGGAGTCGCAATATATATGCGGCATAATGTAGGATCTGTGAAACGCACATTGGCGGATAAATGGGGCAGATGGGCCATTGCTGCATTAGAAACAGGGGTCACAATAGTTACTGTCTATGGCTCTAACCAAGATGATCCTAAAATTTGGCGGGATCTCGAGGTTGAGTTGGCAGCTTGGCCAACTCCATTTATACTATGTGGAGACTTTAACATACATTATGGGGTTTCAAGACAGGATTCTTTCCAGTATAAAGGTAGGAAGCCACAGGTCCACCGGGCTCTAAAAGCATGTCAAGAAACGCACGGGTTGACAGATGCCTGGGTACATAAAAACACTAACGATCCTGGGTACACATATTTTTCACATCCACACCAAAAATATGTACGCTTAGATTATTTTATGGTTTCCACCTTGATGTTGGAAGGAATGGAAGTAAGCAAATTACCCCAAATTTTTTCAGACCATAATCCATTGCTATTAGAAATTGACTGGCAAGATTTAAAAAGATTGAAAACGCGACAATGGACATTTGATCGTAAATTATTGGTAGAAGAAGCATTTAGGGGTCATATTAGAGGATGGGCTAAAGAATATTTTAATATGAATAGATATAGTGCCCCAAGGATTATTGTATGGGATGCTTTTAAAGCCGGGTTACGTGGGGAAGTAATAAACTATGTAGGACATCAGAGGAAACAGCGGCGTAACTTGGTCAATGTATTAATGACAAATTTGGCTCAATTAGAGATAAAGCACACTGAACAGATTGCACAAGTGGGGCAGGCGACATTAAGAGAATTGCGGATTAAAATAGCAATTACCAAAGCAGAAATAAATAAACTATTTCAGGTACAGGCTGCTCAGATATACCAAGTACACCAGAAGGAAATGTACGAATATGGGGAAAAGGCAGGTAAATTACTGGCCCTCCGTACTAGGCAGAGGGTGATTAGAAATAATATTAAAAAATACAGAATACTGAGGGTCAGCTTGTGATGACTATGGATAAAATTATAGGGGTATTTGAGCAGTTTTATCAAAAACTATATCAAGATGATCAGATGGACGTGTCCCAATCACTAAGTGAGGTAAGGGATATAGGAATGAGTAAGATCGAGGAAAGAATGAAAATAGAATTGGAAGAGGAATTTATATTGGAAGAAATAATAACTTCAATGGCTTCTTTATCTTCTGGAAAAGCCTCGGGCCCGGATAAAATCCCGATTGAAATTTATAAGATGCTGCAGCAAGAACTGGCTCCAATACTACACGATTTATTCTTGGATGTACAGTATTGGGGTATACCACCTATCTCCTGGCAGGAAACTGATATAGTAATCTTCCCAAAAAAGGGGAAACCAGCAGAGTTACCTGGTTCATATCGCCCCATTGCATTAATAAATTCGGACGCAAAGATTTACTCAAAAGTTTTAGCAAATAGGCTGCAGAAAGTTATAGCCAAATTAGTATCGCCTTGGCAACATGGCTTTATTCCAGGCCGAGGAACCACGGATCACATTAGACGGCTGATATCGCTACTGGATATTGCAGAGGCCAAAGGGGACAAAATGGCTGTAATTTTTTTAGATGCCGAAAAGGCTTTTGACCGTGTGGCCTGGCAATTTTTATGGGATGCGCTACTGGAACGAGGGTTTGGCCCACGAATTATTACAGCTATTCGTGCGATGTATTACAGACCTATAGCCAAATTACAAATTATGGGAAATGCATCAGGAGCCATTAAAGTAGCTAGGGGGACAAGGCAAGGCTGCCCATGCTCCCCAATTCTTTTTGCCATCTATTTAGACCCATTTATTAAACAATTACTTCTGAATCCCAAAATTAAACCAATAATAACTAGCGGATATGAAACTAAAATATTGGCTTATGCGGACGATATTGCCATTGCTACGACCGAGCCAGGGGTAGCAATTAAAGGAAATTGAAAGGATGGTGGGAGAATTTGGACAAAGATCAGGATATCTATTAAATAAAGACAAGACACAGATAATCTGCTCAAAGCAATGCAATATTCAAGATCAACGTCAAGTTGAAATAGCAGTATATCTGGGGGTTAAGATAGGAGCTGATTTGGATAAGATATGGCCAAATAATCTTGAGCCAATGCTGGATGAAATAGGTTTCGATCTAAGACGGATTGATAAAATTCACCTAACTATAGTCGGGAGGATCAATGTACTGAAAATGAAAATCTTTCCAAAATTATTATATCTGTTCCGCTCTATCCCCTTGGAACTCCCGGTTATAGCTAGTCGGAAAATGGAAGCAATGTTTTCAAACTTTATATGGCACTATCAAAAAATTAGACGATCTCTAAAGCTTCTAACATTACCACAAGATAGAGGGGTTGGGCGGCTCCAAATCTGTTATTGTATTACTGGGCAGCGTTCTTGCAACAGATGGGACCTCTCCTAATGGATAGGTCTCGCAGAAAAACGACCTGCCTTCAATTTATCACCTAGCTATAGGCAATGAAGCCTCGGGTCTGTTTTTGAGGAAAATAGAACCTAGCTACTATAAAAAAAACGATTTAAATGTATAAAAGCTGCTTGGAGGGTGTGGACAAGAGTTAAAAAGGTATTGAAAATTCCAAGCTATAATCGATATACCCCATTATGGGGATCATCACTGTTTCCAGTAGGATTGGATGATGTTATGGCGAGAGGATGGGAAAGGGCAGGTGTTGATAAAATTGGCCATTTATATAATGAACAATCAGAGATTATAACATTTTCGGATTTGGTTAAACATAAGGGGATAGCTGAACGTTCCCAATTTAAATATATTCAAATTTGGAGCTGTTTGAAGATACTGCCGCAAGGGACTTTTAATCATGATAGTATACCAGTATTAGAATTGGCTTATCGGGGGAAGGCACGGATTGGGGATTACTAGAATATCTTGCTGGGAAATCTTCCTGATGATCTGGAAAAAATTGAGACCCAATGGGCAGAAAAACTTAAGGATGAAGAAATAGATTTGGATAGATCATTGGAACTGGCAAAAAAAAAATTCTTTCAGCAAATCTTAAATCCCAACACTATAAAACAATATTTAATCTGTACTACACGCCCGCGAAGCTATTTAATTGGGGAAGCGTGAAAATGATAAATGCCCTAGGTGTCAGGCTAGTCCAGCAGATATAATACACATGTTCTCCACATGTAGTAAACTTACACCCCTAAAAACTGGTATAGAGGAATTTTGGCTACAGACAATCAATAAAAAAATAAATCTAACCTCACCACTAATGTTATTTGGATATGATAATCGTCTTGGTCTATCTTCATCGCAAGTGGATTTTCTATTTATAACAGTGGCAGTAGCTAGATTGTTGATTGCTACAGCTTGGAAGGATACCGAAACACCTATGTATTTAGCATGGTTTTACCGACTTCTGAATGTACATAGCCAGGAGCTGACATTATATGAGATTAAGGGGAGACGAGCCAAGGAGAAAGGGTACAAGATCTGGGCTCCTATGATCAAATGGCGTGAAGACAGAAGGTAAAGAGGTGCTATAGAGGGCTCCGATAAATAATTCTACAGAATAATGTAAATATTGTAAATAGAATTCATGTACTGAATATGAAATGATTGGTTTGCTCTCGGATTGATTTACCTCTTTATTTGTTCCAGGACCTTTAAGATTTGTTTATGACTTGTATCAAATAAGTATGCAATACCAAAGGATTGGTATATGAGATGTATTCTTTTGTTTACCTTGCTTAATAAAAAATTTAAAAAAAAAAAAAAAAGAATGAGATAATACTGCTTGTGAATGTTCTGAGAAAAATATTTGCACAATTTGCTGATCTTATCTGATCAGAACCAACATTGGAAACCACAGGCAAGATTGCATGTATTGTGCATTTAGGTTTCAGATTCTTTATGTGCCAAGAATGACATAAAGAATGCAAGACCCTTACACAATAAAATAATCTGAAAATAATCTTCTTTATTCAAAAAGACTGCACACTAAAAAAGAACAGGGGCCAGGAGTAGAAAGGAATTTTGTAGTAACAAACCCTGTATATTGCAAATATCTGAAGCCAATTTTCCGAATCGGAGTACATTTTTGGAATTGTAAAATGGTTTCTGTGATCCAAACTGAATTGCAAGTTTGGAAAGAGCATAAAAGAGGTGTTCCTTGCAAATTGTGATATGGTTACCTATATATCAATGATTTGCCCCCACTACCGCTGTGTGTGCAGCCAATCACAGGGGATCGCAAATTACGACCTGTCTAATGAATATTAATTAGGTCGTTTATTCTGCAATCTCCTGCAATTTGTTATTTTGTAAACCAACCCATTAGTACATAGGTCGATTTGCAAAATCAGATTCCATTTGCAAACAGTCGTTGCATAGTTTGTGAACACTTTTTGAGACTGGAAGCTACGTACATCAGGACCCATGACTTTCATGCAAGGAGTGTGCATGTGGAATACACTTTCTGAGTGATCTGGAATCATCTCTGTGTGGGAGAATGTTTTAAACATTCACAAAGCAATTTACAGCTTTGAAAATATAGTTCTGAGATTACCAGCAACATTTTAAATTCCAGAAACTGAGTTATCCTATACATATGAAATTTACAAGAGTGGTAAGTATTGCAGAATTAAAGGAAAGGACATAAAACAACTTTTAGTTTTGATTTAACTAGCACAAGAGTTGACAACTTTTGAAGAGCAGCTTATTCAGAAGCCTGGGTAGAAATTAGCAATCAGAAGGTTCAAACCATTTTAAAATTTATTTGAGAAACTTTTATATCCCAAACCAGAGCAAACTCAGCAAATGCACACTTTAGTCTACTCTACCCCATTCCCCACCAAAGGTTTGTAAAATATCCCATTAATTTCGGTTGAAATGATGTATAATACAGTTTCAAGCTTTTTTGTATCCAGTTGCTGCAAGTTTTGTTTGAACTAACGTAGATATAAAACCACCAATTATTTAAACCGTACAAACCTTGTGTGACAACCAATCTGTATTACATGTATCCAAAAACAAAACAATGGTATCTACAATGAGGTAAAGATTGGTGGCATTTTAATAGAGGTGGGCAGTAAACTCTGCTCCGCCGGCGGAGTTTGCTGAGTTTTGCCACTCTACTTGGAGCTCGGAGTTTGGCAAAAGCTCCGCAACTGCCAGCAGAGCGGAGTTTACCTGCACGCTCGCCGCTAACCAGGTTTATGTGTGGAGAAACAAGCTGCAGTCCCTCAACCCCGGGCTGCATGCGCTCCTTCTCTCTGAGGCGGGCAGATGGTGCATCTTCTTGCAGGCCTCCCCTACGCCCTCAGCTGCTGCCAATTTTTATGTTCACACTCCTTTTCCGATCGAGATTGGAGAGCTCCAGGGAGGGAGAGGGGGAGCGCGGACTAGGCATGCTCCAACGCAGAGAAGCGAGGCATAGGATCCACAGCAGTGACATGACACCTCCAGCTCCTGTAAGGTGTATGCGGTATACTCAGTGCTTTAGAAAACTATCCGAGCGAGCTGCACGTCCGCCATCCTTGTGCAGGGCAGGGCAGGCCACACTCAGTCGCCATTGATTCCCCTCAATCAAAAGGTAGGTGGATTTCCTTCATTTGGGTTGCGCTTCTGTCTTTTACATAGATTTTGTTAGCGAAATTGTGTACTGGAGTACTACTACCGTCTTTCTCTTGAAGGCCTTGCATGCTGGAGCGGTAGAGCTGTGTTTTTTTCCGAGGGGCAGCGCTGTTGTTCCCTTTGGTTCAACGCTATCTTTCCTCTGGAGCAGCGCACTCGAGGTCCCTGATTTTTAAAAATATTTGATTATTTTGAACGCTGGAAACCCACTACGGGAACTGGCGAGGTCTTCAGGTTGGCTTTTTGCGATACTGAGTGAAGCGTACAGGCCTTTCTTTTCCAAGCCGGTGGAATATGGTCTTGGCAGATCTATGTGAACACTGGGCCATTTTGTCAGACCACACTGTAGCTGATTCCGCACTGAGAAGCTGTGTACCGGGTCTGTCACTGCGCGTAGGCCTAGTCTGGGGCTCCTTTAATCACTGGCCTCTTACAGATAAGTCTCATCACTCTCCAGAGGCATGAAATCTCACTTATTTACCATCACAGGACTGTTAAATTCACGTTGAGGAGGGATACTCACTCACACGACTCTCCGTGAAGAAACCGAGATGTTGGGAGGAGGAAGATGCGGGCTGTAGGGAGAGATAAGTAGCACTGGATATTAAAGTACACATCCCTTCTGTCTGTGTCCAGCTGGCTTATAAAAATGCATCATATTGAATTAAAGTAGACATTTGACTTCCTGTTAATATGGGGGCCTCCCTGGGCTTTGAAAACGACTGCTTCAATTCTAGCCCTCTCAACGAACTTTATGCAATCTGTATGAGACTATCGACGTATACTAAACAAACGTAAATCCAGTTCTCCCATGCTACAGGAACAGGTACAAAACAAATACACATTTCCGCATCATTAATTCTTTGTGCTTGAGGTATTTATGCTGCAACGAATTGTTCTTTGTGACGTGCTCGGCTGCGTCTTGAAGCCATTTACATCAAATCCCTAGAAAAATGTCAGTTGCGTACTTTATATGCTATTTATGTTTACTTTGTGAGACGCTTCTGTTTTGCAAACTTGTAACGCGGGCGCCTCACTCAATAGCCTTTTACTATTTGCCTTACTTTAATGATATTATGGAACATTACACTGCAAAAATCTAATGGCAAAATGTGGGCAGCTGTTTTTCACAGATTTTACACATTTTAAAGCATACACTCGTATTGTAGTGTAAGAAACTTGCAACATAGGATGACACTGCATTCGTTGCCTTGGTCCATGCGTGCACCGCATTTTCCCAAATTGCACTTATATTCAGTGGCGACTCACATAGGGCCTGCTGCGGGGCGGTGGGGCGGGGCGGGGGAGGGGCAGGGGGGGTAGTAAACTCGGACATACGACGGAACGGAGGAACGTAATAATTACTTTCCTCCATTCCGTCGTATATCCGAGTTTACTACCCCCCGCTCCACCGCCTCACAACACGCCCTATGCGAGCCGCCACTGCAATATTTTTTCAGCATATTGAAGTCACCCAAAGAGAAAGAAGTCTGCCCATGCTGCTTTCTGTAATGTTGCACCCGAGGAACGCAGCTGGAGCAAGTATGAGTCTACTCACATTGTGGCGCTGTCTTGTTTCAGGCTCGACAATGTGAGTAACTATCTGCCTCTGTATCATTTTGCATCCACAGATACAGTAAGATAAAATGGGGCTGTCAGAGGAACATTGTGCCCTGAGAGCTGCTATTATGTGTTTCCTGTTCGCAGGGACCACAGTTAAATCCTGAAATGTTTGCCAGACACCTGTCCTGTGTTTTCGAGGTCTTAAAATGTTTTTTAGAAATATGGATGTCAGCATATTGCGTAGCGGCACAATTAATGTACAGTGAGGAGGAAGAAAAGCAGCTGAAATGACGGATAAGTCATGGCTTTTCAGTGAAGGCCTACTGCATCAGAAAGTCACGACTGTCAGGCTACAGGCAGCGCACCACACAAAGGGTGCGTTTGTCCTTACTCTACAGCCAGGCTAAAGGTGGCCGAGCATTACTCTGCATGCTTACGGAACTCAGCGGAATACTGCAGAGTTTTTCGGAAACTCCGCAGAATTCTACGGGCTCCACCCAAGTATACATTTTAACTGTTTCTTTACCCATTCAAAGCCTGCTCTTTCTGCTGAAAAGCTGACTGATGATATCTTTTATTGAAGTAAATGAAGATATGTTCTGAAGTGGGCCAGGGTGAAAAATTTAAATGCTCTTTCGAAATTGGCAGAATTTGGGAGACTCTCTGCGTTACTTTTGTAAGGTGGAGTTCCAGCCAAATTCCGCTAATTGCTGCGTGGTGTGATTTTTTTCTCTTGCGAAGCTCTAGAAATGCGAGCTGGCGAGCGCGAACAAGATTTGGCATCCCCTTATGTGTAGGTTGTAATATGCTCGGCGGTGACAGTATTGGCTCCGCCAGCATATTGAGGCTGATTGCAGACCACCTGCGGGATCCTCGGAGCTGGTGGTCTCACGGCGATCTGACTGCCATACACAGAATACTGTGGGCAGACACGCAGCGGTGGCAGTAGTCAGACTTCCACCCTGATCCTGAGGACCGCCGTACTCGTAATAAGGCCTTCAATGTCCTGCATGTGATGACACTGGCACTAGAGAAGACATCCCTTCATCAGAGGCAGTGCACCTTTCCAATGAGAACAAGCAGGATGTGTGATGGTGTGGGCAATGGAGGTGGTGGGACATCTGGATGCTCTACTGTTAGAAGTTAAATCTCTGCTTTCTAAGTGTGTTTCACTGATGTCAAGCAGGATATATAAAAGGCATTCTAGCAATCTTCTTGTCAGTGCTCGGCCTCTGATGGTGTTTGAATGGGACAACACTTAGGCTGATTTCATATTTGACTGACATACAAAAGGAAGCGCACTAATTATATATGCCATGTGACAGCATGCACAAATTTTCACAGCTACATAACCTCCATACGTGTGCCACTATGCTGGTACCACAAGTGTGACGATGAAGAAGATGGTGTATTGGCCTGTCCAATGCTCCTTCAGGCATTCCTGGATGCTACTGAGTGTGCATGCTATGTCAGATTAGAAGAAGGGGGTACTGTGCATTTCACCCCCCCCCCTCCCAGGGTGGATCATACGAGCATGTGTTCATATGGTAACAGAGCGTGACCGATCATGTGCCAATATGTGTGCTTTCTGTGTGCCACAAACTTATTTTGACATGTGTAACCGCTGGTACTGGTGCCTTGGATGCAAGTACTGCAACTGTGTCGCCTCAACTTCATTCAACCTACACATGCACAATTTAACAGTGTGCTATTACACGTGTGCCATGTGAGCATGAGTGAGCAATTGCCCAGCCCAGTGGTTCCCAAACTGTGCGGCGTGGCTCCCTGGGTAGCCATCAAACGTAGCCAGGGAGCCGCGCAGCAAGCACTTTAATGTTAATGTTGAAGGGTCTATTGGCTTCAAGTAAACTAATTAGACTTAAACGCATGATGTTGATGATTTGTACGTGACATGCCTAAAGCTCTAAACGTAGTGCTTAATTGATGGCATGTCGAGGGAGGTGACCTTAATATTTCACTGGATCCCCACGTTCCAACACTCCCAAAGTAAGCGGAAGATGCCTGATTTATTTTGCTAGACTCGTTAATAGTTTCGTTTTTTTCCAAATGCATTTTACACCAGTGCAAGTTATCAGGAAAGCACAGTTGTCCTGTCTATTAAACACACTAAGTATTATTAAGTATTGACATTTGTACTTGAACCATAGGTACTTCTAGTACACATTTCTTTCAGTACACACACATTTCCAGACAGGCCTGCTCTCTCCTTGAGCACAGGGAAGTAAACCACCATATACGGCATAATGCCAACATTTGGAAGCAATAAAGAGGGATGTTCAAAAAAATAAATCAGAGGAATTTATTTTACTTGCATTGATTTGGAGCCAATTTTAGGGAGGAGATAGCAAAAATAAAGCTGTATGTGGTTTAGAAAATCGTGGGTCACCCTGCTGAGACAGGTGTGTTGGCACGTATGACATGGATAGAAATGGAAGTGCATGCAAATATTCTTCAAGCGCAGAAACACTTTGGCAATGGGGCCTACTTGCAAACGGTTGCTATCTAGCACTGTAAGTAGGATAAAAACTTTGAGAGGGTACTCTAAAAAAGGCATAGGCAAAGAAGACTAACTAGGAATATTTTTCCCTTGCTCACTTTGCCACTGGATTCAAGCAAGCCTGGCTGATGACGGCTGGAATGCCAGAAACCGGTCCTAGGATGCTTGTTTCCGGTCCAGGGAAGACATGGCTTGGCAGTTCGGGCTGGACTGTTCCCATTAGGCACAGGGTCAGACTGATTTGCATATGGCCATGTCTGAACTGGGGTGGTGGAGTGAGCTAAAGAATGATGATGGATTAAACCCAGATCAGTTGACTGGGGGTGAGTGTTTGATTGGCTCAAACGTTCCGTCCATCATCCCCTTTTTGTATCGCTTTGTTCGCCCTAAGTTGGCGGGGGTATGCCCAGACGTGGGTCCCTTGCTCACTTTGCCACTGGATTCAAGCAAGCCTGGCTGATGACGGCTGGAATGCCAGAAACCGGTCCTAGGATGCTTGTTTCCGGTCCAGGGAAGACATGGCTTGGCAGTTCGGGCTGGACTGTTCCCATGAGGCACAGGGTCAGACTGATTTGCATATGGCCATGTCTGAACTGGGGTGGTGGAGTGAGCTAAAGAATGATGATGGATTAAACCCAGATCAGTTGACTGGGGGTGAGTGTTTGATTGGCTCAAACGTTCCGTCCATCATCCCCTTTTGTATCGCTTTGTTCGCCCTAAGTTGGCGGGGTATGCCCAGACGTGGGTCCCTTGCTCACTTTGCCACTGGATTCAAGCAAGCCTGGCTGATGACGGCTGGAATGCCAGAAGCCGGTCCTAGGATGCTTGTTTCCGGTCCAGGAAGACATGGCTTGGCAGTTCGGGCTGGACTGTTCCCATGAGGCACAGGGTCAGACTGATTTGCATATGGCCATGTCTGAACTGGGGTGGTGGAGTGAGCTAAAGAATGATGATGGATTAAACCCAGATCAGTTGACTGGGGGTGAGTGTTTGATTGGCTCAAACGTTCCGTCCATCATCCCCTTTTTGTATCGCTTTGTTCGCCCTAAGTTGGCGGGGGTATGCCCAGACGTGGGTCCCTTGCTCACTTTGCCACTGGATTCAAGCAAGCCTGGCTGATGACGGCTGGAATGCCAGAAACCGGTCCTAGGATGCTTGTTTCCGGTCCAGGGAAGACATGGCTTGGCAGTTCGGGCTGGACTGTTCCCATGAGGCACAGGGTCAGACTGATTTGCATATGGCCATGTCTGAACTGGGGTGGTGGAGTGAGCTAAAGAATGATGATGGATTAAACCCAGATCAGTTGACTGGGGGTGAGTGTTTGATTGGCTCAAACGTTCCGTCCATCATCCCCTTTTTGTATCGCTCTCTCCTTGAGCACAGGGAAGTAAACCACCATATACGGCATAATGCCAACATTTGGAAGCAATAAAGAGGGATGTTCAAAAAAATAAATCAGAGGAATTTATTTTACTTGCATTGATTTGGAGCCAATTTTAGGGAGGAGATAGCAAAAATAAAGCTGTATGTGGTTTAGAAAATCGTGGGTCACCCTGCTGAGACAGGTGTGTTGGCACGTATGACATGGATAGAAATGGAAGTGCATGAATCTATTCTTCAAGCGCAGAAACACTTTGGCAATGGGGCCTACTTGCAAACGGTTGCTATCTAGCACTGTAAGTAGGATAAAAACTTTGAGAGGGTACTCTAAAAAAGGCATAGGCAAAGAAGACTAACTAGGAATATTTTTTTAGAGGCGCCACCTTAGTAATACGAAACACCCTGTGTATATGATTATAATACCTTCATCAGCTTCATCCCAATTATTTTCAGGGAGAAAAATGCAAGTACTCCTGAGGCCGGGCTTACATCCCTCCCACTCTCCAAAAAAGGTTCGAGTGGGGAGCCACGGGCAATGGCCAATGGGTCAAGGGAGCCGCAGGTCGAAAACGTTTGGGAACCACTGGCCCAGCCTGAACTGATCCCAGGGATCACACTTGTCTACCCACTGCACGCCATAATTGTGATCTGCGCATATCCTTCGTGTGCAGCGCACTATGCATCATGCCTTGAGGAATTTTGGATCACTGCTTTCATTGAAAAGGCACTTCCGATGTATTGTTATTAGGGATTTGGTGTCATTCATGCTTAATACATGTCATGAAAACAATGCAAAACAGGGCGTAAATTGTATCATTTTAAACAGAAAAAGAGAAACGCAAACAATCAACACACAGCTGTAAAGAAAGTTTAAAGCAAAGAAATCAAGCCGTTCATAAATGTTTATCAAGCCTATTGATAAAAATATATTTAACAATAGCGAGAAATAACAGAACCACTCGCTCGATTAGCAGTTAGTGACAGGTAAATAGCAGAGAACAGAACAAACATTGTGCACTGGGCAATTAATGAATATCTTAGAAGTGCAGGGCTACATTGCACATTTTCTACAAATCTTTTTGTTGTTTAATATAGAGTGACTGAATTGAGAAATGTACCTGTTTTGCCCTTCTAAAACCTCCATATTTCAGCATCATTCCGTCTGCAGACGTACTACGGCTGCGTTAGATCACCAGACCATGTTTTATTTGCACTTTTATAGGAAACAGGAATATGTCCATTGAAGTTTAAAAAAAATTACAGTTCAGCCTCTGATTAGGTACACCATTTGATAACAGAAATCAGGCGCCCACTTTTAAACCGGGACCATTTAAAAGGCAACAGATATTCTGACTAGTCACTAACTAGTACAAAATCTGCACGTTTCTCTTTTAGAAATCTGAAGAAACCTTCTGCTGAGGTGTGCCTTCGTTTAACCTGGTGATGTATGCGGGCAAAAGAGAATAAACAAAATACTGACAGAATCAATTCCGACAGGAATCCTGAAACTATCAACTCACAAATGCTTTAACTTCACACTAGATGTCAGTATCTCACTGTTCTAAGTTTCGATTGTGTTTTGTACTTGAGCTAATTTTAGTAGTGTACTATTGCAAAAGAAATGTATGAACACAAATCAGAAATATCCATAAGAAATACAATATTGCAATAGAGTTATACCCTGGGGACCGTGTTTTTTAATAGCAAAATTGCCACCTCCCACTGTCGTTCTCTCATAGCAGAGCAAGAAGTTTGTCTACATCAATAGTTCTCAAGTAGTGTCACAAAAACAAAAGGTGCGCTCTGTTTTGTCCTCAGGGCAGGAGAAAACACAAACAAAAAAAGAACAACTTAAAAAAATCAAGGCTATAGAACCATAGCTAATAGTGAAATACTCAAATAACTCATTCAGTAAGGAAAAAATATAATTAGAGGTGAGGGCTTGAAGTAAAATAAGTTACACTGAAAAATGATGCGTAACTGCTGAGCTCAGCTGAAAAATTCCTCTCGCTGGTTTGGAAAGGAGAAATCAACAAATTTTTCCTAGCTGTACTTGAGGTGGTTGAGCATGAAAGACCGGGTGGAAACACTGCTAAAAAAAGTTGCGCCTCTGACGATCAAGATTATTCCCCAAATTTTGTGCCAAGATTTCCAAGTTCCAGGCATATATAAAAATGTCTAAAGTAGAGTCCCTGGGATATTTGCAACAGATTCAGAAATGTTAGAATTACTATTAAATTTGGGAATTTTTGGGAAAAAGCTCTTCATAACATGCTTCTTTCAATTTTTAATTTCGAAACATTTCTATTCCAAATATCAATGCAATGCATACACTTAAATCTACGTAAGCTCTCGTGGGTTCCAAAAGAATATACATTGCCGTTTTCGCAGTAATTGCCAGAACCGCAGAGTTTGAGGCCTTTTAGTCCTGCGGTCCCGGGGCCTACTATGGATCCTGCACAACTGGGTCAAGTACCCCTTCTGCACTTGAATTACAGTGGTAGCTGTGGACGAGCAGTCAGATGCCCCCTCGGGGAAGGAAGTGTAGATACAGGTTAGTGAACAAGACTTATAACTCAAAGAGCGCACAGCAATGTCAGTAAATCAATGTCAAGTCAAATACTTTTTTATACTAAAAATAAGTATTTTATTTTGAACTGTCTCGCATTCAAAGAAGTATTACCACATTCATAAGCAATACACAATCCCCTTGAGGTTGGGGCTATAGTATTTCGGTGGAAAGTTCGTGTCCCACCCATCCCTCGTAATGTGGTTGGGGTTATTTCCCATTCACTGGTGGCGGTATCTAGGGAAAGCTCATTAGTAGGCCTCACTCAATAGTCCCCTCCAACTCTTACAAAGTAGTCAAAAGTGTCTTTGGTGCTGCAGCACCTCCTTTACCAGCAAGTCCCCCGGGATACGGTAGACAAAAAACAAATCTTACCCGCTCCAGCAACGAGGAAGCGTTCAGCGTCTCAGCAGGTACTCTGACCGCAGGCACTTTCAATGCTCCAGTCCTGCTTGGGCGAGTCCGGGTGCACACGGGACGTGCGGCAGCGCTTGACAGACGTAGGCTCTCCCTGAGCTTGGCAGACAGTTCCAACAGCAATCAGAGGTGCTCCTAAGCTTCTGTCAGCAGGGTAATTTGGTTCACTGACAGGAGAGCGAGACCAAAAATATCGTGATACAGGAATATTGTGTCAAAAATATTGATCACAAAAATATTGTTTTCCTATACATATAATGGTAAGTACAAAAATATTATAATAAATATCGTTTCCCACTAATATTGAAAACATATATACAATAATATCGTTTTTTAATATATATAGTTAAAAACTGTATATAGTAAATATTTTAACATATACTATTAATATAATGTAAATTAAATATATTTAAGTAATATTTAAACATATATATATACACAAACTTATTTAAACAAACACACACACATGAGTGTGTGTATATTTATATACACATGTAAAATATAAAACTATTTAAAAAAATATTAATTATCATCTGCATTTTAATGTCCTAATATTTTTAAATATACCAATATAACAACTATATATATATATATATATATATATATATATATATATATATCCAGATATATATATATATTTCTTTTTACATACACATATCAAAAATATAACAAATAAACTACAAAAAATATTAATTATTTCTAATTTAATCATACATGAAACAGTAAACAATACATAAAAATACGTTCTACCAAAAATATATTTAAAAAAGTTCATACATTTATATATATAAAAATAAAAATTAAATATATAAACACATGATGATAATAAATATGTAAGCAATACTAAATAAACTATTAAACTCCAAGAATAATAAATATACTAATCCCACTGCATTATGTGGTATAGTAGGGGAAGCGTTGGACTCAGGAGGGGTTAAATTTACTATTCCCACTCCATTAAGTGCAACAGTAGGGAAACGTTGGACTCAGGAGGGGTCAAATTTACTATTCCCACTCCAGTGTGTGCAACAGTAGGGAAAGTGTAGGACTCCATTCACTGGTACAGTACAGAGAGAGTACTTCACTTCAAACAAATAACATATTTTAACAACTCTATAAAATACCCCAAAATATAAAAATATAAATATAAAAATTAAAATGTCTTAATTGTAACCAAAATGTAAAAAATAACAAATATTACAAATGTTAATAATTATTATCAATTAACACAAATATTAATATAATTAAAATACCACACTATATTCCCACAAACATAACAGCCAACAATTAAAATGTAATAAAAAATAAACAAAGTATAACACAATGAACATATGAAACAATCCTTTTTTTAAATAAATGAATACATTTTCTTTTTATTTATGATTACTTAAATAACTTCCCCCATTCCTCTACAAACTAAACACACACCTAAAATATAACTTAACAAATATGATAAGTTCACAATTAACATCATTATCAATTAAATAATCAATAATAAAGTAACAATTATCAATAAATGATTTCTTATTTAACTTCCCACCCTGTAACCCTAAAAACACAACTCACAACATATAATTTAAAAAATATCTTAATTACACAATTTACATAATTAATTATCAAGTGAATAATTAATTTATATTAATTAATTATAATTAATGTACTTCCCACCCTGTACCCCTACAAACCAAGCAACCTGCACCTGACATATAATTTAAAAAATATCTTAATTACATAATTTACATAATTATCAATTAAATAATTAATTATATCAATTAGTTATTAATTATAATTAATTTACTTCCCACCCTGTATCCCTATAAACCCCACAACCTGCACCTAAAACATGACTTAAAAAATAAATTAATTATATAATTTATATAACGATCAAGTAAAAATTAAAAATGATTAATTTAAATGAATTTACTTCCCACCTTGTACCCCTACAAAACCCACAACCCACTATGACACTACAAATTACAATAAACCATTAAATTGAATTACAATAACAAAAATTTACAAGCTATATTAAAACCATTAGCAATAATTAGACAAACAATTTAAAACATATACAATTAAAACATATACTAACATACATAAACATAATTAAAAAACAATATTATTAACAACAATATTTCTGTAAATGATATTTACAATATAGATATTTTTGTAAACGATATTAACAACATAGAATATTTTGACATCAATATTACTTACCTTAGAAAATTGCCATTCTTGTCAACGATATTCCTGCATCATGATATTTGTGTATCACGATATTAAAAACTCAATATTTTTGCTTCTTGATATTTTTTTTCCGATATATTTTCCAAACACTGGGTAATTTCAGTGCTTCCCAACGGGGAAGGAGGGATTAATACTGGTGCTTCTGATCTGGTTCCAGGGATGTGTCAATGTCTTTTCGGCATCCTCCTTAGTCCATAGAACAGGTCGAGAGCAGTTCTCGATGCTTGTTTCGACTTATGGGTTGCAACTTTCCATTCTCCGGGTGGCAGCCTGAACTTCTTATCTCAGTTGGTACCAGCAGCTACTCCTGGCATACGGGGTTGCTGCGGTACTCGTAAACAAGATACCAGTCTTTCATTGCTGGCTTAAGGAGTTGCTGCTAAGTCCTGCACAGGTCTTGGCAGCACTAGTCGGCAGCAATTACTTCCACAGCGGCCCCTCCTGTCATATGGCATCGCCGAAACAATGCAGTACATTTTTCACACTCCCTGTACGGCGCTGGGTTCATGGCTATCTTCTTGGCAGCCCTCTCCTGGCATACAGGGGTTGCCGACCAGATTCTGCACACAGGCAATAACCTGTTTAGTGCAAGAGCTGTCTCCTCACACATGGCACTGGGAGTTTTCTTGACAGGGCTCCCCACTGGATCTCGCTCCCTTCAATGCTTTTCTCTTCCTCACAGGGCACACTGGTCTTGACAAGCAGACAGGCGCTGGTGCTCCAGGCTCCAGAACAGGTTGTCTTGGTTTCTCTCAGCGATGTCCGCTCACCCAGCAGGGACACTAGCAGGCCTTAGATCTCAGTCCTGGCCACAGGCAGAAGTCTTGCAGAGCTTGCCCTCTTCACCCAGCCTGTCTGGCTGCTTGTCGGATGACCAGTTTTTGGGGTCTCAACCTCCCATTCTTCTAGTCCATTTCTAGACAGCAAATGTGATTTAGGGTCTGTGCCTTTTAAGTTTTATGTTGAGGTTCTGCTTCTTTTGAAGTATACGTACACTTTTTCTCTCTCTTCTTCCTCTTGAAAGGCAGTAGACACTCCAAAGCTGGTAGTTCCACAATACAGGCCATGAGAGTGACTAGAGTTCACACCCAGATGCCAGTCACAGTGATGCGTGTATCAAAAGGTTAATGCAGTGCTTAAGTAATAAAAAAATAAGTGCCAGGGCCCTCGTCAGGAGGCCACTGCAGCTTGCACCACCCATTGCCCCTGCCAGCGCTGCCAATGACAGTACCAACACAATTAATAATCATCACACTCCTACCAGTGTGACAATTGAGCCTATTCCAGGCCTCCAAAGCTGTAAGAATGGCTTGGGCGGCAGTCAATAGTCATTTTAATGTATATTGAATTAATAAACAGCTGTTGTTCTGCTCATCTTTAAATTATACAGACAGTGCCACCATGTGGCAGACTGTTACAAGCCCCGGTGATGACAATTAAGTGCCGGTGCTGAGCACTGGAAACTATCGGCTCAAATTAAGCATTGGGTTAATCTCAGGCTCCCAGCTCTTCTCTTAATGATTTCCTTATCAGCCCCATCTCCTTCCTGAGATGTGGCCAGGCCCTTTCCTCGTGATCTCTCATAAAATCAAAGAGCACCCTTCTCCAGTGTGTCCCACCCAGCTCACAGGAATGCAGCAATACACAAATCGGTCTGGGGGATTCCTCTACTCCTCATGACTTTACCAGGCGGGCCTGGGCTCCTGAAAATGGAACCCAGGGTCCTTAAAAGTAATGTACCATTACAAGCACACTTGCACTCAGTGTATGCACACAGCACACACTCTGTACAGCACTGTTACCTCCATGTATTGTGCCACCCGAGGCACATATACATTCAGCACACACATTCTCTCTGCGTGCACTGCTCAGCACTGTAGCTTTTCTGTGTTGTCTCTTGAAAGCACACAAACAGCCAGCACACACATTTATCCTGGGCGTACTGCACAAAACTACACCCTTCATGTATTGTACTCCTTGCACTACAGCTTCATCCAGCACATGCATTCTCCATTCACGCAATGCACAGCATCATGTCTCTCATGTAATGTATATCTTGCAGGTACAAATACACCCAGTACATGCACTCACCATGCACGCAGAGCACAGTAATGCTTTAACTCTGTACTGTACCCTTCACAGGGACACATACATCCAGTGCACAGTCACCACTCCTGCACTGCACAGCACTTCACATCCACCTGATGTAGGCCAAGGGTGAGTTAAGCACACAGCAGCGGAACTTTAAAAAAGGTGAGTGAACCTGTAGACCCCACTCCAATGACACAGGTTAAAAAGGCCTTCTCACTCCTACTGATCTATAAATGGTATGCTGTCAACATCGCGTGTGTGTTGCTTGACTCCTGGTGAAGGTGGTAGCCTTCCACCACTATGGGGGTAGCGCTTCGGGCGCCCCTCCAGGTCCTACAAGACTGAAATCTATTAAACAGGCCTATGTCATGGTGCACACGCATGATCCATGTTAGCCTCTAATAAAAAAAATCAGCATTAGGGATCAAGGCAACATACAATTGGACACTCAGGGCAGAGGTACATGTTCATTACATTGCAGAGGACTTTTCCGTCCAAACATTAATATAGATTTAATGTTTGGAATTTTATGCAAAAGGTTTATGGTGCATCTATCTTGCAAGCACTTGTGAAAATGTCAGATGAGTTTTATGTCTTGAACTGTAACAGTAGACAATGTGTCATTTCTAGAGCCTGCAACGTTAGAACAAGCATAGCCAAAGTTAATAGGTCTTGCGTTGTCTGTCAGCCTTTTGGCAATTCTTGTTTTGTCATGGTTTTTGCAGAACTTTATTGTTTGGGAAGCTGATAGGTGTTCGACAATCCTAAAAAATATTGACTAAAGACAAATGTTTTGGTCTCAAAAACATGACACATTAGCATGGCATACCCTGTTTCTGAAGGGGGCTACTTTGTGTGTGGATGTGCTCCTTGGGAAAGGGCAGCATGGCGTAACTTATAGTGAAGTCAGCCTATGGCTGAAATGGGCTAACACACTGTCTCTTGATGCATGCTTGAGTGGTTTGGAGAAAAATGCGAAAGACACTACAGCGGACTAATAGATGAAGTGTGGCTGAAAACCCCTAAAAATAACTATGTCATTGTTGGACTTGGCCCTTTTTGCAGGGTCATCCCAGAACATTTTGCCTTCCTCCTGGTATTTTTTCTGATCTGGTGTTGGTGGTTTTAGGACTCTGAGCACTTTATCACTGCTGTCCAGTGTTAAAGTGCATGTGCTCTCTATGGTAAACGTGGTAAGATTGGTCTACACCTGTTTGGCGTATTTAATTTACCTATCAGTCCCTTGTAAAGTGGTATCTCATATACCCAGGGCCAGTAAATTAAATGCTACTGGTGGGCTTGCAGCGCTGATTGCGCCACCCACCAAAGTAGGCTTTCAAACCTGTCTCAGGCCTCTGCCTTTGCAGGGCCTGCACGTGCAGTTTACTGCCGCTTTGACGTGGCACATAAGGTGGGTGCCACATCTGTGACTCCCCTTTTACTACATATCAATCACCCCTAAGGTAGGCCCTAGCTAGCCCTAAGGCATGGTGCCCTGTAGGTAAAAGGTAGGACATGTGCCTTAACTGTGTGGCATGTCCTGGTAGTGACAAACAGCCATTTTGTTTTTTCACTACTGTGAGGCTGCCCTCTCATAGGAATGCATTGAGGATTCCCTGATATGTGTTTCAGTGGTAATTCCTGACATGAGGAGTAGTGTGGTCAAGTTTGGTATTGTTGGAATAGTGGTAATAAATGCTGCGTAATGGTGTTCGCAGATTTATTATCACTATTTTAGAAATGCCACTTTTAGAAGTGGGCATTTCTGTGTGCTGCTTGGTGCTTACTTGGGGCCGGCAGGCTGCCGGACTGCCAGGAGGAACCGCCACTGGTGGACTGACCTGCTGCCCTGCTTGGCAGCCGAAGTATCTGCTATTCTGTCCAAGGAAACCCGGTCTGCTGGCTTGCCTGTGCACTTCTGGGAGAGAAGTGCTGCATGCTTCCTGCTGGTGTCTGCAAAGGTGAGACCGGCTGGGTGCTGCTGGGGTCACCGGTGGTGTGGGGAGCGCTGTGGGCAGATCCCCTACTGCTGCGGGGCATGTGAGGGGGCCTGTGGAGCCCTTCGATCGTTTTTATTCGCGCTCATGAGCGCTGGGCCCTGCGATAATCCGCCCGCGAAACCGGAAGTCAGGCAGAGCCTGACTGTGGGCGGAGAGCGGAAGCCAGGCGAGGACTGAGCCGGTTGGAAGGCGTGGTGCCCGAGGAGGAGAGACGCCGTCGGGCCAACCTTCCGGCGGGAACCCACCCCGCGTTGCTGTGTCCCGTGGTGACCGAGGAGGAGTGCGGGACCAACGGAGACTTCGCCCCGTGATCCCTGCGGCCGGAAGTCAGGCAAGTCTGCGTCTGTCTGTGGGCGGGACTCCCGAGAGGGAAGGGAGAGCCCAGCATGTTGACTGGAATCCGCCGGGAGAGGAGAAGAGGAAGTCAGGCAACGGACGCCTGGTTGTGGGCGGGCCGACGGAGAGTTCGCTCCGTGCCCGACAGCCAATGTGCCCATTTGACAACGAGGAGGAGAAGCCCCGGTGAGTGGGGCTTCCCAGGCACACTGTTGGTGCCTACTTGTGCCAATTGTCCTACGAAGAGGAGCCCCTACGAAGAGGAGCCCCGGTGGGGGGTGGGGGGGGCTCACACAGCACACTGTTGGTGCCTGCTTGCTATACAGCTGCACCGCCACATCACGGGCAGCTGCAACGTGGTGGGGGGCATTTTGGTGTCTATGAGGAGACATGGGTGAGTTGCACCCTCGTCCCCCATTTCTGTACCGGCCTGTTGAGGCCAATGCTCCGCTGCATCGGCAGACTGGTGGCTAGTTACAAGGCCACATGCTCGTAGGGCCGTGACTTTGGGACAGAGGGCATTACGGGGAAGCCCAAGACGGGCCCCTGAGGGAGGCCAGTCGGCCTGGTGGTCGCCTCATGTTCTGGTGGGGCGTAAATCCCTGGGGTGATGTGTGCACCGCAGGAGTGTTACTGTGGCGCATTGGCAATTCAGGATGTATGCCTAAGATGTTATGCATAATGTGTTTATGCTACATGCAATATTACCAGTAGTTACTGGTTGTGATTTTTACTACTTGTGTGTTCTAATGGTAATGACCGTGGCCCGATTGGCCCTGTAATGTATATAATCCCCTGTAAAGTCATACCTAGTGCCAGGTGGCACAGTGTACATATGTGATTGCGTTCTAATGTGTTTTATGAGTAATACAAAGGCTATTTTTTATATAACCTTGTGTGGAGTTTCTTTTGTGGTGTGCCTAGTGTGTCGCTGCTGTGTGAGTGTGTTGCGCAAACGGTTTACACATTGCCTCTGAGATAAGCCTGTCTGATCGTGCCAAACTACCAAGGGGGTGAGCAGGGGTTATGTTTAGCGTGTAACTCCCTTGCCCTGACTAGAGTGGTGGTTTCTACCTGGCTTAGGCGCATGCCCTAGCCAACCAGAAATTCAATTTCTAACAGTCATACACATAATTTTAGTAAAATCAAAAGGTCTTGGTTAACACAAACCTCAAAAAAGCCAATTGTTTTGTCATTGGCTGCCAGCTTCTTGCCTTTGAGAAAGAAGGAAAGAAGGTAGAAAGGAAGGAAAAAGAATGTAAGAAGGATAGAACGACTGAGATAAAAAAGGAAGTAAAAGAAGAAAAAGTATAAAGAAGGGAAGGAAAGATGGTAAGACGGCAAGAAAGAAGGAATGCAAGAATGACAGAATGATAGAAGGAAGGGAAGAAGGAAGGAAAGAAAGGAAAAATAAAGGAAAGAAGAAAATGAATCAAGAAAGAAAGGATAGAAAGACTGACTAAATGAAGGAAAGAAAGAAAGAAGGAAGGAAAGAAAGAAGGAAGAAAGCTAGAAAGAAGGAAAGAAAGAAGAAAGAAAAGAAAGAATGAAAGAAAAGAGGTAAAGAAATTGAGAAAGAAAGAAGAAAGTAACCCAGGAAAGCAGGAATGAAAAAGAACGATGGAAAGAATGAAATAAAAAAGAAAAAAGAAACAACATGAAAAGAAGAAAAGAGTGAAAGAAACAACAAACAATTAAGGAAGGAAGAAGGAAAGAAAGAAGAAAGGAAGAAAAGTAGCAAATAAATAAATAAAAATGTTATCAATGCTCCAAATTAAACATGTTAAAAGCCGGTTTTCTTCCTGGGCAAAGTTTATTAAAGAACCATTGGTGATATTGAATCCAGAATAAACATGTTCCGATGAAGTGTTCGTATAGGAATCCACATGTGTAATATTGAAGCTTTCAGTTTGTGTACTACATGCATAGTAAAAATAGGATATCTCAATACAGTTCAAATGGACACAACCAGTTATGCTGTGAAATATCAGCAGTCGGATACACAAAGTACACTCCAAAAGGAATTTACAACAGCATTAACAGGAGGCATGAACTGATAAAGCATGGAATGTGGCCTATCGTCACATCTGCTCTAAATTGTCCAGCTTTCACCTTAGGCTCTAAACAGAAAGGCAACACTAAAGTGATTATAAAGTAAAAACATAAAAAACAATGGCATTGTGGAGAACTACCTAGTGTGCAGATATGCTCATTGTGAGACAGTCACTCAACGTGAAGTTACCCAGTGGCTGAAGTAGGTTGACCCATTGTCTCATGCTGTATGCTGTAGTAGGTGGAAGCAAAATGTGAATGACTCAACAATAGACCAATGGATGAAGAGAGATGGCCGAAAGTCCCTTTCAGTAAGTATACTATACAGATAATTTGAGTAAAATCAAAAGGTCTTGGCTAACGGCAGACCTAAACAGGTCTACATACTTGAATCTGAACTCTGTTCTTGCCAAGCTGCTTCTCAGCAGCACATACAACGCTTCATGTTTAGTCAGTGGAAGAAGTCGGGGCTATGGTTTGGCCATCTGGCTATTCACACTTTTTTTTTTTTTTTTTTTACAGAGTTTTATATAGCGCGAACTTGACCCGAAGGTATCGGGTATCAGAGCGCTTTACATAGCACCAGTTGCGTTACATGAGGACACATTCATTTTTGTTAGGCACAGGGAGATTAAGTGATTTGCCCAGAATCACAGGATGTTCAGCGTCATTGCCGAGACTCGAACCCAGTTCCCCAGATTCGAGGTCGACCGCCCTAGCTGTTAGGCGAACTCCTCCTCCCCACTTGGCTTCACTCTTTCCAGATTTCAACAGAACTAGCCACATTCTAGCACACCTTCCGTACTCCACAATAAGGCACAATCAACCTCTCATTTCATGTTCCACTGAACCCCTCAGCATAAATGACTTTTGACTTTACATCACTCTCATGACTTAACATTCCAAACTCCTTGCTCCACATTCGGCTATTCAGCTTTAGCACTGCGGTATTGTGACTACTCTCGCCACTCACTCCATTGATTTCATTCTCCACTTTCCAATTCCTCCAGTCTACACTTTCCAGTCTAGAGATGATTACCTAGCATTGGAGAGGTGCAGTTTTTTTCAGAGTATTCTCTTCTGGGGGGCAGATATTTGATTGGCTGACTAGAGAATCCAGACCATACAGAATCAACCTGCAATCTTATGACTTAAGGTATAAACTGGGTCATTTGTACTCCATAATTGACTACATATCTCACTATCCCACCTGTATGGGCAACTGCTTCATTTCAATCTTACAAGATGTGGGAATTCTAGTTTCTTGAGAAATTATGTCAGGCCGAATTATTTAAATTCTACACTTTTTCATTTGCTACTCTCTATAGGGAAAAATATTATCATTTCCATTTCCTACCAGGTGTATGAACAGAATACATTCTTGTTACAGCACTCTTCTGTAATCGTTCAAAATCTAAGCCGAGTGCGTAGGCCGTGACCAGCAGTGGAATGGAGTAGATTCCCTTTGCAACCGCTCCTCTCTATCCCCAAAATCCAGTTTTCACAGCCGCTTACCGACTGTGGATTCTAAGCGACCAATAGTTGGAGTTGTCCTCACAGTCTAGAGGACTGTCAGCTGTTCTTTCACGACCGCCGAACGGGAAGATCTGGTGCCCACAGCAACCTTTAGGTTGCTCACCACACACCCCACAGGTCCTGTTTCTGTTGGAGCAGCCTCTTGGGGCTTCCATGAGTCCTCCGCCCACATGCCATCCCACCAGTGACAAAAAGAGATTACTAAGTGGGTCGATCTCTAACCTTGGTCGACCAGGAAGCAGTGATTGGTGCTAAACGATCCCAACCCAATGATACCTGCCAGCAGATTCCAGAGATGCCACCATTAAGGAGATCTTGGCACCCAAAACCAAGATAAACAAACCACAAAATGCCCAGCCAGCAACAGATATGCCCCGCGATAGACTATGCACTCCTCAGGGCCTCTCAATCATGGAAGACTTTCTACAGTAGTTTCTGCGGAACATCAAGGAAGAGGTCTTCACAATAAGATCGGATATCAAAGGCTGTTGACAGGACCTTCAGATAGACATTATGGACTTTGGCTCCTGCATGTCAGCAAAATACTCCCTCCTCTGCACCTAACAGTGCAATTATTCCTTGGCCAATAAAGCAGAGAAACTTCTTGCAGCGCAGCTAGAGGCTCAGGTCTCTGTGCTCATAGTATAGCCCTCTCTCCCTTTTAAACATTGACATAAAACTCTTCACAGGCATCTTGGCACACTGTTTGGGCCGCTATCTCCCATTAATAATAGATATTGACCAAGCAGGATTCATTTCTGGTCGCCAGTGTGGCAATAACATAAAAAAGCTGCTGCACATAATCGAGAATGCCCAACGGAAACACGTCTTACTCGTATCTGTTGATGCTGAAAATAATTTTGACGGGGCGGATTGGACGTTAATGCAAGGAGTCCTACAGCACATTGGTCTTGGCCCCCATCTTCTGAACTGGATTATGGTGAGTTATCTTCACCCCATGGCCAGGATTCAAGTCAATGGCACCATGTCCATCCCAATCAACATAGAACACGTCACTAGATGGGTGCCCTCTCTCCCCCTGATATTTGCCCTCATAATTGAACCATATTCCAATGCAATTAGGCAGAACTGGGAGACTCCATCCGCACTGAGAAGTTTAAACTTACAATGTCCGCTGACGACATCAAGCCATCACTAACAGACCCCTAGGTCTCCGTGCCACATGTCGTGGAAGAACTTCAGTTTCCAATCTGTTTCTAATTTTAAGATTAACCTTAGCAAATCAGAGGCGCTGTTCTACATCTCAAGCCTGACCAGGTGCACGCTCATTTCCATGCCGTGGTCTAGAGATTCTTGATTTAACTGGGGAACACTCTAGTGAAACATCTGAGCAAATGGTAACCCTGACATACGCTAACAGGCTCACTGCTCTGAGACCAGACTTCCAGAAATGGCATAGTAACCCTTTCTCCTGGCTGGGGCGCTTGGCGGTCGTCAAAATGAGGGTCCTCCCCCCAAATCCTCTGCTTGTTCCAGACTATTGCTCTCCCTCTCCCGCCTGCGCTAATTAAACAGCTGCAAACCCTGGTAAACGCAGGAAAAACACAGTAGTTAGAAACCAGCATTCTGAGCGATCTGTCTGTGAACACATTTTTAGCAAATGTCTGAGTATTTTACTGTTGTGCACATTCAGTGGAATTTTTATTGCTATCTGTTGCGATTGTAGTTATGGTTTTTGCTTGGTATGGCGTTATAATTTTATGTAATGGTTTTTATTCATTTAAAACATTTACACCATAAAAAAGAAAAGTTTATAAGACTGTGGTCTAAATAAACACATGTTTTGACTTCCAGCATTCTGAGCGATCTGCATTGTTGAATAGGTGGGCAGGATCACACAAGACAAATATGTATTAAAAGTATCATTGATTGTAATCCCAAAGACTGATTCGATAATCTACTGTTAACAGAACACCAGCCAGAGAAGTTGAAAACTTCAAACAACAACTAAGATATTAGGTAGAGGCATAGCGGGGGAAGCAAGAGAGAGGAGGAGGGAGAGGACAGACCAAGAATCACATGGGAAAAATGATAACAATCTAAAACAGAATGACATGTTACGGAACGATTTGCCAAGAATTTGGATTCACTGCTTAATTTGGTTAGTTACTTTTACAAGTGAATTTATTGCACTTGGCCAACTCTAGGGCTCTGTAGAAGAAAATATTTGAAAACTAGCTTGGACATTCTGAATTACTGAATATACTACATTTTCCCTCAAATTTAACTTTTGTAGTAGACTTCAGGGCATTTTCCTAAAGCATAAATTGTGTCTCTCTCAGCAGTGGATGGTGGAGCCTTCTCTATAAGGCTTGATTGTAGAACTGTTTAATTGTTTATAAATACTGCATGTCTGTGTCATAACATATAGTGGACATGTAGCATGCCTACTATCTGAAACAGAGTTCTGCAAAGTCGGTCCTGGAGGACCAGATCCATGGCAGATTTTTAAGATAACTACATTTATCTAAAAGGGCATATGCTAAGAATCTGGCATGGGTCTGGCCCTCCAGGACCGACTTTGGAGAACCCTGATCTAGAAGAAACATTTTAGATAGTAGGTTTTGACCACATTTCTTTCATCTTCTTCATTTTCTTTGTCACAGCCTAAAATATACCTATTAAAAAGCAGTATGGCAGGTCTGAAGCAGAGCCCCTGGCGCAGAATAGGAGCCTCTAGGGTCTTACCTTTCTTGAAGGCCCACTGGCTTCATCTTGAAAGGGGAGGGGCAGGCAGACAGAGGAAGCTTGATCTCGTGAGAGTCCTGGCACAGAGGATCCACGTTGACATTCACAGACTTAGGAATACGCTCTGGTTGGACCATACTGCATGCGCGCTTCCCCTCGAAGTGCGCGGTGTGCACAGGGATGGGCGACAAGTGGATCTCTTGATTTTTCTCATTATACTGTCTGAGCGAAAACTGAATTTTTTCTTTTAACCTGTAGAGAACCTACAGGAACGGAAAGCAAAGAATATTAATGGCTCGCCCGCCCACTGTCTAAACACAGCAAAACAAACACAAAAAGACAGAGCCACTGAACAAAATCATGCAGAATAGCAAACCACTTCCGTTCACATGAAACCTTCAAAAACTGTGAGGAGTTCTCCTCCCCACAAAAGACTAAATTCGACATTTAAAACACCTATTGCAGCAATCATTGCATCCTTTTGGCTGCGCTATCAAATAGCTTAATTATGTAAAATATTAGGCGGCAGATGATGGAAAACAATACAATGTGAGGCATGAATGTGTTTGCCACACAAAAGAAACCGAGTGACAGTGACATATAGAACAGTACCTTCCGCTGCAAATAACGTCTGAACTTTTTGTTATCTTCAACAATATGAAGAAACCGTGTGCATTGTTTGAAAATATGTTTCTGACTTTTATGACAGTCGGAAAAGATGTAAAACTAACTGGCATCATGCAAGGGGGATGAAGACGGGTTTTAATAACTTCTAATCTAACAGCAGTTGCTGACTCGTGGAATCGTCTACATTGTTTTCGACTCACAGTACTTATATCAAAGCCAGTTGAAATGACATGATTTACTCGTTAACTAACACACTTAAAACATTTTTTTTTTACTCTGTTCACCACTGTTAATTAATTTTGATAGTATTGTGTATGGTGCTCAAATAAAAAATTCACCGATCTGCAGCGTCTAAAATGCACATGCAAGGAGTGCAGGTTTAAGAGAAGAATGAAATGCTGAATTTGGCACCCGAGGAGCCAATTGAAGATTTTAGGTATGCTATTTGTGTAGCACACACGCACAAAAAAGACATGCACAAGTGGAGCCTTCTGCACATTTAACAAAAATAAAATATCTAAGACGTTAAGAGAAATATTTCCTTACATTCAGAAATATTAAACACAGCCACGCACTTGGCTGTCACATATTCTACTGACATCCCCTCCTCTGAGAGTCCTTGAGAGGCCAACGACGCTTTCGAGGGAGCTGCAAACTGATACAGCTTTTGAAAGAGCATAGCTGTGACCTCTTTGACCTTGAGGTTTCCAGATTGTCTGCAGAAAGGTCACATGGCTGTGGCAGGGCAGGGAACGCCAGTTTACCATATAAGGAGATGTAAGTCACTTGATGGCTGATGTCAAGAATTGCTGCTGGCAATCAAAATCTGCAGGATGCCTTGGTAACAAGAGGCTCTTCTGTGCTGGTGCTCGGGTAGGGAGTCTAGCTACCACAAGCCTATAATTCAATCACACACGAAGAAAAGGCTTCTCTATCTGGCCACACCAAAGGCAGCGTTATGGCTCACAAAAGGGGTATCTCCATCAAGAGGGTTGTCTGACAGAGATCCAGTTAATGAGGGGCCTGAGTAGTCCTGTCCAGCTCACTGCCGTTTATAGGATAACTCACAGCTGTAAGATATACTGCCTGCAGCCTCTCTAGTCGGTCTCAGAAGATACCCTTGACCCCACCAACACAGGAAGGGAAGGGACTTCTACATCCAGCTAAAAGTAAATCCGTGGACACAGCCTGGTATGCCTGCTGAAGACTTATGTAGCAAGGGACACCAAAGTATGTGCTTAGCCTGAAGAATATTACCAGCATCCATGGCAACTGGAGAACAAACCGCTCCTAACGAGACTCACGAGATAGGGCAACCGACTGGAAAACTCACAGAGCAGGACCAAGTCGTTGCCAAGGAAAACACTAATTATTGCACTCCGCTTTTATGGTCACAAGGTTACATCCTGACTACCTCACAGTGCAAATCACTGACAGTCTTTTGGAGTCTCCCTAGTGAGGGTTCAAAGATCTATGTGTTCACCTCCGCACAGGCAAGTGCATCCAGTCAATGGCGAGTGCCTTTATAGAAACATCTCAAATAATCAGCCAACGAAAAATAAAAACGTACGTTGGCGCTACCACAGGGCTCCTCCCATATGTCCAAATTTTGTCCAGTTCAACCACAGCTATGACAATGGTCACTTGCAAGGACATCGGCACTTGCAATCACAAATCTTTATAGCCTAGGGTACCTATTCACACCTGGTCTCAATGGGTCTGATTCTAAAAAAATGTAAATCGACAATCAGGTTTACGCCTAGGTTTGGAGTACATCTGCACATTTTTAAGAGTCTCAAAAAGCTGTTGTGCTTCTCCTGGAAAGCTGCAACAGGTTCACCAATTCAGGAGTTCTCGTATGTGTAATCACTTGCATGTGCAAAACTGCATACAGTGACTTACGCATGTGTAATATCCTATAGAAAAAAACTTTTCACCTGCTCTCACAAAAATGTTGGGGGTGTTGCCTCCCCACCCCGCCGTTGACAAAGATGTGCCCCTAACTTTGGCAATAGTAAATCGTGTTAAGGTTGGGAATGTGCCTTGCAAAACTTTGTGATTAGCCGCAAACGCAAGATTTGGGTATTCACCTTTTTTCAAGGCATTACTACCCTGGAGAGCTCATTTCCCACCCTTGGAAGCTGGCTTTTTGCCACATGGGATTACTCCAAACTGGTATGGCATTACACATGATATTACGTGTGAGTAAACTGATTATTAAAGTAAATTTGAATTTTGTGAATTGCAAATGTAAATTTGCACTCATGAATTATATTGCCTGTGTACATAAATTGATTTTGGGTGTGCAAAGCACTTTATGAATCAGGCCCAATATTCTTTGTCAGATATACAGGTAATTTAAATTTGACTGTCAACGGTAGGAAATGGTGGCGTTCAAAGACTCTGGAATTACAAGAGAAGAGAAGATGGTTCTCTGACCGTTTCAATAACAAGGTCTCTGGAATGTTAGGAGGTAATGGCCATTTTTAGGTCTCGCTTAGGCAGAGCTTGTGCTGTCTCTTCGAGACATGTTGTATTCAGGTATGGACTTTAAGCTCCGCCCATCTATTCAATTGGCTTCTCTAACTGTCCTTTGTAAATGATGGCTTTTGATTCATGAATAGGTCTGTAGTCCCTCCTCAGTACCTCCCTCTCTTCTGTTGTTACCTCCCATGAGGACAGCCCCTCTTACATGTGTCCTTACCCTCTAGGTTTTATTAACAATTAGCGAGCACTATTTAGTTAATTAATGTCTTGCTCAAGCAGGCACGGCATGCTGCACGGGTGGCCACCGCATTTCTTTTCCTATTATTTACTTTTGTAGCAATCACGGCACGCCGCGCTTTAGCTTTAAACATCTGAAGCTAAAGCGCTGCGTGCCACCATTGCTACAAAAGTAAATAAATAGAAAAAAAGAGGCAGGCAGACTCTGCATTTGGTTTTCATTTATTTACTTTGGTAGCAATGGTGGCACACCACACTTTAGATTTAAACATTTGAAGCTAAAGTGCAGCGTGCTGCAATTGCTACAAAAGTAAATAAATAGAAAAAAATTGAGCGGCAGAACACCATTTTTTCTATTTGTTTACTTTTGTAGCAATTGTGGCATGCCACGCTTTAGCCTTAAACATCTGAAGCTAAAGCACGGTGTGCAGCAATTGCTACAAAAGTAAATAAATAGAAAAAAAGGCAGACAGCCACCGCATTTCTTTTCCAATTATTTACTTTTGTACCAATCGCGGCACACAGCGCTTTAGCTTTAAACATCTGAAGCTAAAATGCGGCGTACCGCCATTGCTGCAAAAGTCAATAAATAGAAAAAAGAGGCAGGTGGATGCCACATTATTTCCATCCATTTATTTACTTTCGTAACAATGGCAGCACGCTGTGCTTTAATTTTAAACATTTTAAACATCTTAAGCTAAAGCGCAGCGTGCCGCGATTGCTACAAAAGTAAATAAAGAAAGAAAAAATGCGTCAGCCTTCCAACTTTTTTTTCCTATTTATTTAATTATGTTGCAATCACGGCACATTGTGCTTTAGCTTTAAACATCTGAAATTAAAGTGCGGCGTGCCGGAATTGCTACAAAAGTCAATAAATAGAAATGAAATGCAGAATGCCACCGCATTTCTTTTCCATTTATTTACTTTTGTACCAATCATGGCACGCCGCGCTTTCGCTTTAAACATCTGAGGCTAAAGCGCGGCGTTAGGGGAATGGCTTTCTGCAGTCTTTTCTTGTGCCTGCGCACTGTTACATCTTCCTCTGTCCTGCGAGCCAGAATTTAAGTGCCTGAAACATGGATTTGAGAGAGTTTGAGGAAGACAACAGTCGCAGCAGGAGGCTAAACTCTATTGTGCTTCCTGTGTGTGACAGTGAGCGCTGATACTTGGGAATAAATAAGGTGGGCCTGGACCCGGTCCTGGGGATGAGTTTTATTCTTCATTATTGCTCGGGTGCAGTACCTCATGTGGCTAATAGAGCTACACAGAGACACCTAGTAACAGGTGAAGGTACTGCACCCGTTCCTTGCTTCATGGATTTACTTTTATTAGTTATGCTACTGCTAGAATATTTTTGAGGAAAAAAAATTCTAACAAACATTCTCATTTGCAACACCAATAGCTCTAAATTTAACTAATGCAAGACCTACTGGATTGCAAATGCTTGTTTGTATTATGGCCACTGTAGGCAACAATTCTGCTCTTGGTGGATTAGAGTAATGGTAGCATTTATACTACGATTTTGGCCCTAAAAATGCCTCTCTGCGGATTTTCGTGAAAAAGATGTAACAAAGGTGGAACTTGGTAGTGGAGACAGCCGGGGTAAAACATGCTCTCCTGATAAAAATGAAGGCCTATGCCAAGATGTTCAGAATATATGTAGTTCACATTTCAATCTGTGACTTTTCAAAGGAACACTGCCTTTGGTTTTTTTTAAGGGGAGCAGGGGTATTACAAGGTTAGGGAGCATCACTGATGCAGGTGCACTACAGCACAAGGGCTGCTGCTTGGGGGAGAAATAAATAGGTTGGGTTTCAACAGTGATTAATGTGGTGGGAGAGCTGGGTGTAGCTGGAAAGCTCAGAGGTGGATCTACCCAGTGCTTCGGAGAGGCAGTTTTTTGTGTTCACCCCCCAGAAGATGTGAAGCCTTTTCGTGGATAAGAATGGTATGTCTCACATAAAATATAAGTTTGATAGTGTGCTGAAGAAAATGCTGGCGAAAACACAGGGAATCATAGGGCCTGATTTTGCTCTTTGGCAAGAATCCTCATGCAGGCAGTACAGCGGACTCAGAGAGTGGAGGAACTGTGTCACTCCTTAGATGTATTCTGAGATGGTCATTATTCAAGAAGCAGATTTCAGGTTGTTAACATCACCATTTTTTCTCAACTTCTTTGTCTAGTTTAGAACATTATTTATTAATTTATGTACTTACGTTAGTTACTGTTTGTTACATGCTTTTTAAAGGTGATATATGGCCAGGAAGGGGATCAGTCAGATCGAAACTCTTAGCCAATAAAACCTTCTTGGAACTCAGTCTTGGAGAGTGAGTTTGTGTCTTTCGACAATGGGACACGTGGTTTTGAAATTATTCTTTTAAATATGGACATTATTGGTCTGTATTTAAAAGTCTTATTAAAATAATATGAGTGGGAGTAGTAGATTTGACCTCTCCAAATTCCAACACTTTTCCTACTCTTGCTTCCAGTTGAGTGGCAATAGTAAATTTGACCCCTCTAAATTCCAAAACTTTCCCTACTATTGCTCAGATTGGAGTTGGAACAGTAAATCTGACCTCTCCAAAGTCCAACACTTTCTTTATTTTTACTTATTTTTGAGTGGGACTTCTTCAATACGGATAGGGAGGAACCCTCAACGCCCTCCCCATGAAGAAGGTTGCTTACCTTCCATTATGACTGCTCCTACCCAACCCAGATCTGTGACTGGGGGTGAGTGTCTGAAAAGTTTCAACGCTCAGTCCATCATCTCCTTGTGTTTGCTTTGTTCGCCCTAAGTTGGCAGGGTATGCCCAGACATGGGTCCCTTGCTCACTTTGCCACTGGATTCAAGCTAGCCTGGCTGATGAGGGCTGTTAGCCCGAAACCGGTCCCAGGATGCTTGTTTCCGGTCCAGGGAAGACATGGCTTGGCAGCTCGGGCTGGACTGTTCCCATGAGGCACAGGGTCAAGACTGATTTGCATATAGCTGTGTCTGAACTGGGGTGGCGAAGTGAGCTAAAGAACGATGATGGATTCAACCCAGATCTGTGACTGGGGGTGAGTGTCTGAAAAGTTTCAGCGCTCCGTCCATCATCTCCTTGTGTTTGCTTTGCTCTTACCGCTTGCCAACATATGGAGGAGGAGGGCCCCCTGACCTAGCTTAGATACTCTGGGTCCCTACACTCTGGCCCCCTGAGAGGTCCACTCGCCTCCCTTGGATAATGGTGCAGACCCTAACATACAACTAGTGAGGATTATTAAATCAGGTCCCTTGGATGTCCCCTCCACTCTCTGAGGCCTCCTCATTCCCCCCCACTCAAAGTTGACATAGTTTGGTACCCTCTTACGCCACTCTTAGAGAGGCGATACAGCACTATCCTCCCTCTATACCTCTATACTGCTGCTACATTTTTCCTAATGTCCCCAATAGAGGGTTGATTGCATTTGACTGTGGGCTTCCGTGCTCTCTGATTATACAGTGCCTTTGAATGTATGTTTGTGCTGCATGGTATTTTTTGTTTATCATTGAACAACTAATAAAATGTGCTTTAAAACAAAATGTTGGAGCTTGAATAGTAAATCTGACCCTCCAAAGTCCAGCAATTTCCCTACTATTACTTAAATTGCAGTGGGAATGTTAAGTTTGACCCCTATACATTCCAACACTTTCCTTACTGTTGCTCAGATCAGAGTGAGAATAGCAAATCTAGATGCTCTAACATCCAGTGCCTTCCCTACTGCTGCTTCAACTGGAGAGGGAATAGTAAATCCAACTCCTCCAAAGTCACACACTTTCCCTACTTTGGCTAACATTGGAGTGGGGTGGGAATAGTAAATTTGACATCTCAAAAATCCAACAATTTCTCTACTGTTGCTCGAGTTGGAGTAGGAATAGACGAGCTAACCCCTCCAAAGTCCAATACTTCTCCATACTTTTCCAATGCTGGAGTGGGTTTAGTAAATCTAATCCCTTCAGAGTCCAACACTTTCCCTACTTTTGCTTAGATCAGAGTGGTAATTCTAACTCTGACTCCTCCAAATTTCAACACTTTCACTACTTTTGTTGATGTTGGAGTGGAAATAATACGTTTGACCCCTTCAAAGTCGTTAAGCAGTTTTAATATATATTTTGATATTATAAGTACATTTTTTAAATGTTATATTTTTTTAACGTTTATATGTTTTAAAGTTTCTATAGTGTATAATAGTACTCAATATACTTACCAATTTTTGCTGATAAAGTGGTCTTTTATATTTTTATTATCAATATTTTTGACTTCCCATACAAAGTGTATAAAGTTGACATTTGTGTTCTCAATATTTTTTGGCTATATTTTTGTCACGAATATTTTTGCTGTTGATATTTCATCAGACAACCAGGTGTGTATATGTATGTGTGTATTTATGTGTGGCCCAGCATGTACGTTTGCATCTGTGTTTGTGTGTATGCATATTTGCGGGTGCGTGCCATGTCCAAGTCAAAAGTCAAGCACTTACTGAGCCTTGTGGCATTTACAAAACATCAGGTTCAGAAGGTTCAACAGCTCCATCTAATACCAGACTGACAGCAGTGTCAACCTGAGGAATCACAGCAGTTAGGAGGCAGATGCTATCACCGTCATTTTGGTCCCAACGTCAGAGTCAGGGTTGATCATTGCTCACAAAAAACATTTACCTGTTTACAAGATGGTGATGGGTGAACTGGTGTTCTGCTTCCAGGTCCACGTAGGATGAGCACTACTTAAATAGACTTCTCGTGTCAGTCGACAGCTGGCAAAGAGCATCATTGGTGGGTTCTTCTATGCTTGCTGACTCAAGTTCGCAACCAGCATTTCTCTTCACTTGCACATTTATTTCGTTCATGGGTTTCCATCCTCCTTACTTTCACTGTCCTACCTCCCTCTTGGAGCTTTTCAGTGACTGTTGTCTATCTTGTCTTGAGGCAGATTTCCTGCAATCAGCTAACTAGTTACTTATCATTCCTGGCTTCCACTGGGAAATTTATGTGGCTTCAGTTACTTATCTGGGATGATGAGTAAGACTAATTGTAATGAACATTTACAAACTTGATATACTTTTTGCATATTACTGATATACAACTTGTTTCATGTAGCTTCCAGTGATAGTTCCAATTTATTGAGATGACAGCTAGTCTGGTGGCAGGGTCTTGACCTAGAGGTCACTGACAAGAACCCGTGTGCCTCCCTTTCTTACCTCTTTCCTGTTTCCGCTATAACCTGTAGTGAGAAATTATGTTCTATAGGTATCTCACACACTGATAATGGGGAGGCAGTAGGCTATTTTCACATTCCGATATTGCTCTTAAAGTCTTGACAGAGAAAGGTGCCAAGGTATAGCATAATCATGGTGTTTACATTTGGCATGGGGCAGCCATCCCTGGCATTTGATGGAAAGGCCATTCGTCACATACAGTAGGCAAAGCAGATCTATGTTAAGAATCCTGAGCATATGTTAATCATCTGTGTCTAACGGTGATGGGAACTAATTCTGGCACCTAATGGCCATCCCTGTCACATTAATGTTAGTTAACTGTATTAAGTGCTTGTGTTGACACATGTATGTGACCTAGAAGTTTGCAAAGGCTGTGAACTATTAAATGGGTAATACAAGAACTTACTACTTGCAGTGCTGCAAAACTGTTTAACTGTAGTAATAAATGCTATATAAAACATGTGATTGCTATTTGAGTGCTTAGAAACTGCAAAATTCTATATAAAACAAGATAATATTGTGACATGTGGTGGCCAGCCCTTATATAGTGCACTAATCTCTGGCTCCTAAAAACCATCTGTGCAACATGGTAGGGATGGTATCTCTGACATACAGTGTCTATCACCTACATATGATGACCATCCCGCTAATAGAGTTGTAGAGGCCAAACCTGCCACTTGATGTCATTCTGTCATATTGTGGCATTCGTGGACCTACATAAAATGACCAACATACAGTGGGCAGGGCATCCTTGGCATATAGTCCACATCCCTGGCATCTAGTGTTTGTGGCACCTTCATGCCTAGCCCCCTTTCCAATACTAAGAGGAGTGCCCCTAGGATCCATTCTGTCATTTTAACAGTATTCTATTTTTATTTAGAGCATCTGGGAGATTTGGGGCAGCAGAACACAGGATCTCCATCCATCACTATGTTGACGACACTCAACTATATTTTAATGTGTCATGTTAGGCTATCATCATCGAACTGCAGGAGTTTCCGTCAAACATTGGAGCCTCAGTGCCTCAAGGCTGTCTGAAATTAAATCCCAATAACATTGAAGCCTGGGTGTCTCAAGGATGTCTGAAACTAAGTCCAAAAAGACAGAATGTACCTTTCTCTCTTCAGGTCAGTGTAAACTCCCAATTCAATGTTGGCATTCGGTTCTTACCAGAAATAGCACCTCTTCTTTACTAATTGATTCTGCTAAACCTCATTATTCTTGACTCCAAACTATGTAGATACCTATTGCCAAAACAAGTCCAGACTGCTCAATACCACCCCTTCCAATACCAGCTTTCTGGACAGTGGTGCCAATATTGAAACAATCCCCCTGTGATGGTGGATGCTCACCGGACTTTCTGAATGTGCTTTTCTTACACTGGTTATTGTACTCCATCCAGCCGCTAACATCATTACTAACTAAGGAAGTATAACAATTTCAAGCCCACGCTCAGATAGGAGCACTGGTTATCCACAAGGGCAGAAGGGTTGTGCAACCTTAGTGTGTAATACACTCGCAAAAACTTTCTTGAGTCCAGTCAGGCTCATTTGCAAAACCTCTAGCTGAACCCTGGGTAGATGTGGCTTTGAGCTGCAACATTTAAACAAAGGAACTAGTATAAAGCATTTAATAGCACCAAACAACAAATAAGAAAACCCCTACCACATGAAAGAAGTCCAACAACAATTTATAAAAATAGATTATATTTTCATGAATTTTTAAAGTCCAAGATAAACAAAATCCACAAGAGGGTTCAGGAGCTATAGATTTTTAAAGAAAACGTAAATCTCAGTTTAACCACAAACAAGCATTGGCCACCGTAAAGTTTTAAAACTTTTGAGACGTTTGTAAGAGTTGAGTTCGACTCCTCCGGCCAGACTGGGGTGACCAAATCCAACTGGGAGAAGGTCAGGGAGGGCTTTAAAGAGTTTTCGGACAGTTACCTGCCCACAAAGCGTTCTCCAGTCCAGTTCTGAACTTTACAGCACGACCGCCATAATCTTCGATGGAGTGGTCCTGATTCTACTGATGCAAGAGATGGAGGATGCTCAAGGATGCTCTGGGTGGTGTACGGGCAATAGGGTTGTCCTTGTGAGTACTCCTCGGTCCACGTTAGGTGGGGTGACTTTGGTCACAGAGGTTGGTGTCCCTCAAAGTCCTCTTTGAGCCAGTCGAAGGCCAGCTGCTGGTGGGCTACTAATCTCCATCCACAGTGGTCTCAGCTGTATTCTTTGTTAGAGGCTGGTGTCCCACTTGGGCAACCAATCTGGACTCGGATGACACTACCTGGTTCGGTAGGCTCAGGTGCACCTTTTGGTTATTGAGGATCGGTCTCCTGGGGCGCCCAGCAGTGCTCAGCAGTGAGTCTCCAGAAGTCGCTACTGCCTTGCTGAGTTGGGCTACTTCAGCTTTGACGGCCCTGGTGCTGGTTTCAGGAGGTCAGACAACAGAGCGTTGGAGTCACATCTTTGATCTGGGGCTTGGGTGTGAATTTCCCTTAAGCCAAGAGCCACAGGCACAGTCCTCTCTTTGCTAGCCCAAGGTGTGGAAGGTGCAGTCCAGCAGATGGTGCCACCTCTCTTTGTCTGGTCCAGGGGTCAGCAAGCCAGGCTTTCTTCTGTCTTTTTTCCAGTTCTGGTGTGATCCAAGGTTCAGGGTGTTGGAGGGTTCCATATTTATGACTAGAAAGTGGTCTGGGAATGATGTGTACACTAGCCAATGGGCTACCAGGATCCCTCCTGCACTGTGACAACTTCCGGCTATGTGTGGCATCTAGCAATCCCAGAGTGCACTATTCTGCCCACTCTTAAGATGTCTGAACCCTTCCTTGAATGTTAGGAGCTTGATAGCCCACCCTAGAGGTGTGGCTACCTGGGGGCTACCCGCCCACAGGAAACCTGGTTTGGGCACTGGTCTCCTCTCTCTGTTCCCGACTCCAGCCTGTCTACCTGAACAGAGAGGCAACCCTTCAGGAGTGTGATCGCCATTTGCCCATCAAAGGCAGCTTCGCCTCTGAAGCTTTCTTTTTGGGCTAACACCCTGAAGGGCTTCCTGCAAGGGGGAGGTAATATCTCCATCTGTAGCAGGCTGCTATTGTTCCTGAGTCTGAGAGTCATTCACACTACTCCCCAGGAGAGCTGAAAGCTGACTGGTGTCCAGTGACCGTGTGAGGCCACTGGACAAACTGGGTCACAGAGTGACATGCTAAAAAAAACAATTCCATAAAAGGGACATTAAATTCAACTTGAGCATCAAGTCTGGTTTAGTGCCATGATTAATTTGATACCTTGAAGTACCCATTTCAGTAGTCCCACTCAAAAGTCAGCTAGGTTGAGTAGTCAGCTGGTAACTCTATGTTAGCCAATGGGGCTACTAACTCTTCTACAGCAAAACGACAATTTGGAAGCTTTGCTGTTAGGACATATATAACAAAATACATGTCCCACTTAATGATATCCAGATCCCTGCCTTAAGGTTTGGTAGGCTTTCTTTAGAGGAGACTTACATATATTGTTAAGGGAAGTAGGGGATTTGCCATTGGTTTAAATGGCAACTTCGAACTAGCAGTTTTAAAACTGCCCTTCCAGTATGCAGTGGCAAACCGAAGGAGATGCACCTGCTTCATAAAATTCAAAACAATGCAACAACGACAGCGGAAAAACGTGTTGATATGTCTCCATAGACATCTAATGCCCTCACGTGACTTTTCCCCACCTTTATTAGCTTCTAGTGTACTGCAGATTGGCTAAGAGAATGGATAGAAGGTGAAATCACAAACATTAAACAGTGCTCTCAGTATTCCTGCTGCTGCCTTTAAGCTCTATAACCGCTTCGCTGCGGCCGGAATTCCGCCCAGGTGCTGGACATTCCGATCGCGGGCGTGGCTCGGACGGCCCCCACGCATCGTGAGCACACGCCCACTGTGACTCATGACGGCCGGGGGCCGTCATGAGCACGGAAGAGGTTAAAACCAAAGACAGAAAAGGGCAAGACAGGGTTAGCAGTTGCTTCACATGGATACCCTTAATTGATAGCATATTTTACTAGGCTTGGGAAGACTGAATTTTCTTTCTTCTCTGACAAGGTTGTCATTGAAACACATTTGAGTCCTACATAAAACACTGCATGTCTAAGCCTGATACACTGGGGAATGGTGCGATGGACCCTCCCAAGCACAGTACAGGGACTTGTATCCCAAGGTACAAAACTCTTATTTGAAGAAGAGTACCAGTGAGGGAAGGAGGGAAACCCCAACTAGTGGAATAGGCCCAAATGTGATTTCATATCCATTACTTCAGATGATTCAGGGACCTGAGTAGTTTAAAAACCAGTTAAAACTTTGGTATTTGGGTACGATTTGTGACTTAAACCCTTCATGGCTGAAAGTGTCTTGATGCTAGTGAGAGGTGGGTTCTATTTAATCCATATGAATAAGTGTTTTCAAAGAGCAGGATAAGAAATAAACGGAAGAGAAGAAAGATGCTTTTTTTGTCTACTAATACTATTAGGAGGTCACACCAATTTGGCAAACCTGTTATTTGTAATGCATGTGAAAACTACGGATTTTTTGTAATTGATAAGGGAAATTGTGTTGTAGAATGCATGGTGCTGCCCTACGGCTTTCAAAATGTTCTTTTGGGGAGGGCCCCAAATGCCATCAGGAGGGCACACACTCACTTAGCAGATCAAGACTCGCTTGAGTGTTTCGTACATCTTTACCTGTCTAATGGCAGACCTGCCAATGATTTCCAATATACATATAGTTGGCTTTGGGCCAGCTTCTTGCTCATGATTGGGTGAATGTGTTGTCTATCTCCCATTGATGCTCCAAATTCAATATCTTTCCTCCCTATTTATCTGGATGTCTTGCTTAGGGGCATTTGAGTCTCACAGGGTTCTAACTGATTGCATGGTCTATTTTAAGATCATGTTTTTATTCATTCATATTTTATCAATTGTATATTTAAATTCTTTTATGACATGTACAGTTGAAATAAAGCTAACTGAAGCGCACTGAACTGATTGACTTGTGTGCTTCTACTGCTGACCTTCCTTGAATTCAAGGACCTATTAGTTTCTTTTTCTGTAAGTACTCCAAGGAAATGTGCAAGAAAATGGATAATTATTTGATGTATGTGACTGCTCACCTCAAGTAATAACACTTTTTATCAGGGTGAACCCTCAAAGTTACTATATCAATCTGAGCTCAACCACTTCTAGCTATGGCACAAAGCAGACAAGCTTAACTTAGAGCAATGTGCAAAGTGTTTATGCAGTACCAAAACTGTAATAAAATTAAAACACCAAGCAATATAAACCAGATTAGAAAATAGAGTAACATTTACTAACCAAAATGGCATCCATACGACAAAAATCCAATGAGGGGAACCAGAAATTTTGCTTTTTTAAGTTTTAAGTAAAAATAGCATCAAAAATCACTAAGAGTAAACAATAGTCTTTGGAAGTGGTGGACCGGGACCAAATGGTGTAATCTGAGGACCGGCCTAGGTCAGATACATCAAGTGGATTGGTCCGGGTGAAAGTCTGGAAGTTGAATAGTTAAAACAGTTTCAAACTCCCACAGCAGAAAGAAATGTTATCACTTTCTTGGCGAAAAATGTTGACATTTCTTCTAAGTCTCAACGTAGACTTGGATTATGACCCTTTTTGAAAAGAAAAATCCTGCCCATGCGGGACGTTGCTGACATTGTAGCTTCAGCTGTGAAACCAAATGCCTGATCCTCAAAACAGGTTGGTCCAGCTGGTGCTCTGGAGCTTTGGAGATTTCTCACAGAAATGTGTTTCTGTCCCAAAGCAGAATGGGACTTTGTCAATTTTCCGATGTGCGGAGGTCTCTGTGCAGGACAAAGCTAAAATTCAAGCCACCACTGTGGAAATACTGGTCAGATACTTCTCCTGGCAAGTTCTTCTGGAGTTCTGGAGGAAAAGAGTTCAACATTTTCCAAACTTTCTAGTGGTGCTCAAATGAAAAACTACAGGAGCACACTTCTCAGAGGTAGGCACGAACAGACTCGCAAGGTATTAGACAGAGGTGAACAGTGAAGTCCAGTGCAGGTCCAGTTGCCATTGCTCAGCTGAACACTTCAGGAAAAAGGCTGCTTGCAACTTTTGTGTCCATGTAACTACACAGGAGGCCAGCCAACTGACCCTTGGAGAGGGCACCAGCCTGCAAACAGGCCGACAATGCCATGTGCCAGGAAAATGCCAAGATGGCTGAAGTGTTCAGCCACACTAAACTTGGGCTGTGGGAGCTGGGGGTGTGTACCTATTCCTCTGACAGGTCCTTCAGGCAGGATTTGACACTGTTGCGTCAACAGGCAGGGCAGAAGCCCCACCCTGAATGTTCCGCTGAGATAAGTCATTCAGGTCAAACTGAAAGTGATCTATTGTGTAGTTCCTGGAAGGATTTTCTCACCTTATTAAAGGCCACACACAGCCTGGGCAGCTGCCGGAGAGCTAATGCAAATTAGCCTCTGGGCGCTTCAGGCAAGGTAAAGGTCACTTTCTAAAACTTATTGTTCCTTGATGCTTATTAAAAATCCAATTTCACCATTGAATTTGGTATTTTATAACTATTAATAACTATTAAAAATAGTGGTTTAATAAAAAAAAATTCTAGCTGGTCCTAAACCTGACATTGCAATATTAATATTATAATCTGTACTCTGGTTTTCTGTCTATTACAGCAGGCCAGTCACAGTGAAAGCGCATTTGGTGTCTTGTCAGTGTATAGACATGATGACATTGATTTTCTACATGCTCTACTTTTTAATACCATGCTCCCCACCTTGTGGGCTGCAAGGCCTACATAGGGTGACATTAATAGTTAAAGGGAGGTATTTAATTTTCAGTAAGGTACCCAGACACCAAAATAAATCTCCTTCCACCCGGACACCGCCGAAATGACATATTAACAACCGGAGATAAATCAGAGGCACTCAAGAGGTTCTCTTGCCCTGCGCCTGCAACCAGAGACAAATGGCTTGAAGAATTAAGGTAATCAACATTGACAGTTCCCTTTTTTTTAGCTGTCCATCGAACATACTTGATACTTATGAAGTATCCCATTTGTTCCTTTACAGTACTAACGTCAGAATTTTGGGTGTCCTGCTCGAGACAAACAAGCACCTTTTTCAACAAACTCTGACAAGCTGCACCATGTTCTAAGAATTTGAGGATTTCAATTTACGTGCCCAAAGGTAACCATTCTTTGATACTTTTGAGCTAGTGAAGGAGAATGGAGAGTGCAGGTTAGTCATATTTTAAGCAAAACATATCCCTTTCACTTTTCAGAATTCACTCAGCCCTGGTCCTGAGGAGAACCCGTAAAGAAATTTGGGGTTCGAAACATGTTGATCTTCACTCAAGGGGGATCTCAGTCTAATGAACATCAATGTGGAGGACTCTAATTGAGTTTGAGTAAAGAACTATATTGCTTTGAAGCCCACAGTAGATTTTTCTGGACTCCCTTTAGTATTCCAAGAGCGATAGTTGTGAATCTTTTGCTCTGTGTTTTTACAATAGGACTGTTGAACACTGAATAGTTACAGATTTCTTTGTACGTTTTTCCAAATATAATGTTCACATTTGAGCACTCACTGTTCATCCATCCTCCCCCCGCTCAATGATGCTGGCTACCCATGTACCTTACTACCCCTCCATGATATTTTTAAATATATTTTTTAAGAGGGCCCTGCAGCTGCAAAGTGCTACCTGTTTGCTCATAACCTTTACCATGTTTCGCTCAACTTTTTTTCCTTTAAATATTTTAATTAACTATTCTAGCATGGGCATCCGGTAATTGATCAATTAAAGATGCCTGACAGACACCTATGCATGTGTTGTGATGCCGATTATCATCTTGGAATTAGGTTTTCTCACTAGAAAACCAATTACAAAATTGATATTGCAGGTTTGCTTTTGGTTTGTGAAGAAAAAACACTTTGGCAAAGCCAATAGCTCGACATTGCCGCCTTGAGATCTAGTGTATTAGCCAATGCTTTTTTTGTCTATTTCCCATTGGGGAGGGGTGATAGACTTATTAAATTTCTCATATTGCAACTCTCGCATATGTGACAACCCTCTGCAACCACAGTAGCACAATTCTGAATCATTACTTGGCGTTCTCAGCCAAAACTATCTCAGAGATAGTATTGCCATCAGAAATGTCACAAGCGCTTTTATGAGGCAGCACAAATATTTAAAGTTGATAACCGCGGTTGGTTCTATGATAAAGGAACCATAGTGGAAGTTAACACAAACATATCTCTAGACAAATAAACTAGATGGCACACGAGGTTTGGCTGCATTTTATGAATGAGGACTGTTACAATGTCTCTTCCCTCTTTTTTCCATTAACAAATTGTGAGGATGCAGAAAATCAAATTTGAGCATATGATTCATATTTGAAGGGTCAGAAAAAGTCAAACTCTTGTGGTCTAGTGAGCTACAGCGAAATGTAGGAACATGCTAACGGTGAAACCAAGATAAACAGTCAAATTACTCGTATTCCTCGGGAGACGTGCTTTCACGCTCCATAAACACCCAAACACTGCCTGTGAGCTGTGACACATCATAAGAGAAACACAGCGGATCACCGCTCTGGACATGCAGATACATGTATGTGCACCAACACAGCCTTCAGTATCATCTCGGCGACACAGTGAAGTATTTCAAATACTTTTTCATTTGGGTTCTGAAAACTATAATGGGTAAATCACTCGTGAACGTATGACGAGGTTCTTCGAATTTCTGGAGAAATCTTAACTCGAAATGACGCACCTGTGTTTTCCACATTGCTGCTTTCTGATTGGTGAATACTCATGGAACCCTCACCGTTGAATGTTATGCTTATCACAACGACCCAAGCAGATATGCCATGCACGTATCTACGTAGAAAGAAGGATTGGCCCTGGAGATCCCCCGGTAATCTCGGGGTAATCAGAGACCACCAAGCAACAGCCATCACTGTATTTACACCCGTGGCCGATCCCACTTTCAGTGTCACTCCCTCACAAACTCAAAAACACATCCCTTCCGCACATTCTCTGTCACCCCTGACTCCAACGCTGCCTAATTTATAAATCTTAACAACAGTGATAATAAACATGATGATAATACGTTTTTATCCCGTCTTCCCCACGCCCTCCGCTGCCCCGCCGTACGCCGGTTTTGAATACCAAGTTGGCCTAATCTGCATCTCACCTCATGCATCTTTGTCTTACTCCTGTCGTGCTATTTTCATGCTTGCAATCTTCCTTCATTTGCCACTTCATGTTCCTTCTTCTTTCAGTTTCTATATTTGTGTCAAATAAGTCCTGGTCCCCAAAAAGGAGTGCCGGTGCCCACCACCTGCACAAAGCACTGCTCCCCCCCAACTAAGCAGACCCACGAAGACGAGCGACTAAGACAGGACGCGTTTGAAATGAACTTACCATCAGGCACGTGACCAGAATGACAAAAATGCTGAGGAATATGACAACGGCATAAAACCCTTCCTTGCTCCATATTCTGTCTGCTTCATGCTGCCCCTGCAGAACATTTTTCTGGAAATAAAAAAAAAGAGCGAAGAAGAAAGACAGAAAACAAGAAGTTATCCAACGAAATGCCAGGTTGAAAAGACTGCATCAGGACAGAGCGCGTTTGGCAAGCTTTATTACATAATAAAGGACGCCCACATACTGTACACAGCTGTCGGTGGGGCACCCAGGCTCGAACCACTGCAGGCGAAGCAGCTGAAATACATGTGCTTGCCACTGCTATCCTGATAGTAACCGAGAAATCAGCCAACAGCGCTTCGGTTTGTGTTGAGATAACCTTCCCACTCACATTATGAACTGATGCTAGCCCAGGCAAACAAGGCGCGTGCTCTTTATTGGAAACAACCTGGCCCAGCAGGTGCGAGGGTCAGACTCCCGAGCGCTGAGGAAATTGCTCATTCCGGCCCTTTCAATGGGCCCAGCGGCTCCTCCTACAACACCCACACAGCTGCCGGCATATGGAGCTATTGCTCGCCCTGCTCCTAAAGTGTGGCGAAAACATGAGGCTGGCTGCGCAGGACGTGCGCGAGAACCTCGGCGCGCGCCGTGCTGGCTCTTGATGGACCCGGGCTTGTAAAATGCAAGTGTTGATGAGAATCAGGGGGTGTATTCTGGCAAACGATAAATGGAATTGTATACAGCGCGATACCGCTATAGTCTCGAAGCCAGTGGCGTAGGAACCCCACACTGTAGCAACTTAACAAGGGGCTGCCACTGGGCCTGACAAGCTGGCGAACTGGGTCTACATCAACATTAAGAAAAAGATAAGGATGCGAGAAAAAAGAAGGGTAGATAGAAAGGGAAGAAATACATGGAAGAGAAAGGAAAGGAGTTAGGAATGTAGGACATGTGAAAGGAAAGAAAGGTGAAAGGTAGGATAAAAGGGTGAAACAATGACTGGTTGGACGTGTGAAAGGATTGATCGATAGAAAGGTGAATGGAAGATTAAAAGGATGGACTGGTGAAAGTGTGAATGGATGGAAAGACGGAAGAATGGACAGATGGAGAAGAGTGAATGGATGGTTTAAGGACAGACGGATGCATGAACATATTGATAGGTGGATGGCTGAAAAGATGGATGATTGAATGGGGCAATGGGTGGATAGTTGGAAAGGTGAAGAGATGGCCTGACAGATAGCTGACGGATGGATGAATAGATGGAAGGATAAATTGATGGATGCTTCACACACTCAGTCTGATTAGAGGTTTGTTTACAGTGAGGGGTATTTTAATTTTCTGGCTACTCCCTTGCTTGAAGCACTGTAAAGAAGCATTGGCAAAGCCAATAGATCTGGCATCATCCCCCAGCATTTTGGCAAGTCTTGTTTTGTATTGGATTTTGCAAAACTTTATTCTTTGGGAGACTGCCAGGAGTTTGTCAATCTAAAACAAAAATGATGACTAAAGATGCCGTAACTCATAATAAATTCAGTCAAAGGCTGAAGTGGGATGATGTGTTGCCCCTTGATACATGCTTGAGTGGGTTGGAGAAAAATGTGAATGAAAAATAACAGAAAAATGGATGAAGTGAGGCAGAAAGCCACTCTAAGTAACTACGTCATACACATAATATCAGTCAAATCAAAAGATCTTGTCTAACACAGATCTAAAAAAGCCAAATGTTGTGCCATTGGCTGTCAGCCTCTTGCCTTTGAGAAAAAAAAAATAATAAAGAAGGAAAGAAAGCAGGAAAGAAGGAAAAACAGCAGAAGAAAGAAGGAAGGCAAGAAAGATGCAAGAAAGAAGGAAAGAAAGAAGGAAAGTAGGAAGGCAAGAAAAAAGAAAAGAAAAGAAAGAAGGAAGACAAGGAGCAAAGAAAGAAGAAAGGCAAGAAGGATAGAAAGCAAGAAAGAAAGAATAAAAGCAAGCAAGAAAAAAACTAGAAAGCAGGAGAAAAAGAGAAATGAGTAGGAGAACGGAAGAAAAGAAAGAGAAAAAGGAAAAGACAGAAAAAAATAAGGAAGAAAGACAAGAGAGAAGGAAGGAAATACGGGAAGAAGGAAAAAAAGCAAGAAAGAAAGAAGGAATTAAACCAAGAATGAAGGAATGGAATCAAGAGAGAAGGAGAGAAGAAATAAAAGCAAGAAAGAATGAAAGAAAAAAGGGAAGAGAAAAAAGAAAGCAAGAAAGAAGGAAACATTGAATGAAAGAATGGAAGAAAAAGAAAGAAGGAAAGGAATGAAAAATAAAGAGAAACAAGAAAGAAGAAATGAAAGAAGAAAGAAAAAAGAAAAGCAATAAAGAAGGAAAGAAGAAATGAAAAAAGGAACACTAGAAATAAGGAATGAAAGAAAAAAGGAGAGAAAGAAGGAATGAAAGAAAAAAAGAAGAAACGAAAGAATGAAAGAGAAAGGAAAGAGGAAAGAAAAAATTAATGAAGGAAAGAATGCAAGAAAGAACCAAAGAAAGAAGTAAGAAAGAAAGAAGAAAAGAAAGAAGGCAATTAAGACATAGGGGCCGATTCCGATCTCGGCCGGTAGTGCTCCGAATCGGATTCGGATTCACCGGATCCGATTCGGAGCCCTGTTTCCCGACCGAATCGTACGCGGGTCCGGCTGAGCGAGTACGATGCAAGCACCCGCGAAATCGCCGACCGACTCGAACGCGGCTTCAACACGCTCCGACCGACTCGCATGGACACGACTCGCACCGCGCTATGGAGACGTTTCCCGGCCGGGTAAGTACGATGCGCGCCGCGAGCAGTCCGATCGACTCGCGCCGTCCGGCTCGAAAAAGCTGTCGGAGCCGGACTTTGGGGTCCGCGTCGGACCCCCCTGTACGCGTAGGCGCGCGAGTCGCACACAGGGGGACCCATGGGTCCCCCTACCTGTGCATGTGCGCCGCGATGCGCATGGACGCGTACACGCTGTAGGGGCGCCCTTGTCCGCCTCGCACCCATTGAGTCAATGGGAGCCCGCGTACGCGTTGTACGACAGGCTCCCATTGACTTCAATGGGAGTCCGACCGACTCCGAGTCCGATAGCATGCGTGCGCATCGTACTCGTTCGGTCGGACTGCTAGGGTCCGATTCGGTCGGAATTCTCTCCGGGTCCGGCTCGGTCGGGGAGATTTCCGGCCGGAATCGGAATTGGCCCCATAGTGTTACAAGAGCTCCAAATTAAACATGATAAAGGCCAGTTTTCTTCGTGGGCAAAATTTATTAAAGAACTATTGGTGAACTTGAATTCAGAATAAACATGTTCTGAAGAATTGTCCGCTTATGAATTCACATGTATAATATTCTTAAACTTTTGATAACTTAATACAGAACAGTTTCAAATGGAAGCATCTGTTATGTTGTGAAATACCAGCAGTCAAACAGTAAACCAAGGACACTCCAAAAGGAATTTACAACAGCATTGGCAGAAGACAGGAACTGATAAAGCATGGAATGTGTTCTGCTCACATCTGAAATAGTGTCCTGCTGTCACATCAGACTCTAAACACAAAAGCAACATCAAAGTAATACATTAAGTAAAGCATTGGCATAGAAGGGAACTAGCTTGTGTGTGGATGATCTCCTTGTGAAAGAGCAAAATGCAGTCACTCGAAGTAAAGTTATCCAGCGGCTGAAGTAGGCTGACCTCTTGCCCCATTCTGTATGCTGTAGTGGGCTGAAACAAAACGTGAATGACACACCAATAGACCAATGGATGAAGAAAGCTGGCTGAAAGTCCCTTTAAATACGTATATTGTACATATATTTTTTTAAAATCAAAAGGTCTTGGCTAACCCCAGACCTAAAAAGCAGAGGCAACAATTTCCCAGCTAAATATCATTTCCTTTGTCGACCTAAGAATGATGGAATTTTAGAAAGGTTTTACTGGAGATTTGAAATATTCAGGGACCGGATCACAAAATGTCTTACCAAGCTAATGCACAGAAGTCCTATTTCCCACTGCATATTGCAAAAGTGTGCTATGTTGCACCGTTTTAGCCTTAGTTATTGATGATTTGCAGCAGCAAAAATCAGTTTTTATATTTTGTCTTGATAGCGCTTGGTTGCAAACTGTAATTCTTCTTCACCTGGGCAGTAATATGGCGCCATAAGAATTCAGCAATAGCACCAACCAACAAAGCTAAAAGGTACTAAAAAAGCTAATAGATACTACCTAATGCACCTCTGAAGCACACCGCATTTCCCACAATCCTGCTCCCCTATACAGGAAGTAATAACAAAGAAGAAATACCCCCAACACTATAAAGAGGTTCAGTCCATGATCAACTTTTTCTTTTCTTGCTGCTAATGTTAAGTACATGTCGAGCCTTGTTCTTGAATTGCTGTTGAAAATGGCTCTCTCTGAAGTGTCACCCCCAAATTTTTGGGCTTCCTCCTCCACTTTTTCTGACTTCTTTTTTGCTGGCCATAGACCTCTCAGCACATTACCACTGCTAACCAGTGCTAAAGTGCATGTGCTCTCTCCTCTAAACATGGCAACGTTGGCTCATACCCAATTGGGTTATTCAATTTACTTAATAGTCCCTAGTAAAGTGCACTACATGTGCCCATGACCTGTACAATAAATGCTACTAGTGGGCCTGCAGCACTCATTGTGCCACCCACTTCAGTAGCCCTCTCACCATGGCTCAAGTGTGCCATTGCAGAGTCTGCATGTGCAGTTTTACACTGCCACTTTGACCAGCTATATATAGCTATATAAACCTCTTGCCAGGCATAAACATATCTATCTATCTATCTATCTATCTATCTATCTAGCTATCTAGCTATCTAGCTATCTATATATATATATTACCTACTGGCGGTCGCCAGTAGGTAGTTATAGTTAGGACCTTGTTTCTATTCAAAAAGCGTTTCTTCTTTTGCCAATATCTTTGGCGCCGTTGGCGAATCTTCGCGGAATTTTCAAAACTAATGGTTCACTCAGTACAGCTCCTGTCTTGAAAGTTTCGGGGTGATTCGTCAAGCGAGGGCCGAGAAAAAAGGGGGGTCCCAAAACGCGTTTTCCCCATTGTTAATTTCCATAGGAAACATTAGACAAAGCTACAGCCCGAACTGCAGAACGGAATTACACCAAATTTGGCAAAAAGGTAGGTCTTGGTCCAGAAAGCGTGCTTTTTTTTAAAACGGTGTAAATCCGTTCAGTAGTTTCTGAGAAATTAAAAAAATAAAAATATTGATATCTGAGCACCGAGGAGGATTCGTGAATCCTCCTGAGCACAAGCTTAATTCTGATTGGCTGCCAACACTCCAAACCAGAATGTGTTGGCAGCCATCTTGTGACTCGGTAACTGAGTCACAAGAAAACTGTAGAAAAAACATTAAAAAACAAAAAAAGGGGGCAGGGTAGAAACACCCTGACCCCCTAGGCTTGCTCAGGGGGTCCCACAAGGACCCCCAGGGCCAAAAAAAGCATTTTTTTAAAATAATTTTGGCCGACTTCGCGCTGGGTGCGTGAATCCGGCCGAAATTATATTAAAAAAATAATCCCGCGCTTCGTTTGTTTCAAGCCCCCGGGTAGGCCAGGTCCCGGGGGCAATTCTTTATTATGGTGTGGGGGCTCGTGGTGGCCCCCACAGCCCCGGGGACTGCCACCTCCCTGGGGCTTTGTTTATCATATATGTCATATGCGGGGGGCACACGGCCCCCCCGTAGCCCTGGGGACTGCCACTTCCCTGGGGCTTTTTGTTAAAAAATGCATGGGGGGCTGCTGCCCCCCCACGCTGCCCCAGGGACCGCCACCTCCTGGGGCATTCGTAATTATGTGCGGGGGCCTCACGGGCCTCCAAGCCCCAGGGACCGCCACCTCCCCAGGGCTTAAATTAATCTAGATAAGTGTGGGGGGGCTCCTGCCCCTCTCCACACTGCCCCGGGGACCACCACCTCCCCGGGGCAATTTTAAATAAAGGGCGGGGGTCCGTTGCAGACCCCCGGCCCTGGGGACCCACCTCCCCAGGGCTTTAAAAATGCTGGGAGGGGGGCCGAGCGGCCCCCTCCTGGAGCCCTCGATGGCCCTGGGGGCCGCCACCCCCCAGGGCCGGCTCCTGCAATGTCCAGGGGTGCCCACCCCCGGGACATTGCTGTTTGCTATGGCAGGGCAGGAGCATGGCTCCCGCCCTGCCATAGCAAACACTGCTTCGCTTCATGGAAGCAAGAGCAGAAAACCTGCTCTCGCTTCCATGAAGCGAAGCAGAATTGCTTTTGGAAAGGGGTGCTGCATGCTAGCAGCTCCCCTTGCCCAAAAGCAATGTCGGCTCCCGCAGGAGGCGGGGAGCCGGCTGGGACCGCGGGGGCATTGGGACTCCCCCGGGGTCCCCAACGTGAGGGCCGGCCCAGAGGGATGGGGTCCTCGGGGCCAGAAGTGGCCCGTGAGGGGGGCCACGCAGCCCCCCTCCCTTTAATGGCCAGGCCCTGGGGGATGGGGTCCCTGGGGCTGAAATCGGCCTGGGGAGGAGGGGCCGTGCGGCCCCCCTCCTTATATTAAAATAATAAAAAAATAGCCAAGCCCCGGGGGATGGGGTCCCCAGGGCCAATAGTGGCCCAGGGAAGGGGGGCCACGCGGACCCCCCTCCCCAATAATTTTTTTTTTTTAAACGAGGCCAGGCCCCATCGGATGGGGTACCCAAGGCCAAAAGTGGCCCAGTATAGGGCGGCCACATGGCCCCCCTTCCCTATAAGTATTAAAAAAATAAAGGAGGCCATGCCCCGGGGAAGGGGTCCCCGGGGCCGAAATCGGACAAGGGAGGGGGCGCGCAGCCCCCTTCCCATTTTTTTCTTTTTTTTTAAATGGGGCAGGCCCTGAGGGATGGGGTCCCCAGGGCCCCAACAATATTAAAAGAAGGGGGGCTACACAGCCACCCTTCTAGCAAAAAAAAAAAAAGCTGGCATCTCGCCAGAGTCCCCGCCCCCTCCCTGCACCACTCTGCAAACGCGCCTCCTGGCGCGTTCTAAGTTGGGGGATTAAGACCCCTTGAATCCTGAGGGTACCTGGGGGCCAACTAGGCCATCAGGTACCTCCAGTAATCCCCACACAGTGGGATTGCAGAGAGGTGGTCCGAGGCCACGCCCCTTTTTACACCACTCTGCAAATGCACCTCTTGGTGCACTGCTGGTGGGGCGATGAGGTCCTCTTGTGTCATGAGGACCTCAGGACTAAAGTGGACTTAATCGCCCGAGCAGCAGTGTGCCAGGAGGCGTGTTTGCAGAGTGGTGTAGAAAGGGGGCATGGCCTCCGACTACTCTCGGCAATCTAGCTGTGTGGGGCTTACTGGAGGTTCCTGGTGGGCTAGTTGGCCCACAGGGACCCTCAGGATTCAAGGGGACTTAATCCCCCAACCCAGAACGAGCCAGGAGGCGTGTTTGCAGAGTGGTGGAGAAAGGGGGCATGGCCTACTACCACCTCTCAGTAATCCCACTGTTTGGGGCTTACTGGAGGTAACAGGTAGGTTAATTGGCCCCTAAGGACCCCCAGCAGTGAAGGGGACTTAAATCCCCATCCAAGAGCGTGCCAGGGAGCGCGTTTGCAGAGTGGTGGGGAAAGGGGGCGTGGCTTGCTATGAGAACTTAGCAATGCTGCTGTGTTGGACTCCTGTTACCTCCACTAAGTCCAACACAGTGGGATTGTGTAGTGAAGACGCTGTGAGAGGATGATGAGTTGAATCCAGTTTTATTGTCAAATAACTACACAGCATAATCATCGAGGCAGATCCACATCAGTCTCCAACCGCTCCCAACTCTTTTCAAATCTCAGTGCCACCTAACAACCAAACAGCTAGGCAACCCCTGAACATTCTACTGGATGTCACCAAGAATGGAACACTGGGCAAAGAACTACAGCTTAAGGCTGTAACACATCTAAAGAAGGATATAACATACCCTCCTTTCTCACTTAAACAACAAAACAAAATAACAAGAGAAAAAAGAACTAAGAAAACATTAATAAACATAATACTGAAAGCTGCAAAAATTGGATAAAAAACACAAGCCTGGTGATAAGCATTTCACATCCGGTACCTTTTGGGAATAACCCTTGTTCTTGCACTTTTCCTAAGTGAAACCTCAGAAGGTCCACTAACCACTGTACCGTGAGATAAAGATGAAGAACATGGAGCGACATTTTTAATTTTTACAACTTTACATACATTCCACCACTTTCCCCCTTCAACTTGAATAGCATTCCTTCCCACCTTAGTGACAGCAACGGGTGGACCAAACTTGCTCTCACCCTTCTTGACGTGAAAAGGAGACTTAATGCGTACCATGTCTCCAACCCCAACGGGAACCATCTTCACGCTTCTCTTTTTGTCAAACCATGTCTTTTGTTTGTGTTGTGAACAAGAAACATTTTCCCTTACCAACTCCATAAGAGAATCAATATCAGGCACAGCTTTAATCCACCTGTTCATCCAGTCAGGTTTGAAGTTAGTATTCGCTTTTCTTCCCCTTAGGAGCTCAAAAGGAGAAACTTTTGTTGTAGAGTGGGGAGTTGTCCTGTAGAACCATAACATGCTTTCCAGAGAATCGAGAATGTTACAATTTCCAGATTTGGCCCACCTAATGCAGTCCCCCACCACCCTATTCATACGCTCAACAAGCCCATTGGATTGGGGATGGTAAAGTGAACTCCTTACATGTTTGACATTGCATGATTGTAGGAAATTCCCAAAGATTAAACTGGTGAATTGAGTACCATTATCTGTTACAATGGTCTCTGGAAACCCCTCCCGCATGAAAACGTCCTTGAGAAAGGATATGATGATGCTAGTGGATGCCTCCTTGACAAGTTTTATTTCTGGCCACTTTGAGGCATAATCGATCAGAACCAGCACAAAACGACAACCTCCAGGTAATGTATCAAGAGGTCCCATGATGTCTACACCCACTTTGGACCATGGTCCTGCAGGACATTCAATGGGAATCAGCGGCGGTGTAACTACTTTCAATCCTTTATCAGCCGACAGGCAAATAAGGCACATATCTACAACTTCATTGATCTCACTGTCCATAGAGGGCCACCAGAAACATTCCCGGATCCGTCTCTTAGTGAGTGTGGACCCTAAATGACCCTCTTGGGCACCAGTGATAATACCTCTCCTAAGATTCTGTGGAGGAATGAGTTTGTCAGCACGAAGCAAAATTCCACCCTCTAGGGAAATTTCCGACTCAACTTTCCAAAAAGGCTGTATATTTTGAGGAAGGACACGCTCTCTGGGCCATCCAGTTCTAACAAACTCACAGACTTGTTGCAGAACGTCATCATCAGCAAGGGCCTTCAACCACTCATCTTCTGTGCCAACACCATGCTCTAGTAAATCAATTGAAGCTATCAGATAAATCGTCGGAATCCTCCTCTCCACAGTCAGCCAAATCAGGATCCCTATTTCCATCATCTATGGGAAAACGAGACAAGAAGTCGGCCCTGACATTCCTCCCACCAGAGACATGGACAACATCGAACTGGTACTGCATAAGCCGTGACACCATACGAAGGATTCTAGGAGAACAGCATTTACCAGTTCCTGCACCAAGAATATTGACCAAGGGCTTATGATCGGTTCTCAACAGGAAACGCCTTCCCCAGACATAGGGACGGAACTTTTCAATAGCCCACAAACAGGATAAGAGTTCCTTCTCTATAACTGAGTATTGAAGTTCACTGTTCCTTAGAACCCTAGAAGCAAAAGCAACAGTATACTCAGTAGTGTGCTCATCTTGGGTTAGCACTGCCCCCAACCCCACTTGACTCGCATCAACCGTTATGCAAGATGGCAAACTCGGGTCGTAAGGCTTGAGAGCAGAACTATTTTTAAACAAGCTTTAACAGAGCTCAATGCGGAAGCGCATTCATTTCCCCACACAAAACCTACTCCCTTCTGAGGAGAGAACTGATAGGACGTACGAGAGTGGCATAATTGGGAATGAACTTAGAATAATACTCCAGAAGTCCGAGCAAGGACTTGACTCCTGTCTTATCAACTGGGGCAGGAGCATGAGTGATGGCATCTAACAATCCCTGCCTAGGCCTGATTCCTTCCCCAGAAATAAGGTGACCTAAGTATTCAATTTCCTGACAAAGGAATTTACACTTATCCGATTTAACCACTACCCCACGGTTCTTGAAAATTTCAAGAACCTTTGTAAGTACAATTTCGTGCGAAGGAACATCTTTAGAGTGTACTAACACGTCATCCTGAAAAACTAGAACCCCATCAATACCTCCCAACATGTTCTGCATGACTCGTTGGAAAACGGACGCCGCAGAGGCAAGCCCAAACGGCATCCGTTTGTACTGGAAGGTACCCAATGGTGAGACAAATGCCGTGAGAGGTCGTGATTCTGGATCTAGCTCTATCTGATGATACGCACTGGCTAGATCCAGTTTGGAGAAATAGCGCGACCCCCTGACACATGCAAAAAGATCATCAATTTTGGGCAAAGGGTGAGAGTCGACCCAGATCTCTCTGTTGAGAGACCTCAAGTCCACACAGATGCGCAACTTACCACATTTCTTCCGCGCGACGACCAAGGGTGAAAGCCAGAGTGATGACTCTGTAGGTTCGATGATCCCTTGGTCGCACAGGGACTTAAGTTCAGACTCTAGATCATCTCTCACACTGAAAGGTACACCCCTCAATTTATGTTTTATTGGAACAGCTCCATCTTTTACAACAATTTTATGTCTGAAACCTAGTATAATTCCAAGATTCCCTGAAAAGACAGATGGAAAACGTTCATTCCATCCTCTTAAACCATGTTCACCTGAAACTACGAGAACTTGTTCAGACGTACCTGGTCTGAGGATCATTTTGAAAAGACCCTGATGATACCACCCCACAATATTCAAGCCCTTGATTGCAACATAGATCTTTCCCCAAATTTTCCTCCCTTGAAAATAAGTTTGTCCTCGAAGAACCCAAGAAGGTCAATTTTACGTCCCTCATACGAGACAGGAGAGCGATCAGGAGGCTGGAGAGCCCTATCTCCCCAAGTCTCATTGAACAATCTCTGTGTTAACATGGTAATCCTAGCCCCAGAATCCACGAGAAGATTTAGTGGTTTACCTCCTACACATATCTCAACAATGGGATCAACACACTCAGGGATTCATGTACATTGGAGATAACATCATGAGAATCAACAATTACTGAGACTACATCGGAATCAGATTCTTGATCTGATTCTAGTACACATGCTACAGTTCTTCTACGATTTTTCTTTTTCAAGCAAACTTTTTCGAAATGTCCTGTTTTTTTACAGTAATTGCAGACGGCATTAGCCCCGGGACACTTTCCCCCTTTTTGATGAGGTGGATTCCCACATCGGTAACACATTTGCATGACATTCTGGAATTCTTGCTTGAAGCTTGAACCGCCTCTAACCACATTAGCATTCTTTGAAGAACTGTATTTTGGAGGACCATGTTGAGATGCAGAATATCTGCTCTTATTGTTTTCAGCAACACTATTGACAGCGTCAACAGGCTTAACTTCTAGCTCCTTCAGCGAAACCTGAGAAGTCTCGATGCTCTTAGCAATTTTAATAGTATTTTCCAAAGAAGGATTAGCTAAAGACAACAATTTTTGACGAATCTGTTTGTCTCTGCAGTGGCACACAAATTGATCCCTGATCAACTGGTCCGTGAAAACGTCAAATTGACAGAATGAGGTTAGCATACGTAAGGCAGAAATGTAGGAATCCACATCCTCGCTTTCACACTGGTGTCTCTTTAGAAACTTGTGGCGTAGAACCATCAAGCTAGGTTGTTTATCAAACCTTGTTTTGAGTTTCATGATGGTGTCTTGGTAGATGTCAACAACATCTTATGGAGGATGATTAATTTCAGGAAGATGCTTAAAAATCGACCTTCCCTCAAAACCCAAGGAATGAAGAAGAAGGAATTTTTTGCGATCGTTACTAAATCTGGAAGCGCCAATGGCACCGAGGTAAGTTTGAAAAGCATCAAACCATATCTCCCACCGAACGGGAGGTTCACCTGGGGATTCCAGAAAAGAGGGAGGAGGTGTCACAGACTGCATAGCTGGATGGATAACAAATAATATAATATAGTGAAAGGAGGAAGAAACAGGTAGAGAATAGGATATAATGAACTAGAGAAAGATAAATGAGACCTGGAAATAAAGAATGAAGAAAGAGTGTAGTAACTCTGGTGGGGAAAGTTGAGAGAGAAAAAGGGATTTGAAGTGGTGTGCGAATCACCGTAAATTTATCCGCACAGAATGCCAAAAAAAAAGAACTGGTGTGCGATTCACTTGTTTAATCATCCGCACATGGAAGGTGTGCGAATCACCGTGAAGAAAAGTACGGGGAGCAAAGTGATGTACAGATTTCAGATAAATGTGAACGTAAATCTTGTTCACAAAAAGCACATTTTCCCCAAAAAATGCCTTCGTTTAAAAAAAAATGATCAGCAAACAAGAAGACGAGCCGATACAGACTCCAGACTTGCCAATCCTTTGTAAACGGGAGCTTGAGGGGTTGCTAAGCAACGAATACAGCGTTGCATGTAGCGTGGAGGGCAGGCAGGTCAGGCAAGATGAGGCCTACTGTTGCGCAGGTTCACGGAACGCAACGTGAGGCCTGAGCGCTGGAGAACTGCAAGAGCCGGCAGGGCGCAGCGGGAATGCAAGCAGCACCCAAAAGTCGGCAGAGTGCAGCGGGGACACAAGCCGCATGCAGCGATAGAGCAGAGCCCCCCTCTGATGACCCTCAGGGAGAAACAGATGATCGGTGACCGGTGAGGTTTTCACAGTTCTTGAGCAAAGTCTTTGATAAGGTCGTGACTGGATATGGGGCCCATGTGAGTTACTTGTGGGGAGATGGCGATGTGATCTGTCACTCGATGCTTGGCAGATGCGTAGCGATGCGTCGCTGACCAAAAAAAAGAACAGTCTTACCGCAAGTCAAGGACAGCTTGTGCCGTGAGGATACGAACAGATGCACGCAGGGTCCTGAGTGTGGCTGTGTAGTAGGATCGTCGCCACAAATTGTAGTGAAGACGCTGTGAGAGGATGATGAGTTGAATCCAGTTTTATTGTCAAATAACTACACAGCATAATCATCGAGGCAGATCCACATCAGTCTCCAACCGCTCCCAACTCTTTTCAAATCTCAGTGCCACCTAACAACCAAACAGCTAGGCAACCCCTGAACATTCTACTGGATGTCACCAAGAATGGAACACTGGGCAAAGAACTACAGCTTAAGGCTGTAACACATCTAAAGAAGGATATAACAGATTGCTAAGAGGTCTTCGGAGGCCACATCCCCCCTTTCTCCACCACTCTGTAAACGCGCCTCCTGGCACAGTACTGGTTGGGAGATGAAGCCCAATTTACTCCTGAGGGACTTTGGCGGCCAAGTAGACCTCCTGGTACTTCCTGTAAGTCCTACGCAGTGGAATTCCTGAGCGCTGGTTGGAGGCCCAGCCCCCTTTCTCCACCACTCTGTAAACGCGACTACCAGTTAAAGAAGCATTTGTAATGTAATAGGTCTTGCATTTGCAAGAGTTAGAGCTATTAGCGTTGCAAATCTAAAAGTGTTTTATTAATTTTTCTTGGAGTGGAGTGGATGTACGTTGTGTGTAGTGGAATTATGTGGTATGTTGTGCAGTGACATTATGTGGATAGAAAGTATGTGGTATTTAGTGTATAGGAATTATGTAGAGTGGGATTATGTGTTACGGAGAGTAATTATGTGGTATGGTAGTCTGTGTTGTGGAGTGGTAACCTCAGGTTTAGTCTTCCTCGTTTCCATAGAAGCTAAACTATGAACTCAATGAGACAAAAAAAGAAGGAATCACTGAGGAGCACTTCTGGACCTAGTCAGAGGTATGAGCAGGGCCAGTGGAATTATGTGACTATTTGGCTGCACCAACTTTCGCACAATTATACATTTTTCGCATTAGCCACATAATTCATCATCTGCTGCCTAATCTGCAGATTTGAACAAAAAAAGCCTTGTTTCTAGCTCAAACGGCTCAAACGTTACCAAAAATGCAGCGACAAGTGTTACAGTGTGGTGGAAGATCCTTTGTAAACCTAGAATGGTCACCTGTTACTTATTGCTAAATGTGGGTGTTAAATTGGTACCAATGGTATGCAAGCCACTCTTGCTTCTTTCTGCGCCTCTCTTGCCTCTTGCCTCTTTCTGCACTTCTTTTGTTTCTTTCTGCACCTCTTTTGCTTCTTTCTGCACCCCTCTTGCTTCTTTCTGCACCCCTCGTGCCTCTTTCACACCCCTCTTCCCTCTTTCTGCATCCCTCTTGCCTCTTTCTGCACCCTTCTTCTCTCTTTCTGCACCTCTCTTGCCTCTTTCTGCACCTCTCTTGCCTCTTTCTGCACCCCTCTTCCCTCTTTTTGCACCCCTCTTCCCTCTTTCTGCACCCCTCTTGCCTCTTTCTGCACCCCTGTTCCTTCTTTCTGCTCTTCTTTTGTTTCTTTCTGCACACCTCTTGCTTCTTTCTGCACCCCTCTCACCACTTTCTCCACCCCTGTTCCCCCTTTTTGCATCTCTGTTGCTTCTTTCTGCACTTCTCTTGCCTCTTTTTCCACCCCTCATCCCTCTTTCTGGACCTCTGTTTCTTCTTTCTGCACTTCTCTTGCTTCTTTCTGCACCTCTGTCCCTTCTTTCTGCAACCCTTGTGCCTCTTTCTGCACCCCTCTTCCCTCTTTCTGCTCCCCTCTTGCCCCTTTCTGCACCTCTGTTCCTTCTTTCTGCATTTCTTTTGCTTCTTGCTGCACCTCTCTTGCTTCTTTCTGTACTCCTCGTGCCTCTTTCTGCACCCCTCTTCCCTCTTTCTGCACTCCTCTTGCCTCTTTCTGTATCTCTGTTGCTTCTTTATTGCAGTTCTTTTGCTTCTTGCTGCACCTCTCTTGCTTCTTTCTGTACTCCTCGTGCCTCTTTCTGCACCCCTCTTCCCTCTTTCTGCACTCCTCTTGCCTCTTTCTGCATCTCTGTTGCTTCTTTCTGTACCTCTCTTGCCTCTTTCTGCACCTCTGTCCCTCCTTTCTGCAACCCTTGTGCCTCTTTCTGCTCTCCTCTTCCCTCTTTCTGCTCCCCTCATCTCTTTCTGCATTTCTCTTGCCTCTTTCTGCACTCCTCTTGCCTCTTTCTGCACCCTTCTTCCCTCTTTCTGCACCTCTCTTGCCTCTTTCTGCACCCCTGTTCCCTTTTTCTGCACCACTCTTGCCTGTTTCTGCAACTCTCTTGCCTCTTTATGCAGTTCTATTGCCTCCTTCTGCACCTCTGTTGCTTCTTTCTGCACCTCTGTTGGATCTTTCTGCACTGCTCTTGCTTCTATCTGCTACTCTCTTGCACATTTCTGCACCCCTCTTGCCTCTTTCTGCACCTCTCTTGCCTCTTTCTGTACCTCACTTGCCTCTTTCTGCACTTCTCTTGCTTCTTTCCACACCTCTGTTGCTTCTTTCAGCAATTCTCTTGCCACTTTCTGGACTTCTCTTGCTCATTTCTGCACCTCTCTTGCATCTTTCTGCAGCTCTGTTGCCTTTCTGCACCTCACTTGCTTCTTTCTGCACCCCTCTTTTCTCTTTCTGCACCCCTCTTTTCTCTTTCTGCACCTCTCTTGCATCTTTCTGCACCTCTGTTGCCTCTTTCTGCACCTCACTTGCTTCTTTCTGCACCCCTCTTTTCTCTTTCTGCACCCCTCTTTTCTCTTTTTGCACCCCTCTTTTCTCTTTCTGCACCTCTCTTGCCTCTTTCTGTACCTCTGTTGCTTTTTTCTGTACTTTTCTTGCTCTTTCTGCACCCTTCGTGCCTCTTTCAGCACCTCTGTTGCCTCTTTCTGCACCCTTGTTGCTTCATTCTGCACTTCCCATGCTTCTTTCGGCACCTGTCTTGCTTCTTTCTGCACCCCGGTTGTCTCTTTCTGCACTCGTCTTCACTCTTTGTGCACCTCTCTTGCCTCTTTCTGCACTTTTCTTGCTTCTTTCTACACCTCTGTTGCTTCTTTCATCAATTCTCTTGCCAATTTCTGCACTTCTCTTGTCTGTTTCTACACCTCTCTTGCCTCTTTCTGCACCTCTCGTGCCTCTTTCAGCACCTCTATTGGATCTTTCTGCACTGTTCTTGCTTCTATCTGCTACTCTCTTGTACACTTCTGCACCCCTCTTGCCTCTTTCTGCACCTCTCTTGCCTCTTTCTGCACCTCTCTTGCCTCTTTCTGCACCTCTCTTGCCTCTTTCTGCACCTTACTTGCCCCTTTCTGAACTTCTCTTGCTTCTTTTAACACCTCTGTTGCTTCTTTCAGCAATTCTCTTGCCTCTTTCTGGACTTCTCTTGCTTGTTTCTGCACCTCTCTTGCATCTTTCTGCACCTCTGTTGCCTCTTTCTGCACCTCACTTGCTTCTTTCTGCACCCCTCTTTTCTCTTTCTGCACCCCTCTTTTCTTTTTCTGCACCTCTTGCATCTTTCTGCACCTCTGTTGCCTCTTTCTGCACCTCACTTGCTTCTTCCTGCACCCCTCTTTCTCTTTCTGCACCCCTCTTTTCTCTTTCTGCACCTCTTTTGCCTCTTTCTGTACCTCTTTTGCTTTTTTCTGTACTTCTCTTGCTCTTTCTGCATCCTTCGCGCCTCTTTCAGCACCTCTGTTGCTTCTTTCTGCACTTCTCTTCCTTCTTTCTGCACCCCTCCTGCCTCTTTCTGTACCTCTCTTGCCTCTTTGTGCACCTCTCCAACCTTTTTCTGTACCCCTCTTGCCTCTTTTTGCACTTCTATTGGCTCTTTCTGCACTGCTCTTGCTTCTTTCTGCACCTCACTTGCCTCTTTCTGCACTTCTCTTGCTTCTTTCTACACCTCTATTGCTTCTTTCAGTAATTCTCTTGCCTCTTTCTGCACCCCTCTTGCCTCTTTAAGCACCTCTGTTGCTTCTTTCTGCAATTCTCTTGCTTCTTTCTGTACCCCTCTTGCCTCTTTCTGTACCCCTTTTGCCTCTTTGTGCACCTCTTCTGCATCTTTCTGCACCTCTCTTGCCTTTTTCTGCAGTTCTCTTGCCTCTTTCTGCACCTCTTCTTCTTCTTTCTGCACTTTTCTTGCCTCTTTCTGCACCTCTGTTGGTTCTTTCTGCACCTCTCTTGCTTCTTTCTACACCCCTCGTGCCTCTTTCTGCACCCCTCTTCCCTCTTTTTGCACCCCTCTTGCCTCTTTCTGCACCTCTGTTGCATCTTTCTCCACTACTCTTGCTTATTTCTGCACCTCTCTTGCTTCTTTCTGCACCACTCATGCTTCTTTCAGCACTCCTCTTCCCTCCTTCTGCACCCCTCTTGCCTCTTTCTGCACCCCTGTTCCTTCTTTCTGCTCTTCTTTTGTTTCTTTCTGCATCCTTCTTGCTTCTTTCTGCACCCCTCTCGCAACTTTCTCCACCCCTGTTCCCCCTTTTTTCATCTCTGTTGCTTCTTTCTGCACTTCTCTTGCCTCTTTTGGCACCCCTCATCGCTCTTTCTGCACCTCTGTTGCTTCTTTCTGCACTTCTCTTGCTTCTTTCTGCACCTCTGTCCCTTCTTTCTGCAACCCATGTGCCTCTTTCTGCACCCCTCTTCCCACTTTCTGCTCCCCTCTTGCCACTTTCTGCACCTCTGTTCCTTCTTTCTGCATTTCTTTTGTTTCTTTCTGCAACTCTATTGCTTCTTTCTGTATCCCTCTTGCCTCTTTCTCCTCCCCACTTCCCCCTTTCTGCATCTCTGTTGCTTCCTTATTCACTTCTCTTGCTTCTTTCTGCACTCCTCTTGCCTCTTTCTGTATCTCTGTTGCTTCTTTTGTGCACTTCTTTTGTTTCTTTCTGCACCACTCTTGCTTCTTTCTGCACTTCTCTTGCCTCTTTCTCTACCCCACCTCCCCCTTTCTGCATCTGTTGCTTCTTTCTGCAGTTCTGTTGCCTATTTCTGCACCTCTGTCCCTCCTTTCTGCAACCCTTGTGCCTCTTTCTGCACTCCTCTTCCCTCTTTCTGCTCCCCTCTTGTCTCTTTCTGCACCTCTGTTGCTTCTTTCTGCACTTCTCTTTGCCTCTTTCTGCACATCTCTTGCCTCTTTCTGCACATCTCTTGCCTCTTTCTGCACCTCTGTTGCTTCTTTCTGCACTTCCCTTGCTTCTTTGTGCACTTCTGTTGCTTCTTTCTGCACTCCTCTTGCCTTTTTCTGCACCCTTCTTCACTCTTTCTGCACCTCTCTTGCCACTTTCTGCACCCCTGTTCCCTTTTTCTGCACCTCTCTTGCCTGTTTCTGCAACTCTCTTGCCTATTTCTGCAGTTCTCTTGCCTCCTTCTGCACCTCTGTTGCTTCTATCTGCACTTCTCTTGCCTCTTTCTGCACCCTTGTTGCTTCATTCTGCGCTTCCCATGCTTCTTTTCGGCACCTGTCTTGCTTCTTTCTGCACCCCGGTTGTCTCTTTCTGCACTCGTCCTCCCTCTTTCTGCACCTCTCTTGCCTCTTTCTGCACTTTTCTTGCTTCTTTCTACACCTCTGTTGCTTCTTTCAGCAATTCTCTTGCCTCTTTCTGCACTTCTCTTGCCTCTTTTTGCACCTCTCTTGCCTCTTTCTGCACCTCTCTTGCCTCTTTCTGCACCTCTCTTGCCTCTTTCTGCACCTCTGTTGGTTCTTTCTGTACTGCTCTTGCTTCTATCTGCTACTCTCTTGCACATTTCTGCACCCCTCTTGCCTCTTTCTGCACCTCTCTTGCCTCTTTCTGTACCTCACTTGCATCTTTCTGCACTTCTCTTGCTTCTTTCCACACCTCTGGTGCTTCTTTCAGAAATTCTCTTGCCTCTTTCTGCACTTCTCTTGCTTGTTTCTGCACCTCTCGCGTCTTTCTGCACCTCTGTTGCCTCTTTCTGCACCTCACTTGCTTCTTTCTGCACCCCTCTTTTCTCTTCCTGCACCCCTCTTTTCTCTTTCTGCACCTCTCTTTCCTCTTTCTGCACCCCGTTACCTCTTTCTGCACCTTTCCTGCCGATTTCTGCACCTCTCTTGCCTCTTTATGTACCTCTGTTGCTTTTATCTGCACTTCTCTTCCTTCTGTTTGCACCCCTCCTGCCTCTTTCTGTACCTCTCTTGCCTCTTTGTGCACCTCTCCTACCTTTGTCTGCACCCCTCTTGCCTCTTTTTGCACCTCTGTTGGTTCTTTCTGCACTGCTCTTGCTTCTTTCTGTACCTCACTTGCCTCTTTCTGCACTTCTCTTGCTTCTTCCTCCACCTCTGTTGCTTCTTTTTAGAAATTCACTTGCCTTTTTATGCACCCCACTTGCCTCTTTAAGCACCTCTGTTGCTTCTTTCTGCAATTCTCTTGCATCTTTCTGCACCCCTCTTGCCTCTTTCTGTACCCCTTTTGCCTCTTTGTGCACCTCTCCTGCCTCTTTCTGTACCTCTCTTGCATTTTTCTGCAGTTCTCTTGCCTCTTTCTGCACCTCTTTTGCTTCTTTCTGCACTTTTCTTGCCTCTTTCTGTATCCCTTTTGCCTCTTTCTGCACCTCTGTTGGTTCTTTCTGCACCTCTCTTGCTTCTTTCTGCACCCCTCGTGCCTCTTTCTGCACCCCTCTTCCCTCTTTTTGCACCCCTCTTGCCTCTTTCTGCACCTCTGTTGCATCTTTCTCCACTACTCTTGCTTCTTTCCGCACTTCTCTTGCTTCTTTCTGCACCACTCATGCTTCTTTCTGCACCCCTCTTCCCTCCTTCTGCACTCCTCTTGCCTCTTACTGCACCCCTGTTCCTTCTTTCGGCTCTTCTTTTGTTTCTTTCCGTACCCCTCTTGCTTCTTTCTGCACCTCTCTCGCCACTTTCTCCACCCCTGTTCCCCCTTTTTGCATCTCTGTTGCTTCTTTCTGCACTTCTCTTGCCTCTTTTTCCACCCCTCATCCCTCTATCTGCACCTCTGTTGCTGCTTTCTGCACTTCTCTTGCTTCTTTCCGCACCTCTGTCCCTTCTTTCTGCAACCCTTGTGCCTCTTTCTGCACCCCTCTTCCCACTTTCTGCTCCCCTCTTGCCTCTTTCTGTATCTCTGTTGTTTCTTTTGTGCACTTCTTTTGTTTCTTTTTGCACCACTCTTGCTTCTTTCTGCACTCCTCTTGCCTCTTTCTCCACCCCGCCTCCCCCTTTCTGCACCTCACTTGCCTCTTTCTGCACTTCTCTTGCTTCTTCCTCCACCTCTGTTGCTTCTTTTTAGCAATTCACTTGCCTTTTTATGCACCCCACTTGCCTCTTTAAGCACCTCTGTTGCTTCTTTTTGCAATTCTCTTGCTTCTTTCTGCACCCCTCTTGCTTCTTTCTGTACCCCTTTTGCCTCTTTGTGCACCTCTCCTGCCTCTTTCTGTACCTCTCTTGAATTTTTCTGCAGTTCTCTTGCCTCTTTCTCCACCCCGCCTCCCCCTTTCTGCACCTCACTTGCCTCTTTCTGCACTTCTCTTGCTTCTTCCTCCACCTCTGTTGCTTCTTTTTAGCAATTCACTTGCCTTTTTATGCACCCCACTTGCCTCTTTAAGCACCTCTGTTGCTTCTTTCTGTGCTTCCCATGCTTCTTTTCGGCACCTGTCTCGCTTCTTTCTGCACCCCGGTTGTCTCTTTCTGCACTCGTCTTCCCTCTTTCTGCACCTCTCTTGCCTCTTTCTGCACTTTTCTTGCTTCTTTCTACACCTCTGTTGCTTCTTGCAGCAATTCTCTTGCCTCTTTCTGCACTTCTCTTGCCTCTTTTTGCACCTCTCTTGCCTCTTTCTGCACCTCTCTTGCCTCTTTCTGCACCTCTGTTGGTTCTTTCTGTACTGCTCTTGCTTCTATCTGCTACTCTCTTGCACATTTCTGCACCCCTCTTGCCTCTTTCTGCACCTCTCTTGCCTCTTTCTGTACCTCACTTGCCTCTTTCTGCACTTCTCTTGCTTCTTTCCACACCTCTGATGCTTCTTTCAGCAATTCTCTTGCCTCTTTCTGCACTTCTCTTTCTTGTTTCTGCACCTCTCTTGTGTCTTTCTGCACCTCTGTTGCCTCTTTCTGCACCTCACTTGCTTCTTTCTGCACCCCTCTTTTCTCTTTCTGCACCCCTCTTTTCTCTTTCTGCACCTCTCTTGCCTCTTTCTGCACCCTGTTACCTCTTTCTGCTCCTTTCCTGCCGGTTTCTGCACCTCTCTTGCCTCTTTATGTACCTCTGTTGCTTTTATCTGCACTTCTCTTCCTTCTGTTTGCACCCCTCCTGCCTCTTTCTGTACCTCTCTTGCCTCTTTGTGCACCTCTCCTACCTTTGTCTGCACCCCTCTTGCCTCTTTTTGCACCTCTGTTGGTTCTTTCTGCACTGCTCTTGCTTCTTTCTGCACCTCACTTGCCTCTTTCTGCACTTCTCTTGCTTCTTCCTCCACCTCTGTTGCTTCTTTTTAGCAATTCACTTGCCTTTTTATGCACCCCACTTGCCTCTTTAAGCACCTCTGTTGCTTCTTTCTGCAATTCTCTTGTTCTTTCTGCACCCCTCTTGCCTCTTTCTGTACCCCTTTTGCCTCTTTGTGCACCTCTCCTGCCTCTTTCTGTACCTCTCTTGCATTTTGCTGCAGTTCTCTTGCCTCTTTCTGCACCTCTTTTGCTTCTTTCTGCACTTTTCTTGCCTCTTTCTGTACCCCTTTTGCCTCTTTCTGCACCTCTGTTGGTTCTTTCTGCACCTCTCTTGCTTCTTTCTGCACCCCTCGTGCCTCTTTCTGCACCCCTCTTCCCTCTTTTTGAACCCCTCTTGCCTCTTTCTGCACCTCTGTTGCATCTTTCTCCACTACTCTTGCTTCTTTCCGCACCTCTCTTGCTTCTTTCTGCACCACTCATGCTTCTTTCTGCACCCCTCTTCCCTCCTTCTGCACTCCTCTTGCCTCTTACTGCACCCCTGTTCCTTCTTTCGGCTCTTCTTTTGTTTCTTTCCGTACCCCTCTTGCTTCTTTCTGCACCCCTCTCGCCACTTTCTCCACCCCGGTTCCCCCTTTTTGCATCTCTGTTGCTTCTTTCTGCACTTCTCTTGCCTCTTTTTCCACCCCTCATCCCTCTATCTGCACCTCTGTTGCTGCTTTCTGCACTTCTCTTGCTTCTTTCCGCACCTCTGTCCCTTCTTTCTGCAACCCTTGTGCCTCTTTCTGCACCCCTCTTCCCACTTTCTGCTCCCCTCTTGCCTCTTTCTGTATCTCTGTTGTTTCTTTTGTGCACTTCTTTTGTTTCTTTTTGCACCACTTTTGCTTCTTTCTGCACTCCTCTTGCCTCTTTCTCCACCCCGCCTCCCCCTTTCTGCACCTCACTTGCCTCTTTCTGCACTTCTCTTGCCTCCTTCTGCACCTCTCTTGCTTCTTTCTACACCCCTCGTGCCTCTTTCTGCACCTCTCTTCCCTCTTTTTGCACCCCTCTTGCCTCTTTCTGCACCTCTGTTGCATCTTTCTCCACTACTCTTGCTTATTTCTGCACCTCTCTTGCTTCTTTCTGCACCACTCATGCTTCTTTCAGCACTCCTCTTCCCTCCTTCTGCACCCCTCTTGCCTCTTTCTGCACCCCTGTTCCTTCTTTCTGCTCTTCTTTTGTTTCTTTCTGCATCCTTCTTGCTTCTTTCTGCACCCCTCTCGCAACTTTCTCCACCCCTGTTCCCCCTTTTTTCATCTCTGTTGCTTCTTTCTGCACTTCTCTTGCCTCTTTTGGCAACCCTCATCGCTCTTTCTGCACCTCTGTTGCTTCTTTCTGCACTTCTCTTGCTTCTTTCTGCACCTCTGTCCCTTCTTTCTGCAACCCATGTGCCTCTTTCTGCACCCCTCTTCCCACTTTCTGCTCCCCTCTTGCCACTTTCTGCACCTCTGTTCCTTCTTTCTGCATTTCTTTTGTTTCTTTCTGCAACTCTATTGCTTCTTTCTGTATCCCTCTTGCCTCTTTCTCCTCCCCACTTCCCCCTTTCTGCATCTCTGTTGCTTCCTTATTCACTCCTCTTGCCTCTTTCTGTATCTCTGTTGCTTCTTTTGTGCACTTCTTTTGTTTCTTTCTGCACCACTCTTGCTTGTTTCTGCACTTCTCTTGCCTCTTTCTCTACCCCACCTCCCCCTTTCTGCATCTGTTGCTTCTTTCTGCAGTTCTGTTGCCTATTTCTGCACCTCTGTCCCTCCTTTCTGCAACCCTTGTGCCTCTTTCTGCACTCCTCTTCCCTCTTTCTGCTCCCCTCTTGTCTCTTTCTGCACCTCTGTTGCTTCTTTCTGCACTTCTCTTTGCCTCTTTCTGCACATCTCTTGCCTCTTTCTGCACCTCTGTTGCTTCTTTCTGCACTTCCCTTGCTTCTTTGTGCACTTCTGTTGCTTCTTTCTGCACTCCTCTTGCCTTTTTCTGCACCCTTCTTCACTCTTTCTGCACCTCTCTTGCCTCTTTCTGCACCCGTTCCCTTTTTCTGCACCTCTCTTGCCTGTTTCTGCAACTCTCTTGCCTATTTCTGCAATTCTCTTGCCTCCTTCTGCACCTCTGTTGCTTCTATCTGCACTTCTCTTGCCTCTTTCTGCACCCTTGTTGCTTCATTCTGCGCTTCCCATGCTTCTTTTCGGCACCTGTCTCGCTTCTTTCTGCGCCCCGGTTGTCTCTTTCTGCACTCGTCTTCCCTCTTTCTGCACCTCTCTTGCCTCTTTCTGCACTTTTCTTGCTTCTTTCTACACCTCTGTTGCTTCTTTCAGCAATTCTCTTGCCTCTTTCTGCACTTCTCTTGCCTCTTTTTGCACCTCTCTTGCCTCTTTCTGCACCTCTCTTGCCTCTTTCTGCACCTCTCTTGCCTCTTTCTGCACCTCTGTTGGTTCTTTCTGTACTGCTCTTGCTTCTATCTGCTACTCTCTTGCACATTTCTGCACCCCTCTTGCCTCTTTCTGCACCTCTCTTGCCTCTTTCTGTACCTCACTTGCATCTTTCTGCACTTCTCTTGCTTCTTTCCACACCTCTGGTGCTTCTTTCAGCAATTCTCTTGCCTCTTTCTGCACTTCTCTTGCTTGTTTCTGCACCTCTCTTGCGTCTTTCTGCACCTCTGTTGCCTCTTTCTGCACCTCACTTGCTTCTTTCTGCACCCCTCTTTTCTCTTTCTGCACCCCTCTTTTCTCTTTCTGCACCTCTCTTGCCTCTTTCTGCACCCCGTTACCTCTTTCTGCACCTTTCCTGCCGGTTTCTGCACCTCTCTTGCCTCTTTATGTACCTCTGTTGCTTTTATCTGCACTTCTCTTCCTTCTGTTTGCACCCCTCCTGCCTCTTTCTGTACCTCTCTTGCCTCTTTGTGCACCTCTCCTACCTTTGTCTGCACCCTCTTGCCTCTTTTTGCACCTCTGTTGGTTCTTTCTGCACTGCTCTTGCTTCTTTCTGCACCTCACTTGCCTCTTTCTGCACTTCTCTTGCTTCTTCCTCCACCTCTGTTGCTTCTTTTTAGCAATTCACTTGCCTTTTTATGCACCCCATTTGCCTCTTTAAGCACCTCTGTTGCTTCTTTCTGCAATTCTCTTGTTCTTTCTGCACCCCTCTTGCCTCTTTCTGTACCCCTTTTGCCTCTTTGTGCACCTCTCCTGCCTCTTTCTGTACCTCTCTTGCATTTTGCTGCAGTTCTCTTGCCTCTTTCTGCACCTCTTTTGCTTCTTTCTGCACTTTTCTTGCCTCTTTCTGTACCCCTTTTGCCTCTTTCTGCACCTCTGTTGGCTCTTTCTGCACCTCTCTTGCTTCTTTCTGCACCCCTCGTGCCTCTTTCTGCACCCCTCTTCCCTCTTTTTGCACCCCTCTTGCCTCTTTCTGCACCTCTGTTGCATCTTTCTCCACTACTCTTGCTTCTTTCCGCACCTCTCTTGCTTCTTTCTGCACCACTCATGCTTCTTTCTGCACCCCTCTTCCCTCCTTCTGCACTCCTCTTGCCTCTTACTGCACCCCTGTTCCTTCTTTCGGCTCTTATTTTGTTTCTTTCTGTACCCCTCTTGCTTCTTTCTGCACCCCTCTCGCCACTTTCTCCACCCCTGTTCCCCCTTTTTGCATCTCTGTTGCTTCTTTCTGCACTTCTCTTGCCTCTTTTTCCACCCCTCATCCCTCTATCTGCACCTCTGTTGCTGCTTTCTGCACTTCTCTTGCTACTTTCCGCACCTCTGTCCCTTCTTTCTGCAACCCTTGTGCCTCTTTCTGCACCCCTCTTCCCACTTTCTGCTCCCCTCTTGCCTCTTTCTGTATCTCTGTTGTTTCTTTTGTGCACTTCTTTTGTTTCTTTTTGCACCACTCTTGCTTCTTTCTGCACTCCTCTTGCCTCTTTCTCCACCCCGCCTCCCCCTTTCTGCACCTCACTTGCCTCTTTCTGCACTTCTCTTGCTTCCTCCTCCACCTCTGTTGCTTCTTTTTAGCAATTCACTTGCCTTTTTATGCACCCCACTTGCCTCTTTAAGCACCTCTGTTGCTTCTTTCTGCGCTTCCCATGCTTCTTTTCGGCACCTGTCTCGCTTCTTTCTGCACCCCGGTTGTCTCTTTCTGCACTCGTCTTCCCTCTTTCTGCACCTCTCTTGCCTCTTTCTGCACTTTTCTTGCTTCTTTCTACACCTCTGTTGCTTCTTGCAGCAATTCTCTTGCCTCTTTCTGCACTTCTCTTGCCTCTTTTTGCACCTCTCTTGCCTCTTTCTGCACCTCTCTTGCCTCTTTCTGCACCTCTGTTGGTTCTTTCTGTACTGCTCTTGCTTCTATCTGCTACTCTCTTGCACATTTCTGCACCCCTCTTGCCTCTTTCTGCACCTCTCTTGCCTCTTTCTGTACCTCACTTGCCTCTTTCTGCACTTCTCTTGCTTCTTTCCACACCTCTGATGCTTCTTTCAGCAATTCTCTTGCCTCTTTCTGCACCTCTGTTGCCTCTTTCTGCACCTCACTTGCTTCTTTCTGCACCCCTCTTTTCTCTTTCTGCACCCCTCTTTTCTCTTTCTGCACCTCTCTTGCCTCTTTCTGCACCCCGTTACCTCTTTCTGCACCTTTCCTGCCGGTTTCTGCACCTCTCTTGCCTCTTTATGTACCTCTGTTGCTTTTATCTGCACTTCTCTTCCTTCTGTTTGCACCCCTCCTGCCTCTTTCTGTACCTCTCTTGCCTCTTGGTGCACCTCTCCTACCTTTGTCTGCACCCCTCTTGCCTCTTTTTGCACCTCTGTTGGTTCTTTCTGCACTGCTCTTGCTTCTTTCTGCACCTCACTTGCCTCTTTCTGCACTTCTCTTGCTTCTTCCTCCACCTCTGTTGCTTCTTTTTAGCAATTCACTTGCCTTTTTATGCACCCCACTTGCCTCTTTAAGCACCTCTGTTGCTTCTTTCTGCAATTCTCTTGTTCTTTCTGCACCCCTCTTGCCTCTTTCTGTATCCCTTTTGCCTCTTTGTGCACCTCTCCTGCCTCTTTCTGTACCTCTCATGCATTTTGCTGCAGTTCTCTTGCCTCTTTCTGCACCTCTTCTTCTTCTTTCTGCACTTTTCTTGCCTCTTTCTGCACCTCTGTTGGTTCTTTCTGCACCTCTCTTGCTTCTTTCTGCACCTCACTTGCCTCTTTCTGCACTTCTCTTGCTTCTTCCTCCACCTCTGTTGCTTCTTTTTAGCAATTCACTTGCCTTTTTATGCACCCCACTTGCCTCTTTAAGCACCTCTGTTGCTTCTTTCTGCAATTCTCTTGTTCTTTCTGCACCCCTCTTGCCTCTTTCTGTACCCCTTTTGCCTCTTTGTGCACCTCTCCTGCCTTTCTGTACCTCGCTTGCATTTTGCTGCAGTTCTCTTGCCTCTTTCTGCACCTCTTTTGCTTCTTTCTGCACTTTTCTTGCCTCTTTCTGTACCCCTTTTGCCTCTTTCTGCACCTCTGTTGGTTCTTTCTGCACCTCTCTTGCTTCTTTCTGCACCCCTCGTGCCTCTTTCTGCACCCCTCTTCCCTCTTTTTGCACCCCTCTTGCCTCTTTCTGCACCTCTGTTGCATCTTTCTCCACTACTCTTGCTTCTTTCCGCACCTCTCTTGCTTCTTTCTGCACCACTCATGCTTCTTTCTGCACCCCTCTTCCCTCCTTCTGCACTCCTCTTGCCTCTTACTGCACCCCTGTTCCTTCTTTCGGCTCTTCTTTTGTTTCTTTCCGTACCCCTCTTGCTTCTTTCTGCACCCCTCTCGCCACTTTCTCCACCCCTGTTCCCCCTTTTTGCATCTCTGTTGCTTCTTTCTGCACTTCTCTTGCCTCTTTTTCCACCCCTCATCCCTCTATCTGCACCTCTGTTGCTGCTTTCTGCACTTCTCTTGCTACTTTCCGCACCTCTGTCCCTTCTTTCTGCAACCCTTGTGCCTCTTTCTGCACCCCTCTTCCCACTTTCTGCTCCCCTCTTGCCTCTTTCTGTATCTCTGTTGTTTCTTTTGTGCACTTCTTTTGTTTCTTTTGCACCACTCTTGCTTCTTTCTGCACTCCTCTTGCCTCTTTCTCCACCCCGCCTCCCCCTTTCTGCACCTCACTTGCCTCTTTCTGCACTTCTCTTGCTTCTTCCTCCACCTCTGTTGCTTCTTTTTAGCAATTCACTTGCCTTTTTATGCACCCCACTTGCCTCTTTAAGCACCTCTGTTGCTTCTTTTTGCAATTCTCTTGCTTCTTTCTGCACCCCTCTTGCTTCTTTCTGTACCCCTTTTGCCTCTTTGTGCACCTCTCCTGCCTCTTTCTGTACCTCTCTTGAATTTTTCTGCAGTTCTCTTGCCTCTTTCTCCACCCCGCCTCCCCCTTTCTGCACCTCACTTGCCTCTTTCTGCACTTCTCTTGCTTCTTCCTCCACCTCTGTTGCTTCTTTTTAGCAATTCACTTGCCTTTTTATGCACCCCACTTGCCTCTTTAAGCACCTCTGTTGCTTCTTTCTGCGCTTCCCATGCTTCTTTTCGGCACCTGTCTCGCTTCTTTCTGCACCCCGGTTGTCTCTTTCTGCACTCGTCTTCCCTCTTTCTGCACCTCTCTTGCCTCTTTCTGCACTTTTCTTGCTTCTTTCTACACCACTGTTGCTTCTTGCAGCAATTCTCTTGCCTCTTTCTGCAATTCTCTTGCCTCTTTTTGCACCTCTCTTGCCTCTTTCTGCACCTCTCTTGCCTCTTTCTGCACCTCTGTTGGTTCTTTCTGTACTGCTCTTGCTTCTATCTGCTACTCTCTTGCACATTTCTGCACCCCTCTTGCCTCTTTCTGCACCTCTCTTGCCTCTTTCTGTACCTCACTTGCCTCTTTCTGCACTTCTCTTGCTTCTTTCCACACCTCTGATGCTTCTTTCAGCAATTCTCTTGCCTCTTTCTGCACCTCTGTTGCCTCTTTCTGCACCTCACTTGCTTCTTTCTGCACCCCTCTTTTCTCTTTCTGCACCCCTCTTTTCTCTTTCTGCACCTCTCTTGCCTCTTTCTGCACCCTGTTACCTCTTTCTGCACCTTTCCTGCCGGTTTCTGCACCTTTCTTGCCTCTTTATGTACCTCTGTTGCTTTTATCTGCACTTCTCTTCCTTCTGTTTGCACCCCTCCTGCCTCTTTCTGTACCTCTCTTGCCTCTTTGTGCACCTCTCCTACCTTTGTCTGCACCCCCCTTGCCTCTTTTTGCACCTCTGTTGGTTCTTTCTGCACTGCTCTTGCTTCTTTCTGCACCTCACTTGCCTCTTTCTGCACTTCTCTTGCTTCTTCCTCCACCTCTGTTGCTTCTTTTTAGCAATTCACTTGCCTTTTTATGCACCCCACTTGCCTCTTTAAGCACCTCTGTTGCTTCTTTCTGCAATTCTCTTGTTCTTTCTGCACCCCTCTTGCCTCTTTCTGTACCCCTTTTGCCTCTTTGTGCACCTCTCCTGCCTCTTTCTGTACCTCGCTTGCATTTTGCTGCAGTTCTCTTGCCTCTTTCTGCACCTCTTTTGCTTCTTTCTGCACTTTTCTTGCCTCTTTCTGTACCCCTTTGCCTCTTTCTGCACCTCTGTTGGTTCTTTCTGCACCTCTCTTGCTTCTTTCTGCACCCTCGTGCCTCTTTCTGCACCCCTCTTCCCTCTTTTTGCACCCCTCTTGCCTCTTTCTGCACCTCTGTTGCATCTTTCTCCACTACTCTTGCTTCTTTCCGCACCTCTCTTGCTTCTTTCTGCACCACTCATGCTTCTTTCTGCACCCTCTTCCCTCCTTCTGCACTCCTCTTGCCTCTTACTGCACACCTGTTCCTTCTTTCGGCTCTTCTTTTGTTTCTTTCCGTACCCCTCTTGCTTCTTTCTGCACCCCTCTCGCCACTTTCTCCACCCCTGTTCCCCCTTTTTGCATCTCTGTTGCTTCTTTCTGCACTTCTCTTGCCTCTTTTTCCACCCCTCATCCCTCTATCTGCACCTCTGTTGCTGCTTTCTGCACTTCTCTTGCTTCTTTCCGCACCTATGTCCCTTCTTTCTGCAACCCTTGTGCCTCTTTCTGCACCCCTCTTCCCACTTTCTGCTCCCCTCTTGCCTCTTTCTGTATCTCTGTTGTTTCTTTTGTGCACTTCTTTTGTTTCTTTTGCACCACTCTTGCTTCTTTCTGCACTCCTCTTGCCTCTTTCTCCACCCCGCCTCCCCCTTTCTGCACCTCACTTGCCTCTTTCTGCACTTCTCTTGCTTCTTCCTCCACCTCTGTTGCTTCTTTTTAGCAATTCACTTGCCTTTTTATGCACCCCACTTGCCTCTTTAGCACCTCTGTTGCTTCTTTTGCAATTCTCTTGCTTCTTTCTGCACCCCTCTTGCTTCTTTCTGTACCCCTTTGCCTCTTTGTGCACCTCTCCTGCCTCTTTCTGTACCTCTCTTGAATTTTTCTGCAGTTCTCTTGCCTCTTTCTCCACCCCGCCTCCCCCTTTCTGCACCTCACTTGCCTCTTTCTGCACTTCTCTTGCTTCTTCCTCCACCTCTGTTGCTTCTTTTTAGCAATTCACTTGCCTTTTTATGCACCCCACTTGCCTCTTTAAGCACCTCTGTTGCTTCTTTCTGCGCTTCCCATGCTTCTTTTCGGCACCTGTCTCGCTTCTTTCTGCACCCCGGTTGTCTCTTTCTGCACTCGTCTTCCCTCTTTCTGCACCTCTCTTGCCTCTTTCTGCACTTTTCTTGCTTATTTCTACACCTCTGTTGCTTCTTTCAGCAATTCTCTTGCCTCTTTCTGCACTTCTCTTGCCTCTTTTTGCACCTTTCTTGCCTCTTTCTGCACCTCTCTTGCCTCTTTCTGCACCTCTGTTGGTTCTTTCTGTACTGCTCTTGCTTCTATCTGCTACTCTCTTGCACATTTCTGCACCCCTCTTGCCTCTTTCTGCACCTCTCTTGCCTCTTTCTGTACCTCACTTGCCTCTTTCTGCACTTCTCTTGCTTCTTTCCACACCTCTGGTGCTTCTTTCAGCAATTCTCTTGCCTCTTTCTGCACTTCTCTTGCTTGTTTCTGCACCTCTCTTGTGTCTTTCTGCACCTCTGTTGCCTCTTTCTGCACCTCACTTGCTTCTTTCTGCACCCCTCTTTTCTCTTTCTGCACCCCTCTTTTCTCTTTCTGCACCTCTCTTGCCTCTTTCTGCACCCCGTTACCTCTTTCTGCACCTTTCCTGCCGGTTTCTGCACCTCTCTTGCCTCTTTATGTACCTCTGTTGCTTTTATCTGCACTTCTCTTCCTTCTGTTTGCACCCCTCCTGCCTCTTTCTGTACCTCTCTTGCCTCTTTGTGCACCTCTCCTACCTTTGTCTGCACCCCTCTTGCCTCTTTTTGCACCTCTGTTGGTTCTTTCTGCACTGCTCTTGCTTCTTTCTGCACCTCACTTGCCTCTTTCTGCACTTCTCTTGCTTCTTCCTCCACCTCTGTTGCTTCTTTTTAGCAATTCACTTGCCTTTTATGCACCCCACTTGCCTCTTTAAGCACCTCTGTTGCTTCTTTCTGCAATTCTCTTGTTCTTTCTGCACCCCTCTTACCTCTTTCTGTACCCCTTTTGCCTCTTTGTGCACCTCTCCTGCCTCTTTCTGTACCTCTCTTGCATTTTTCTGCAGTTCTCTTGCCTCTTTCTGCACCTCTTTTGCTTCTTTCTGCACTTTTCTTGCCTCTTTCTGTACCCCTTTTGCCTCTTTCTACACCTCTGTTGGTTCTTTCTGCACCTCTATTGCTTCTTTCTGCAGACCTCGTCCCTCTTTCTGCACCCCTCTTCCCTCTTTTTGTACCCCTCTTGCCTCTCTCTGCACCTCTGTTGCTTCTTTATGCACTGCTCTTGCTTCTTTACGCACCTCTCTTGCTTCTTTCTGCACCACTCATGCTTCTTTCTGCACCCCTCTTCCCTCCTTCTGCACTCCTCTTGCCTCTTACTGCACCCCTGTTCCTTCTTTCGGCTCTTCTTTTGTTTCTTTCCGTACCCCTCTTGCTTCTTTCTCCACCCCTGTTCCCCCTTTTTGCATCTCTGTTGCTTCTTTCTGCACTTCTCTTGCCTCTTTTTCCACCCCTCATCCCTCTATCTGCACCTCTGTTGCTGCTTTCTGCACTTCTCTTGCTTCTTTCCGCACCTCTGTCCCTTCTTTCTGCAACCCTTGTGCCTCTTTCTGCACCCCTCTTCCCACTTTCTGCTCCCCTCTTGCCTCTTTCTGTATCTCTGTTGTTTCTTTTGTGCACTTCTTTTGTTTCTTTTTGCACCACTCTTGCTTCTTTCTGCACTCCTCTTGCCTCTTTCTCCACCCCGCCTCCCCCTTTCTGCACCTCACTTGCCTCTTTCTGCACTTCTCTTGCTTCTTCCTCCACCTCTGTTGCTTCTTTTTAGCAATTCACTTGCCTTTTTATGCACCCCACTTGCCTCTTTAAGCACCTCTGTTGCTTCTTTCTGCAATTCTCTTGCTTCTTTCTGCACCCCTCTTGCTTCTTTCTGTACCCCTTTTGCCTCTTTGTGCACCTCTCCTGCCTCTTTCTGTACCTCTCTTGAATTTTTCTGCAGATCTCTTGCCTCTTTCTGCACCTCTTTTGCTTCTTTCTGCACTTTTCTTGCCTCTTTCTGTACCCCTTTTGCCTTTTTCTGCACCTCTGTTGGTTCTTTCTGCACCTCTCTTGCTTCTTTCTGCACCCTCGTGCCTCTTTCTGCACCCTCTTCCCTCTTTTGCACCCCTCTTGCCTCTTTCTGCACCTCTATTGCATCTTTCGCCACTACTCTTGCTTCTTTCTGCACCTCTCTTGCTTCTTTCTGCACCACTCATGCTTCTTTCTGCACCCCTCTTCCCTCCTTCTGCACTCCTCTTGCCTCTTACTGCACCCCTGTTCCTTCTTTCGGCTCTTCTTTTGTTTCTTTCTGTACCCCTCTTGCTTCTTTCTGCACCCCTCTCCCCACTTTCTCCACCCCTGTTCCCCCTTTCTGCATCTCTGTTGCTTCTTTATGCACTTCTCTTGCCTCTTTCTGCACATCTGTCCCTCCTTTCTGCAATCCTTGTGCCTCTTTCTGCACTGCTCTTCCCTCTTTCTGCTCCCCTCTTGTCTCTTTCTGCACCTCTGTTGCTTCTTTCTGCACTTCTCTTGCCTCTTTCTGCACCCTTCTTGCCTCTTTCTGCACCTTTGTTGCTTCTTTCTGGACTTCCCTTTATTTATTTATTTTTCAAGTTTTCTTTAGCGCGAACATGACCACCGGGGATATCAGAGCGCTTTACAATTTATACATCAAGCGGAATAAAGATACATGAATCAAAACAGCACCAACAAAGCCGAGGATAAAGTCCTGTAGAGCAAAGTGAATCTCGTGACCATAAACAGGTGGGCCACAAAACTGCGACTGTGATCTCAGTATCCAGTTGAAAGGCCAGACAGAGGCAGAAATTTCTTCATCAAGAGCACTTTGACTTCCTTTTTGAAGAGGACAATGGAAGGGCTCACCCTGACTTCAGGGGGGAGGGAGTTCCAAATCCTTGGTGCTATACCGGAGAAGGCTCGATTATAGGTTTTTTTCTTCTTGAATTTTTGTGTTTTGAGCAATAGGGTGCTGGCGCTTCTGGAGGCTCTCTCACCACAAGAGAGCTCCAGTTTCTGAGCGAGGTACAAAGGGGTATTGAAGTGAATGGCTCTGTGTGCCATGCAAGCAATTTTTAATTGTATCAGAGCTTCATATGGCAGCCAGTTCAAGGACAAAAGGTCCGGGGTGATATGGTTGTATTTTGTGGTGCCTGTTATGAGCCTAGCAGCTGAGTTGAGTGCAGCCCTAAGAGGAGCAGTCTTCACTCTAGGTAGGCCGCAAAGGGTTGCGCTACCATAGTCCAGCTTTGATATCACTAAGGCTTGCACTGCCACCTTTAGGTCATGAGCAGGAGGTAAGGTTTGAGTTTCCTTAGAATGCTGAGTTGGAAGTTTGCTCCTTTTGAGAGGGAGCTGATGTGCTTCTGCATGTTCAGACTTTTGTCTAATATAATTCCCAGAGAGGTTGCAGAATCAACAAGGTGCGGTCTACAGTTAAGAGCAGTGAGATGGTTCAACCATTGTTCGATGACCGGCGATTGCTTGTGTGGTGCGATAAGCAGGAATTCTGTTTTGAGAGCGTTTCACTTCAAGTGGTTTCGTGTCAGCCAGCATTGAGTTTCCAGAAGGACTGAATTGAGGGACCAGATGTCCTCAAGGGAAGATATCTTCAGGTATAGTTGGGTGTCATCTGCATACATGTGATAGTGAATGCTGGATGAGTTCAGAATTTCTGTCAATGGCTTCATGAACAGGTTGAAGAGCGTGGGTGAGAGCGCTGAACCCTGGGGGACCCCCAACGTGACCAGCGAAGGATGAGAGAGGGACTGGTTCACCTTGAAGCTTTGGGATCTGTCATGAAGGAATGAGGAGAACCAGTTTAGTACAGGCCCAGCCAGCCCATTCTTGCTTCTTTCTGCACTTCTGTTGCTTCTTTCTGCACTCCTCTTGCCTCTTTCTGCACCCTTCTTCCCTCTTTCTTTATCCCTGTACCCCTGTTCACTTTTTCTGCACCTCTCTTGCCTGTTTCTGCAACTCTCTTGCCTCTTTCTACAGTTCTCTTGCCTCCTTCCGCACCTCTGTTGCTTCTTTCTGCATTTCTCTTGCCTCTTTCTGCACCCTTGTTGCTTCATTCTGCACTTCCCATGCTTCTTTCTGCACCTGTCTTGCTTCTTTCTGCACCCCTTTTGTCTCTTTCTGCACCCCTCTTCCCACTTTCTGCTCCCCTCTTGCCTCTTTCTGTATCTCTGTTGTTTCTTTTGTGCACTTCTTTTGTTTCTTTTTGCACCACTCTTGCTTCTTTCTGCACTCCTCTTGCCTCTTTCTCCACCCCGCCTCCCCTTTCTGCACCTCACTTGCCTCTTTCTGCACTTCTCTTGCTTCTTCCTCCACCTCTGTTGCTTCTTTTTAGCAATTCACTTGCCTTTTTATGCACCCCACTTGCCTCTTTAAGCACCTCTGTTGCTTCTTTCTGCAATTCTCTTGCTTCTTTCTGCACCCCTCTTGCTTCTTTCTGTACCCCTTTTGCCTCTTTGTGCACCTCTCCTGCCTCTTTCTGTACCTCTCTTGAATTTTTCTGCAGATCTCTTGCCTCTTTCTGCACCTCTTTTGCTTCTTTCTGCACTTTTCTTGCTTCTTTCTGTACCCCTTTTGCCTTTTTCTGCACCTCTGTTGGTTCTTTCTGCACCTCTCTTGCTTCTTTCTGCACCCCTCGTGCCTCTTTCTGCACCCCTCTTCCCTCTTTTTGCACCCCTCTTGCCTCTTTCTGCACCTCTATTGCATCTTTCGCCACTACTCTTGCTTCTTTCTGCACCTCTCTTGCTTCTTTCTGCACCACTCATGCTTCTTTCTGCACCCCTCTTCCCTCCTTCTGCACTCCTCTTGCCTCTTACTGCACCCCTGTTCCTTCTTTCGGCTCTTCTTTTGTTTCTTTCTGTACCCCTCTTGCTTCTTTCTGCACCCCTCTCCCCACTTTCTCCACCCCTGTTCCCCCTTTCTGCATCTCTGTTGCTTCTTTATGCACTTCTCTTGCCTCTTTCTGCACATCTGTCCCTCCTTTCTGCAATCCTTGTGCCTCTTTCTGCACTGCTCTTCCCTCTTTCTGCTCCCCTCTTGTCTCTTTCTGCACCTCTGTTGCTTCTTTCTGCACTTCTCTTGCCTCTTTCTGCACCCTTCTTGCCTCTTTCTGCACCTTTGTTGCTTCTTTCTGCACTTCCCTTTATTTATTTATTTTTCAAGTTTTCTTTAGCGCGAACATGACCACCGGGGATATCAGAGCGCTTTACAATTTATACATCAAGCGGAATAAAGATACATGAATCAAAACAGCACCAACAAAGCCGAGGATAAAGTCCTGTAGAGCAAAGTGAATCTCGTGACCATAAACAGGTGGGCCACAAAACTGCGACTGTGATCTCAGTATCCAGTTGAAAGGCCAGACAGAGGCAGAAATTTCTTCATCAAGAGCACTTTGACTTCCTTTTGAAGAGGACAATGGAAGGGCTCACCCTGACTTCAGGGGGAGGGAGTTCCAAATCCTTGGTGCTATACCGGAGAAGGCTCGATTATAGGTTTTTTTCTTCTTGAATTTTTGTGTTTTGAGCAATAGGGTGCTGGCGCTTCTGGAGGCTCTCTCACCACAAGAGAGCTCCAGTTTCTGAGCGAGGTACAAAGGGGTATTGAAGTGAATGGCTCTGTGTGCCATGCAAGCAATTTTTAATTGTATCAGAGCTTCATATGGCAGCCAGTTCAAGGACAAAAGGTCCGGGGTGATATGGTTGTATTTTGTGGTGCCTGTTATGAGCCTAGCAGCTGAGTTGAGTGCAGCCCTAAGAGGAGCAGTCTTCACTCTAGGTAGGCCGCAAAGGGTTGCGCTACCATAGTCCAGCTTTGATATCACTAAGGCTTGCACTGCCACCTTTAGGTCATGAGCAGGGAGGTAAGGTTTGAGTTTCCTTAGAATGCTGAGTTGGAAGTTTGCTCCTTTTGAGAGGGAGCTGATGTGCTTCTGCATGTTCAGACTTTTGTCTAATATAATTCCCAGAGAGGTTGCAGAATCAACAAGGTGCGGTCTACAGTTAAGAGCAGTGAGATGGTTCAACCATTGTTCGATGACCGGCGATTGCTTGTGTGGTGCGATAAGCAGGAATTCTGTTTTGAGAGCGTTTCACTTCAAGTGGTTTCGTGTCAGCCAGCATTGAGTTTCCAGAAGGACTGAATTGAGGGACCAGATGTCCTCAAGGGAAGATATCTTCAGGTATAGTTGGGTGTCATCTGCATACATGTGATAGTGAATGCTGGATGAGTTCAGAATTTCTGTCAATGGCTTCATGAACAGGTTGAAGAGCGTGGGTGAGAGCGCTGAACCCTGGGGACCCCCAACGTGACCAGCGAAGGATGAGAGAGGGACTGGTTCACCTTGAAGCTTTGGGATCTGTCATGAAGGAATGAGGAGAACCAGTTTAGTACAGGCCCAGCCAGCCCATTCTTGCTTCTTTCTGCACTTCTGTTGCTTCTTTCTGCACTCCTCTTGCCTCTTTCTGCACCCTTCTTCCCTCTTTCTTTATCCCTGTACCCCTGTTCACTTTTTCTGCACCTCTCTTGCCTGTTTCTGCAACTCTCTTGCCTCTTTCTACAGTTCTCTTGCCTCCTTCCGCACCTCTGTTGCTTCTTTCTGCATTTCTCTTGCCTCTTTCTGCACCCTTGTTGCTTCATTCTGCACTTCCCATGCTTCTTTCTGCACCTGTCTTGCTTCTTTCTGCACCCCTTTTGTCTCTTTCTGCACTCTTCTTCCCTCTTTCTGCACCTCTCTTGCCTCTTTCTGCACTTCTCTTGCTTCTTTCTACACCTCTGTTGCTTCTTTCAGCAATTCTCTTGCCTCTTTCTGCACTTCTTTTGCCTGTTTCTGCACCTCTCTTGCCTCTTTCTGCACCTCTCGTGCCTCTTTCAGCACCTCTGTTGGTTCTTTCTGCACTGCTCTTGCTTCTATCTGCTACTCTCTTGCACATTTCTGCACCCCTTTTGCCTCTTTCTGCACCTCTCTTGCCTCTTTCTGCAGCTCACTTGCCTCTTTCTGCACTTCTCTTGCTTCTTTCCACACCTCTGTTGCTTCTTGCAGCAATTCTCTTGCCTCTTTCTGTACTTCTCTTGCTTGTTTCTGCACCTCTCTTGCGTCTTTCTGCACCTCTGTTGCCTCTTTCTGCACCTCACTTGCTTCCTTCTGTACCCTCTTTTCTCTTTCTGCACCCCTCTTTTCTTTTTCTGCACCTCTTGCCTCTTTCTGCACCCCTTTTCCCTCTTTCTGCACCTTTCCTGCCTGTTTCTGCACCTCTCTTGCCTCTTTCTGTACCTCTGTTGCTTCTTTCTGTACTTCTCTTGCTCTTTCTGTACCCTTCGCTCCTCTTTCAGCACCTGTTGCTTCTTTCTGCACTTCTCTTCCTTCGTTCTGCACCCCTCCTGCCTCTTTCTGTACCTCTCTTGCCTCTTTGTACACCTCTCCTACCTTTTTCTGCACCCCTCTTGCCTCGTTTTGCACCTCTGTTGGTTCTTTCTGCACTGCTATTGCTTCTTTCTGCACCTCACTTGCCTCTTTCTGCACTTCTCTTCCTTCTTTCTGCACCCCTCCTGCCTCTTTATGTACCTCTCTTGCCTCTTTGTGCACCTCTCCTACCTCTTTCTGCACCCCTCATGCCTCTTTTTGCACCTCTGTTGGTTCATTCTGCACTGCTCTTGCTTCTTTCTGCAACTTACTTGCCTCTTTCTGAACTTCTCTTGCTTCTTTCTACACCTCTGTTGCTTATTTCAGCAGTTCTATTGCCTCTTTCTGCACTTCTCTTGCTTGTTTCTGCACCTCTCTTGAGTCTTTCTGCACCTCTGTTGCCTCTTTCTGCACCTCACTTGCTTCTTTCTGAACCCCTCTTGCCTCTTTCTGCACCCCTCTTGCCTTTGTCTGCACCCCTGTCCCCGCTTTCTGCACCTTTCCTGCCTGTTTCTGCACCTCTCTTGCCTCTTTCTGTACCTCTGTTGCTTCTTTCTGCACTTCTCTTGCCTCTTTCTGCACCCTTCGAGCTTCTTTCAGCACCTCTGTTGCTGCTTTCAGCACTTCTCTTCCTTCTTTCTGCACCCCTCCTGCCTGTTTCTGTACCTCTCTTGCCTCTTTGTGCATCTCTCCTACTTCTTTCTGCACCCCTCTTGCCTCGTTTTGCACCTCTGTTAGTTCTTTCTGCATTGATCTTGCTTCTTTCTGCACCTCTTTTGCAAACTTCTGTATCCCTCTTGCCTCTTTCTGCACCCCTCTTCCCTATTTCTCCACCTCTCTTGCTTCTTTCTGTACTTCTCCTGCTTCTTTCTGCACTGCTCTTGCTTCTTTCTGTACCTCTCTTGCAAATTTCTGTATCCCTCTTACTCCTTTCTGCACCCCTGTTCCCTCTTTCTGCTCCTTTTTGCCTGTTTCTGCACCTCTCTTGCCTCTTTCGGCACCTCTCTTGCTTCTTTCTGCACTTCTCTTGCCTATTATGTACTAGGGCCTTACTGGGGAGGTCATGTCAATCACAGGGGTACCCCAACCCATAGTGTATGTAGGTGTTTTCACTGTATTCTAAGTGTCTTTCAGCATAGCACTGGTTCCGGGCCTGGTTCCGGCCCTGGTTAGTCAGAGTCAGTTACCACCAGTACCAGTCAGCAAAAAGTTGGGGGCACAGGATGACTTTGCAACAAGGCCTCTTTCTGCACCGCTGTTGGTTCTTTCTGCACATCTCTTGCTTCTTTCTGCACCTTTCTTCCTCTTTCTGGACTTCTGTTGCCTCTTTCTGCATTTCTCTTGCTTCTTTCTGTGCCTTTCTTCCCCTTTCTGCACATGTCTTACCTCTGTAGGCATAGTTAGAAATTAGCATTTAAAAAACCTTAGAAATTCACTGAAAAAACCATAGGTTTCAGGGATGTTATAGTTAGAAATTAGCATTTAAAAAACCTTTGAAATTCACTGAAAAAACCATAGGTTTCGGGGACGTTATAGATAGAAATTAGCATTTAAAAAACCTTAGAAATTCACTGAAAAAACCACAGGTTTCAGTGATGTTATAGTTAGTTGGACATTTCACTCGTACAAAACCAGAGAAATTCGGCCGTTATAGTTAGTTGAGCTAACTGTAACTCGCGCCCCCGCAATGCACTGCTGATGACGTCACATATTACATCATTCATGACATGGTCAGTGACATCACTGATGACATCACTGATGACATCTCAAATGACAAATGACTCACAATTTAAAAGCACAACTTATGGTGTAGTCACATTTTAAATTGCAGTTTCTAAAATGCCACGTTTAGGAAGTTGGGCTTTTCTGGGGTGTGTGATAGCTGGGCTTTGTGCAGTCCCTCTAGACAGCCACACACAAATAGAACTTAGGTGTGACTGTTGGACCATCTACATCCTGATGGGCCATACTGAGCAGGATGGTAGGGGGCAGCTGGACACAGCCTCACACTTACACCTGAATAGGTTGTGTCCTGTAACCACACAAAGGGCTGGCTAGCCCTTGAAGTGAGTCTGGAGCCAGGGCAGGAAGGTAGAATCTCTGTGCATTTCAAAGCTTTCTTTGAAGTCTACCCCACTTCAAAGGCATAACTGGGTATAAGTACTGGACCTCTGACACCATGACATCAGTACAGTTCTGGACCTGGGAAGACTGACAGGAAGAAGAACTGCTGTGCTGCTGAAGAACTGCCACTCTGCTGGACTGCTGCTTTGCTGGACTTTTATCTAGCTGAACTGCCCTGCTGCCAGCTCTTCTCCTGCCTGGGTGAGAAGGACTGGACCTGCATAACCTAAACCCAGAGTGACAAAAGGGCTTGCTAGCTGGCCTCCTGTTCCAAGTCTCAGGGACATCAAAGACTTCAACTCATCCTGCTACAGCACCTGGACTTTGCTTGCCACAAGTCTTGCCCTGCCAAGTGGTGCCAACCCAGTCCTGGACCCTTGGAAGTGGGTATAAAGTGCTGCTTGAACCCGAACCCACGCATCCTCATCGGAACCAGTGCATCTTTCAGAATTGACGCATCCCCTACTGCGGGAGCTGCAGCTGCGCATCGAATTCGGAACCAGCATGTCGCACTCATAACCGATGCATTACAGCCGTTGCATGGAGAACGCAACCCATCTCATCCAATGAGTGGCTCGACACTGAAACATCACTTAGGCTGCACCTCGCAACTTCATCAACAACTACGCATTCCGGATCAAAGTATTTTGGTTCAGTGGGTCCCTGTATCCGTGCTCCATCGTGGTCGGCTTGAACTTTTGACTTTGCCCCAGTCTAGCGTGACCAGATATTCAATTTAAGCATTTATTGCTTCTAAGCGCTATTTTACATCTATTCTTTGAAAATTCATATCTCGACTTCTACTAGTTGAATTTTTGCCATTTTTGTCTTGCTTTATTTATAAAATCCTAATCTATTTTTCTAACCTGGTATGGAGTCTTTTTGAGGTGATTTTTACTGTGTTACTGTTTGAAGTGTTAAACAAATACATTACACTTTGCCCCTTCAGTTAAGCCTGACTGCTCTGTGCCAAGCTACAAGAGGGTGAGCACAGGATAATTTAGGGTGTGTTGTGACTTACCCTTGGTTCCTGCTTGGACAGGTTGTATACCTCTGCCAACCAGAAACCCAATTTCTAACAAGTGCTATGTGCTAGACCGTGTTATGCATTTTTGTTATTGTAAACTATGTAAATGTTTATGGACAGCCCACACTTAGAAAGCTTGGCATGTCTTCATTGTTTTGGTTTGTTAGTTTAATAATTGTTACTCCGCAGGTGGTTTTTGGTTAGAAAGCAGCCCGAGAAAGAAATGTGTAACAGACACTCTTTAAACAAGCGTTCAACAGCAGGACAACTTGTTATATTGTTTCATTGAAAATGTGCATTGTTGTCATTGCATTTTAGGATGTTTCTGTTCAGTTTGTTTTTCAGCTGTTTGTGAAGCTGGTTAGTGGCGGTGATCCTTTGGTTTAAAAAAACAAACATGCTCAAGAAAAGTCTCTTGTGGCTTAATGGTTAATATCTTATACACTCATTCTGATGGTTAAGGGTTCGAGACCTCGTATCTCAATGCACATGTGTCTAGTCAATTACATAGAGGTTTAATTGCATTAAGTTAAATTGTCATTCAACGTTTTCTTCAATTACAAAGAATTCTATCATTTAATGAATGCATTTTGTAAAGCATACTCTGTATTAAAAAAGTGGCAAGAAAAGTATAATTTAAAGTATTATTCCCAATCAAGGGATTATTAGTTACAATTTAAATAACTGTGTGGGTTTGTTAGATTTGCAAAGGCCTTTTGTGAGTGTAATTGAAATTACGGTTATGTAGTTTCAATTTGCTAGCTGCAAAATATTGCCATCATGAATAATAAGAATGAAAATGATAATGATAATATTAGGAAGCAGAGGAAGATGAAGTATTTGAGAGACACCTCTACGACTTGCTGGACACTTCAGTGAGGCCAACTCAATTAAGAAGACAGGCTCTTCATCCTTCGAAAGCATGGCTACCAATAATGTTAAGTCAGTGGCACCCCAATAACAAGTACCTTTTCTGCACCCACAGGGGGCAAAATGTTAAGGAAGAATAAATATATGGTTATCATTCAAACCTCTGATGGGAATGAGCATGATGGAGACTGTGGTGGTTCTTTTACGCAATGTGAAATGGACAAAAGATCCCTATGGCAGGAGCCAACTATTGGTACAGCTGGTGGTCTAAATATAAGACTGTTTGATGATTTCAATGATTTATATTCAGATGTGCATACAGTGATATGTTCTTGTGGAGCTAGTCCGAGAAACCAGGAGGGTCACGGAAAGATGATAGGTGCATCTATGATGAAAGCCTAGTTTTCATATAATTAGGCATGCTGGTTACTATGTGAATGGAACTGTTGTAGGAAACTTCCACTAGGAAAAGATTAATATATCTGGAGTTGTATGGGTGGTGTAACATGAAAGGAAACATTCTGTGGGTGATTGGTCCTTTCTGGTCAACTATGAGTTTAAGGATGATAGGCTGATGTGAAGCACACAAAAAGAGAGACAACCTGGGTTCCTTGTCCATTATGACATGCACTTGTAACCCATAAGAGGAAATATGTGTCCTGCAAACAAATTAATGCTTATATCCTGGTCCTGGCTGTTTCTACTGCTTTGATAGCACCAAAACTGTTCATGTTGGCCAAAGGCTCCATAATAGCAAATATGAATGCATAGTCATGAACCACATGCACATTGGTTAAAAGTCCATGAACAGGTATGCTATATGTGTAGGGTCTCCAATAAAGGGCACAACAACACCATAGTAGTTGAATGCCTTGATTTTGAATGAGCACATTTTAGACCTTCTATCATGGTTCCATAAATCTCATCAGACATAATTTCACAAAGTGAACCATTGCAGGAGGATTTTTATTCAGATGCCAAAATATATATGTTGGAAAGTGGATTTTAGTAGGGGCAAATGTATATCTGCCACTGACAATAAGGCCACTAACACATGATAGGACTCAGCATAGGTCTTAGAAAATTATTCCCATGCTCAACCCTTGATAGCTTGGCTGAGAGCAGGCAGACTTAACTTCAAAAACAGGTATGTAAAGCATTTAAAAACACCAATTTAGTAAATAATTAAGACACAATGCACAATAAAAATCCAACTCCAATTTATAAAAATAGGAAATATTTTTATCTTTAAAATGACACCAAAACGGGGGGCGTGGCTAGCAGCCGAACAAAATGGCCGCCGCCTAGAGTCTCTCCGATCCCCCACAAGACGTCTCCGCCTATCCGGACACTAATCCGCACTATTATCCTGTATATACATGGTGGTACACACGCCAGATAGACCTGGGCACCAAGCGGTCGACCTGCGGTGACGATCCGACTCCCACAGCCGCCGCCGCGTCCAGAGACGTGACTGCGGCCCACACGCAGAGGAGAAGCCGGGACCCACAGTGAGCTGGGGCCCGAGGCCGCGCACGCTGAACCTCCCAATCACTGCGGCCGGAGCAACGGAACTTGGGACGACGTACAACTGGCACCGAGCTGAGGCACGGAGCGGGTGAGTCTGCCGCCTATCATTGGCGGTTCACCCCTCTGCATTAGTCTACTTCGCTCCCCGCATCACGCGCCTGTACTGAACGGGGCGCGACGCGCCGGAATAAGGCGCGGCTAGTCAGGCCTCCCAGCGGGACACATTTGAAAGCGGAATTGCGGCGATTAAAGCCCCGCTGTGCTTTGCTCCTTCCTCCTGGCCTCTTCTGCTGAATTTCGACCCGCGAAACACCACACTGATTGCTGCAAATACCATCTCCCCCCAATGAGGACAACAGTGACTGCATAGCAGCCTAGCTAGGACACTGTTAGAACCTATGTCTTCACTACATCTCATAACAATGGAGGCATTTGAAACAATACCATTGCCATAGGTCACCGCATACAGTGGGGCTCTTCGCCTGGAGGGCAGAAATTAATCCTCTGGTGGGGCCCTTGTGAGACCCAGAGGCCCTTACACACCTAACTCTACAAAGAAGACACGCCATCGGCCTCATCAACGAACTCCCTGACCGCTACTCCTGTACCAAGTACGTATATGGCTAGAGACTGTCACACAAATACGCGACGCCCTACACCCGGTGGTGAGAAACCCGAAAGGCCGCAGGTGACAGTGTGTCGCCCGGGCAGGCAGCGGTGAGTACCGCCACCCACTTCCTTACCACAACGTGACGCAACCTGAGGCGAATAGGATGGGAGGTCGGGGACAACGCACTACGCAGCAGCCAAAACTCAATAAATACGCATATATTAAAACCCAGCCGGGGTCGACGGACCAGCCTAATGCACGAACACCGGAGGAAACTGCGACAGGAGGGCCAGAAATTACACTTCAGGACATTCTATCTACTCTGAATAAAGTACACACAGCCCTCGACTCACGGATAGGCACGATAACGGTGGAACTCTCTCTGATCCGTGCTGATTTAAAAAACATGAGCGCCAGAGTTCCAGAAGTTGAAACCACCACGAGAAACCTGAGCAAAGACAACACTGAACTCAAATGTCAAGTGTGCCAGCTCGAAGCCGAGAGTAAGGTGATGGCTGCTAAACTGGATGATTATGAAGGCCGATCGAGGTGAAATAATGTCAGAATAGTAGGAGTGCCGGAAGGGGCAGGTGGACCGGCAATGGACCTTATCGTAGAAGATCTTATCAAGCAGCACCTGCAACCGAGGGGTCTCTCCCACCACTTCACAGTGAAAAGAGCACATCGCGTCCCGGGTGGCAGACCCAGACCAGGTGCCCCCCCAAGGCCCATCCTTACCCGTATTTTTAACTTCCGAGACCGGGAACTCATTCTGCAAACAGCGAGAGTGAGCACACCGGTATGATTCGAACATAGCACGATCACTTTCTTTCCGGACTACACAGCAGCAGTGACAAAACAAAGGCGCACCTTCTTTAACATCAAAAAAGAATTGAGAGACCGAAAACTGAAATATTCCATGCTATTCCAGGTTAAGAGTAGAGGCGGAAGGGAAAGCGTGGTTCTTTGCAATGCCGGAGGAGGCCAGAGAATGGCTCGACGGATGGCGTAAAGTCGCCAAACCCGCGAAATCGAATAGCAAACAACCCCACCTATCCACCGAAAAGACACGAACCATCCCAGAAGAGGAGGCACCCACACGCACGGAATCGCTTGAGAGAAGCTGAACAGAACAAGAATCATCTACATAAACTTAGCAGTGGCATAATTGACTTGTTCGCATAATAGACCTTGGCGAATATAAACTTAGCGGACCGATTGCCCAATCAGAGATCATCTCAATCTAGAACAGAGGCCTGAGAGATGACCTGTGTTAATGGGTTAACACACCGTGTACACATGTGCCAATGTACAGTTTTGATAGTTTCTATTGTTATATCCAATTGCCGGAGAGATGTCCTGTGGGGGGATACAGGAGGGATCTTCCCCCTACGACGGTAACGGGTAATGGGAATTAGGCACCCTGCATTGTTTGGGAGGCGGGTAGTTTCATGTCCGTCATGCAGGGAGGCAGGGAGGGGGGAGGAATGGGTAACATGGACTGTTAGTTTCCTTTTTGTGTTGTATGTTACTGTTCAAGTGTTCTTTAAAGAGACTTGCACGCCTATACGCAATGACTCCATCGCCGTATCCGATAGCTATACTACACAAAACTGGCTTAAATGACACAATTGACCCCACCAGCTGCCCCTGCTGTCCCCACGGTACACCTCACACCAATACCACCACTGTCACTTATTTCCTGGAATGTTAACGGACTTAGGGACAAGGTAAAGAGAGGGCTGGTGCTGCAATACCTCAAACGTAAAGCCCCTGCCGTGGCCATGATACAGGAAACCCATCTGGTGGGATCGACATGTAAAGCGCTAGATAGATGGGGTTTCAAGCTAGCGGTGCACTCGGAGTTTACGTCGGGCTCCCGTGGAGTAGGGATCCTGATCCGGAAGTAATTCCCTCTTATCATCCAACACACTTAAACCGATGATCAGGGCCATTTTGCAGCCCTTACCAGCCAATGGGAAGGGCGGACAATAAATTTAGTCACTGTCTATATCCCTCCTGCACTTCACTCATTGGCTTTCCCGGCGCTTGGTAAGTTCCTACTCACGCTTCCAGAGGGAGAACTGTTGGTTGGGGGCGACTTCAATACTACTGTTGAAGATGCTCTGGATCGCATGCCCCCAAGATTACAACACCGAACACGCTCTAACCTTGCAGATTTCTTAGACGCCTTCGGCCTAATAGATACCTGGCGCTTTAAATTCCCACAGATACGACAAGTCACATATTACTCTGGTGCACACAACAGTCTTTCTAGAATTGACTATATACTCTCCTCGACGAAAAGTATGGGCGGTTTCCACGAGGTGGCACACCTGCCAAGAGGCATCTCTGACCATTCCCCTGTTTTCGCTGAATACTTTTTACAAATTCCAAAGCGCCGCAGCATTTACCCAATATATCCTGGCTACTTACAGAACCCCAAGATCAGGAAGGGCCTATTGACTACCACTAAATATTACTTTAAAGAAAATGAATCATCGGTGTCTTCCCCCCTAATCCTCTGGGAAGCATATAAGCCTGTCCTTCGGGGACAAGCCATATCCATGATCTCGGGTCACAAGAAGGAGAAAAGAAACGTGATAGACACTTTAGAACGGGAGGTGACACGGCAGGAAACACTTCACGCTCAAGATGCATCAGACACTAACACACATAGACTACATTTGAAACAACAGGAATATAAGGAATACCTGTGGGAGGGCGAAAGAACCAGACTCACAACAGTCCGTCACACAGTGTACGAATCTGGAGATAAGGCGGGTAAGCTCCTGGCTTGGCTTGACAAACTCACACGGGCAGATAGATGGGTGACGGAGCTCCAGTTGGATAATGGTAATACCACGTCTGACCCACAAGAAATAGTGGACGAATTAGCGGCTCACTATAAGCGCATCTACACCCCCGCGACCCACATTACATCACAAGAGGCGAAGGCGTTCCTTCGTGATATACGGTTACCAGTACTCTCTGAAGATGAGGCCCAATTACTTGAGGCAAACTTAACAACAGACGAGTTGACCCTGGCCATAAAAAATGTACAGTCAGGAAAAGCCCTGGGGCCCAATGGTATACCCATTGAACTTTACAAACGTGCAGCCACTACACTAGCCCCACACTTATTAAAGATGTATGAGGCCAGTCTCGAGAAGGGAGAACTCTCCATGGTTCAGCGAATAGCCACCATAGTGGCCATCCATAATCCTGGTAAACCGCCCTCAGATAGTACTTCCTATCATCCCATTTCTTTGATAAACGCAGAGGCCAAGATCTTGGCCAAAATGCTAGCCAACAGATTAACGCCCCACCTAGCAAAATTAGTACATCCGGACCAATCCGGATTCATGCCGGGAAGAAACACAGCACTGAACCTCAGACGTCTACATAGTGTTCTGAGCTGTAATAAAACTATCCAAAAAGAGGCCGTTATACTATCTCTGGATGCCAAAATGGCCTTCAACTCAGTCGAATGGCCCTTTCTCTTTGCAGTCCTCCAACATCTGGGATTTAGGCCAAAGTTCTGCTCCTGGCTTCGATTGTTATATACTAATCCATTAGCGCATGTAGTAGCCAACGGGCACACATCCAGCGAATTTTCCCTGGGGCGCGGAACGAGGCAAGGTTGCCCTCTATCCCCACTTCTTTTCGCCCTGGTACTGGAGCCACTGGCAGCCTGGATAAGAACAGACCCAATTCTATGCGGACTCGGTTGGACAGAGGGATCTACATAGACTCCTAAACATCTGCGAAGTATAAGGGGAATGTTCCAGACATACCATTAACTGGGATAAATCAGTACTATTTGTCCTAAATGGGCCACCTCCAATATTACCTAGAGGCTGCGCAGTGAAAATAGTGACAGATAGCTTTAAATACTTAGGGATCCATGTCACGCCTGACCCTGAAGACTTTATGGTATGAAATCTTCCAGTGGCCACTGCAGAGACTGCGACAATATGCCAAGCACTGGCAATCATTGCCCCTCACTCTGCTAGGTAGAGCTGCACTTTTTAAAATTATGGCGCTCCCTAGATTTCTTTATGCACTTCACAACACCCCATTTCGCATCCCGGAGTCGTATTTCAAAGCAATAGATTCAGAGGTAACCAAGCTCTTATGGGACGATAAACCTGCTAGGATAGCCATGGCTAAACTTGTTAGGAGCTGGTATGATGGTGGTATCGCACTCCCAAATATCAGACTATACTACTGAGCCTCGCAATTAGCTGTAATTAATCAATGGCTCCACTCACCCCAAACTGACCTGGCTTACCGATTAGACAGGCACACCCTGGGAGTGGGCGGACTCAATCGAGCACTTTATAACTGAAAGCAGAACTTGGACCTTTTGGGACCCACCGTGCACACCGTCCACATATGGCATATGGTGACGCGACATCTGGGTTGGAGCGACAAGCTTACACAACATACCCCGTTATGGGACACAGGCAAACTAGGTAAATTGGGCAAGAGTAAGGGATTCAGACAATGGGACGCAATAGGAATTTCACGAGTGGGGGACCTTTGGAAGACAGGAAAACTGATCACTTTCGCTCAATTGCAGGACCAATATGAAATGGCGCCCTCTGAACTATTCCAATACCTCCAAGTCAAACACGCATTAGAAGCGGTTATCCCGCCTGACACAAACCTACGGAATACATGGACAAGAGGGCCATCTCACTCACATACTGGAAAATTGTCAATAACCAATCAGACCCTACACAACTGCTACGAGACCAGTGGCAGACTGACATAGGCGAACTAGACGAATCAGACTGGCAAGAAGCGATAGAATCCCTGAGGTTAGTGGCAGTATCCTCCAGGTTACGTTTTATCCAACTCAAAGTGTTACATAGAATATATTTTACCAGAACTACACTACACAAGATAGGGAGAATCAATGACCAACTCTGCCTAAGACAATGCGGTGACGTAGGCACCTTCTACCGCACACTATGGGCATGCCCTGTAATTCAACTATACTGGGTAGCAGTGATGAGCACAATCACACGGGTCAGCACAAGTCCGGAACCGCCAGAGCCTAAGCGATGTCTCTTAAACATCTGGGAACCCACAGACCTGAATCATGCAGCCCAAACTTGGGCAACCCTAGGTATAATGATGGCAAAACGGAATATCGCCAGGCTTTGGGGGGGAGGGGGTGTATCACCCCAGTCCTAGGACACTGGTGCAAAGATATGGATATTGCCATGGCGGCCGAGAAAGCTACTTATATTCACAGAGGTTGCCCTCGAAAGTGGAAGCGGGTATGGGGTGAAAGGAATGTATATGGGGGAGGTATCTGTACCCCACCTACTATAATCCCAGTTTCTGACGAGGATGATTAACAAAAATACTGGTCCTTTATTGACATGCCACAAGATGTATATCCGTCACATTGCCAAATTATGCTCTCATTATTGTGTAAAGAAGTAACACGGTTGAATGGAAATATCATGCTGTAATGTTTTCACTACAAGTCTCTATTTCGATAAAAATATTTTCAATTTTTTTTTTTAAAATTACACCAAAACGACAAAAATCCAATGTAGGGAACCGAAGATATGAATTTTTAAAGATTTATCACTTTATAGCACTTAGAAACCTATTGCACCATATTGGGACATCTGGTCGCGATAGACCGGCTCAAAGTCAAAGTTTCAGGCCGACCGCGATGGAGCCCTGAGCGGCTACCCCTCGCGGTAGGTCCCGGTCACAGTTTTTACCTTCGGACTTAGAAACTTTTCTGGAGCTTTTTCTCGTGGGGTCCCTCGATGCTCTTCACCAGGCCGGATTCGGTGAGGGTACGCCGGCCTCGGATTTCTTCTGCTCCCAGTCAAACTCTGGAAGTCGGACCTACAGAGCTTTCAGCGGGATGAACCTGGATGGCTTGGCTGGCTCGCGGTTGAAGGCAGGCGGCTTGGCTGACCAGGTTGAGTTGGTCCCCCTACGGAGCTTTTTTTCAAAGTTGCTCCAAAGTTCTCCAAACTCCTGGAACGTCTTCCTGAAGTTCCCCAAAGGGTCCCAAAGTGTCTCAAACTCACTCCAAGGGTCTGGAAGCTCCAAGATGGTCCTTGAAAGTTGAGGACTTCAGTTCGCACAATCCACTTGGACAAAACCCTTACAAATCCACTGGTAGTTTTCCAGGTTGGGGATTCTTGGTGGTGATGATCCAGGTGAGCTCTGTTAACCTGTAGCTTGCAGGGAGTCCACTCTTTACTCTTTTTCACAGCAAGGTAGTCCACAGGGCTGTAGTTCCAGATGGTGCAGTCCTCAGAGGGCAGGACTTAGAAATTGCACATCAAACTTCTCAGCATGGCACAACGTCTTGCTTTCTTAAGTTTCAAGCAGCAGATCTGAGAGACCCTGCCCCTCTCAGATACTTATTCCAAGTTCTCTGGGTCAAGCAGGAGGTCACTCCTGACCAATGGGGGCAGGGTAACTCCCCAAGGTTATGACCACATCCTGTAGAGTGTGGCATTATTTTGTCCTAGAGTGCACCAAATCCTCCAAATTCATAATGGCTGATTTTCCAGCAGGGAGTTAAGAGTTGGCTAAACACACCCCTAGGATGGCTAATTTCCCCCCTTGCATCTGCTCATTCCTTCCTTAATCCTAGCTCTGGCTTGGGGTCAAAAGAGTAGAGTGGTAACTGGCACTGAGGCCTTCCCCTTTCCTTTGAAGAACATGGTTTACGACTCCTCCCCCTGCTCTGGCATTCCTGTGTAGCACACTGCCCTCCCAGCAGAGCTGGTAAACCCCAGGGGCTCTTTATCACCTCTTCAAAGCAGCCTAGCTAATCCACTTAACTCTGACCAATCAGGACAGACCCCATGAAGGCTGAATCTGGACCTACAAACAAGAAAGTCTTATAACTTCTTGTCTGTACATTTTAGGAAAAATTAAACAATATCATATTGTTGGATTCATCACTACCATTCTGGTAAGTCTTTGAATGGAAGTTCTATCATTCTCCTGTCAGGAGTTATTAGTTAATAACGTCTTGCCATGTTAACCTATGTGGCATGGGATTTGCAATGGGAAAAATTACTTGGGCCATTTTTCCAGCACCAGGACTTACAAAAACATATTTTATAAGTACTCCGCCCCTTGGGCTACTTAGGGGAGAATTTAGGGGCTCTGAATCTGTAGAAATATTGCAGAACCTTCCTCCACAGTGCTCCTAGCATCAAAGTCGAATTTGGGCAGCACTTTATCACAATGTGGGGAGTGAAATGTGAAATGTCACTTAATCCAGGGCATATAAATCTCATTTTATAAGTGTCCCCCTTATAAATACCTGACCCCCCCCCCACCCCTGGGACACCTAGGGGAGACCCTGGGGGTTCCTAATATGCTAAAACATTGTAGGTTATGCATTTTTAAGTGCCCCAAACACCAAAGTCGTGTTTGGGCACAATTAACTTTTTAAAAGCAGTCATGGAACCCAGGGCTGCTTTTAAACTGACCTCAGCTTCAGCAGTGCACACATGCAAGTGCAGAAAAGGCTGCTGGCCTCTAAACTGCCATGCCTTACTATATACTAGGGACTGATAGGTAGTTTCAATCCCCCTGCCCTATTATGTACTAGGGTCTTATAGGGTAGGTCATGCCAACACAGGGGTATCCCAACCCATAGTGTACCCTAGTGTATATAGGTGTTTTCACTGTATTCTAAGTGTTTTCAGCATAGCACTGGCGCTGGGCCTGGTTAGGCAAAGCCCAGGGTCAGTCAGAGACAGTTACCACCAGTACCAGTCAGTAAAAAGTTGGGGGGTGCCCAGGGCATAGGATGACTTTGCAACATAGCCCCTCCCCCAAAACGAAAGGTGATGGGTTACTAACCTACACCCTGGTAGTCCTCATCAGCTAAGTAGAAAAATCTGGAAAGTCCATCTGCATTTGCATGGGCAACCCCAGGTCTGTGTTCCACTGTAAAGTCCATTCCCTGTAGGGAAATGGACCACCTTAACAGCTTAGGATTCTCCCCGCTCATCTGCGTGAGCCATCTGAGAGGCCTGTGGTCCGTTTGAACACGAAAGTGAGTCCCAAACAAATATGGTCTCAACTTTTTCAGGGACCAAACCACAGCAAAAGCCTCTCTCTCAATGGCACTCCACCTCTGCTCTCTGGGAAGAAGTCTCCTGCTAATAAAGGCAACTGGCTGATCAAGGCCCTCTTCATTTAGCTGTGACAACACTGCCCCAATCCCTTGCTCTGAAGCATCTGTCTGAACCACAAATTCTTTTGTGTAATCAGGGGCCAGCAGCACTGGTGCTGAACACATAGCAGCTTTCAGAGTGTCAAAAGCCTTCTGACACTTTGGGGCCCAATCCACCTTTTTTGGCCTCTTCTTAGAAGTGAGTTCTGTTAGGGGCCCCACAATGGTCCCATAATTTTTAACAAACCTTCTATAATACCCTGTCAGTCCAAGGAATGCCCTGACCTGAGTCTGGGTAACAGGAGCTGTCCAATCCAAAATAGTTTGGATTTTAGCTTGGAGAGGCTGTACATGGCCCCCACCTACCAGGTGGCCCAGGTACACCACAGAATTCTGCCCTATTTGGCACTTACTTGCCTTAATAGTCAGGCCAGCCTGCTGCATGGCCTGAAGCAATTCCCTTAGGTGGCTTAAGTGATCCCCCCAGGTAGAACTGTATACAGCTATATGATCCAGATAAGCTGCACTGAACTGTTCCCACACAGACAAGACCCTGTTCACCAACCTTTGGAAGGTGGTAAGGTGCATTCTTTAAGCCAAAGGGCATTACCTTGAACTGATAATGTCACTCTGGTGTGGAAAATGTTGACCTCTCCTTTGCTCCGTCAGTGAGGGCAATCTGCCAGTAACCTGAAGTCAAATCAAAAGTACTCAGGTACTTAGCAGCCCCTAACCTGTCAATGAGCTCATCAGCTCTAGGTATAGGGTGAGCGTCAGTCTTTGTGACTGCATTCAATCCTCTGTAGTCCACACAGAACCTTAACTCCTTGGGTCCCCCCTAAGGATTAGGTTTAGGTACCAGCACCACTGGACTGGCCCATGGACTCTCAGATGGTTCAATTACCCCCAATTCCAGCATCTCAGCAACCTCAGCTTTAATGCTTGCTCTGACATGGTCAGACAACCTGTATAGTTTATTTTTGACAGGTAGGCTGTCACCAGTGTCAATGTTGTGCACACACCACTCAGTGATGCCTGGGGTCAAAGGGAACAGGCCAGCAAACTGCTCCAGCACTTGCTTACAGTCTCTGTGCTGCTAGTCTGTCAACGTGGGAGAGAGTACAACCCCCTCCACTGACCCATCTTGCACATTAGTGGAGAGAAGGTCGGACACAGGCTCAGTTTCCTCCTCCACACCCTCATCAGTGACCAGTAACATGGTCATGTCTGCCCTGTCATGGTGGGGTTTCAATCTATTCACATGCAGGACGCTATGAGGGTTCCTGAGGGTGCCAAGGTCAACCAAATAGGTAACCTCACCCTTCTTTTCTAAGATTGGATAGGGCCCACTCCACTTGTCATGGAGGGCCCTGGGAGCCACAGGCTCCAACACCCACACCAATTGTCCTGGAGTATACTCAGGCATAGTAGCCTTCTGATCATACCAGTGCTTCAGGAGCTCCTGGCTGACCTCCAGTTTCCTATTTGCCTTGTACATGTACTCTGCCATTCTAGATCTCAGGCCTAGCACATAGTCAAGCACATTGTCCTTTGCTTCTTTAAGAGGCTTCTCTAAAGACTCTCTCAGCAGGCTCAATGGCCCCCTCACAGGGTGTCCAAACAACAACTCAAAGGGACTGAAACCAACCCCTTTCTGTGGCACCTCCCTGTAGGCAAACAGTAAGCATGGGAGGAGAACACCCCATCTCCTCCTGAGTTTCTCTGACAACCCATTTATCATGCCCTTCAGGGTTTTGTTGAATCTCTCAACAAGACCATTTGCTTGTGGGTGATAGGGGGTGGTGAACTTGTAGATAACACCACACTCATCCCACATAGCAGTCAGATAACTGGACAGGAAGTTCGTGCTCCTATCTGATACCACCTCTTTCGGAAAACCCACTCTGGTGAACACACCAAGCAGTGCTCTAGCCACTGTAAGAGCATAAATGGTTCTAAGAGGGATTGCTTCAGGGTACCTAGTGGCATGGTCCACTACCACTAAGATATACCTATTCCCTGATGCAGTAGGTGGGTCCAAGGGACCAACAATGTCCATCCCCACCCTTTCAAAAGGAACCCCAACCACTGGCAGTGGTATTAGGGGAGCCTTTGTCTTGCCCCCTGCCTTGCCACTGGCCTGACAGGTGACACAGGAGCTGCAAAACTCCTTTACTTTTTCAGACATATAGAGCCAGTAGAAATGGTTCACCAACCGGTTCCATGTCTTTGTCTGTCCCAAATGTCCTGCCAAGGGGATATCATGACCCAAAGTCAGGATGAACTCTCTGTACTTCTGGGGCACCACCAACCTCCTGGTGGCCCCCTCCTTGAGGTTTCTGGCCTCAGTATAAAGCAGTCCATCTTCCCAGTAGAGTCTATGAAACCCACTGTCATCCCCCTCCTCTGGCTTAGAAGCAATCCGCCTCAAGCTCTCAAGGGTGGGACAGTCTCTCTCTCTGTCCCTTACTGAACTCCTCTCTGGAGGGTCCACCTGCTCCTGTCAGTTCTGCCAAATCTGACATCACTGGCAGGGATGGAGTCCCTCCCTCAGAGGCCAGATCCTCCCCATCAGGGTTAGATTCTTCCTGCACCTCTGGAGTTCCCTGGGCTGGCTCACCAGGCCCGGTACCCTTGTCTTCGGATGCTTGGCCCTTTGTTCCAGGGTCCAAGTGTCCATCCCCCCCTTCTGGCTAGTCTGTGACCTAGTCACAGCACATACCCACTCAGGGAGCTCCAATATTTTCATATGGAGTCCTCTCTCCACCTCTGACCACACAGAGGCTTCAAGATCACTGCCCAGTAAACACTGGACTGGGAGCACCTTTGACACAGCTACCTTCATAGGGCCTGTCACACCTCCCCATTCCAAATCCACCACAGCCACAGGATGGAGTTTGGTAGTGCTGTCTGCATAAGTCACCTGGTGAAACTCACCAGGTAACAATCTCTCTGGAGGCACCAGCTCATCTAGGACCATAGTTGCACTAGCCCAAGTGTCTTTGATAGCCTCAACCTCAGTCCCATTCACTTTAGGCCTCTTCCTGTACTTGTCCATGTTTGAAGGTAAGGCAGCAAGGGTTGCAATATTCACCCCACTCAGGGACACTAAGGTTGCTTCCACCACCTGACTACCCCTTTCTGGGACACCACTCTCCATCCCTACACTTACACTGGCACTCCCTGTGGATAGCCCCTTAGGGGGGAGCTTCTTGGCGCAGACAGCATCTCCCTGTTTGTGCCCTGGCTGGTTACAGTCAAAGCACTTACCCACCTTTGAGAGATCAAAGAACCTGCCATTCTTTCCATGATACCCCCTCCCTTTGAATTTGGGTTGGCTCGGGGCCCCCCTCCTTGTTCAGGTTTTTGTGGGTCTTTGGATGACTCCTTCTGTTTTTGACCTTTTTTCCCTTGGGCTTTCCCTTGGGAAGGGACCTGTCCTCCTTTCTTCTGGCACTCCCCTGGTGCTGGATGGAAACCCGGGTTCTCACCCACTCATCAGCTGCTTCCCCCAGCTCTCTGGGGTCTGTCAGCTTAGAGTCCACTAGATACTGGCGTAACTTCTCTTCTACACAATGAGTCAAAATATGTTATTTCAAAAACAAATTATACAATCCCTCATATGTGTCAACAGTGTTACCAACAATCCAGCCTTCCAGTGCCTTCACTGAAACGTCCACAAAGTCTACCCAAGACTTTGAACTCAATTTCTGGGTGCCTCTAAACTTCACCCTGTACTGCTCTGGAGTAGGACCAAATCTCTTGACTAAGCATGCCTTCATCTGCTGGTATGATTCTGCATCCTCTCCCTTCAGGGTCAGGAGCCTATCCCTCCCAGCTACTGAATCAACTCCCACAGGAGTGCAGCCCAATACTTAGAGTGGATCCTACTAATTCTAAGGGCCCTCTCAAAAGCTGCTAGCCACCTGTCAATGTCATCCCCCTCTGTGTACTTGGGCACTATATCCTTGGGAAGTTTGGGATCAAATCCACTCCCCTGGACATCTCAAAATCTTCATCATTTTCACTGCCACCATTTCTTTTGAACGCCTCCTCCCTCTCCCATTTCTTCTTAGCCAATTCCAATTTCTCCTTCTCCAAGGCTATCAAAGCTAATTGAGCCTCAAGCTGTCTCTCTGCAAGGGACAGTGGTGGTTCCTGAGTAAGGGACCCTTCCCCCCTCCCAGCATCTGGAATCATATGGCTAACACTAGAGATAATGGAAGAGGCACCATCCTCACCCTCCTCTTGGGTGAGGTTGGGGGGAACACCCTCCACCCCCCCTTGAATCTCCTCAGCTACCCCAGCCCAGGCCTTTAGGGACTTAAGCAACCCTGCCTTCCTAATCTTGTTTGAAGCAGGCAGCCCCCTAAGCCTACACTGTACCCTAAGATCAGCCATCCTGAACTGGGACAGTTTAGCCAGGTCCAGCTTCATGGTTCTCTAGTTTTGGGTCACAACAACTAGGCACAACAGACTTAGAACAATTTGGAAAAATCAAAACAATGGATTAAAAACAGTTTAGTCCAAATTCCCAAAATCAAACTCAAAAGTTTTGTTCTTAGGCAATTTAGAGGATTTTTATAATCTTAATTCACTTTACTGAAAGGTGTACCTTTTAAACACAAGTCCTCATCCACACCGCTGAGCACCAAATGTTGGAAAGTGGATTATTAGTAGGGGAAAATGTATATCAGCCACTGGCAATAAGGCCACTAACACATGATAAGACTCAGCATAGGTCTTAGAGAATTATTCCCATGCTCAACCCTTGGTACCTTGGCTGCAAGCAGGCAGACTTAACTTCAAAGACAGGTATGTAAAGCATTTAAAAACACCAATTCAGTAAATAATTAAGACACAATGCACAATAAAAATCCAACACCAATTTATAAAAATAGGACATATGTTTATCTTTAAAATGACATCAAAATGACAAAAATCCAATGTAGGGAACCGGAGATATGAATTTTGAAAGATTTATCACTTTATAGCACTTAGAAACCTATAGCAACATATTGGGACATCTGGTCGCGATAGACCGGCTCAAAGTCAAAGTTTCAGGCCGACCGCGATGGAGCCGTGAGCAGCTACCCCTCGCGGTAGGCCCAGTCACAGATTTTACCTTCGGACTTAGAAACTTTTCTGGAGCTTTTTCTCGTGGGGTCCCTCGATGCTCTTCACCAGGCCAGATTCGGTGAGGGTTCGCCGGCCTCAGATTTCTATTACTCCCAGTCAAACTCTGGAAGTCGGACCTATGGAGCTTTCTGCGGGACGAACCTGGATGGCTTGGCCGGCTCACGGTTGAAGGCAGGCGGCTTGGCTGACCAGGTTGAGTCGGTCCCCCTATGGAGCTTTTTTTCAAAGTTGCTCCAAAGTTCTCCAAACTCCTGGAACTTCTTCCTGAAGTTCCCCAAAGGGTCCCAAAGTGTCTCAAACTCACTCCAAAGGTCTGGAAGATCCAAGATGGTCCTTGAAAGTTGAGGACTTCAGTTCCCATAATCCACTTGGACAAAACCCTTACAAATCCACTGGTAGTTTTCCAGGTTGGGGATTCTTGGTGGTGATGATCCAGGTGAGCTCTGTTAACCTGTAGCTTGCAGGGAGTCCACTCTTTACTTTCTTTCACAGCAAGGTAGTTCACAGGGCTGTAGTTCCAGATGGTGCAGCCCTCAGAGGGCAGGCCTTTAGAAATTGCACATCAAACTTCTCAGCATGGCACAACGTCTTGCTTTCTTAAGTTTCATGCAGCAGATCTGAGAGACTCTGCCCCTCTCAGATACTTATTCCAAGTTCTCTGGGTCGAGCAGGCGGTCACTCCTGACCAATGGGGGCAGGGTAACTCCCCAAGGTTATGACCACATCCTGTAGAGTGTGGCATTATTTTGTCCCAGAGTGCACCAAATCCTCCAAATTCATAATGGCTGATTTTCCAGCAGGGAGTTAAGAGTTGGCTAAACACACCCCTAGGATGGCTAATTTCCCGAGACTCTCCCCCTTGCATCTGCTCATTCCTTCCTTAATCCTTGCTCTGGCTTGGGGTCAAAAGAGTAGAGCAGCAACTGACACTGAGGCCTTCCCCTTTCCTTTGAAGACCATGGTTTATGACTCCTCCCCCTGCTCTGGCATTCCTGTGTAGCAGCACACTGCCCTTCGAGCAGAGCTGGTTAACCCCAGGGACTCTTTATCACCTCATCAAAGCAGCCTGGCTAATCCACTTAACTCTGACCAATCAGGACAGACCCCTGGAAGGCTGAATCTGGACCTACAAACAAGAAAGTCCTATAACTTCTTGTCTGTACATTTTAGGAGAAATTCAACAATATCATATTGTGGGATTCATCACTACCATTCTGGGAAGTCTTTGAATGGAAGTTCTATCATTCTCCTGTCAGGAGTTATTAGTTAATAACGTCTTGCCATGTTATCCTATGTGGCATGGGATTTGCAATGGGAAAAATTTCTTGGGCCACTTTTCCAGCACCAGGACTTACAAAAACATATTTTATAAGTACTCCGCCTATATCTACAGGACCCCCACCCCATGGGCTACTTAGGGGAGACTTTAGGGGTTCTGAATCTGTAGAAATATTGCAGAACCTCCCTCCACAGTGCTCCTAGCATCAAAGTCGAATTTGGGCAGCACTTTATCACAATGTGGGGAGTGAAATGTGAAATTTCACTTAACCCAGGGCATATAAATCTCATTTTATAAGGGTCCCCCTTATAAATACCTGACCCCCCACCCCTGGGACACCTAGGGGGGACCCTGGGGGTTCCTAATATGCCAAAACAGTGTAGGTTATCCATTTTTAAGTGCCCCAAACACCAAAGTCGGGTTTGGGCACAATTTACTTTTTAAAAGCAGTCATGGAACCCAGGGCTGCTTTTAAACTGACCTCAGGCTTCAGCAGTGCACACATGCAAGTGCAGAAAAGGCTGCTGGCCTCCTAAACTGCCATGCCCTACTATATACTAGGGACTGATAGGTAGTTTCAATCCCCCTGCCCTATTATGTACTAGGGTCCTATAGGGTAGGTCATGCCAATCACAGGGGTACCCCAACCCATAGTGTACCCTAGTGTACGTAGGTGTTTTCACTGTATTCTAAGTGTTTTCAGCATAGCACTGGCCCTGGGCCTGGTTAGGCAAAGCCCAGGGTCAGTAAGAGTCAGTTACCACCAGTACCAGTCAGCAAAACGTTGGGGGGGGGGGGTGCCCAGGGCACAGGATGACTTTGCAACAATATAGCTATGTGACTACCATGGCATGAATACAGGAGTTGCTGTTACAGTGAAATGGACCAAAGCTACAACTCCTTAACACAAAACAGTTAGGCCTGAATCTCCTGAAAAGAAAGGTGACCAAATTCTTGACATGATTCTCAAACAATTATACCAGTTGTGGAAATATGGAAAGTCCTGTGAGTTTTAATTCTCCATCTCGCTCATTGGAGGACGGTGTGTCTGTGTTTGTCCTTTCTGTTACTGGATGGTATGTTATTTAGACAAAAAGTGGCAACTACAGGTGTACCCATCATTGCTTGATGGGTTCACCATATCTTAGGAATACCAAATTCCTATTATTAGTATACTCGTGAAGTGGTTTTGTTCACATTTAGAACCCATTCTGTGTCCTGGTGTCTCTTTCAAACACTGTTTTGAAGTTTTTGGCTTGTATGTCAGTAAAATATGAAGTTATCAATATCATTGGTGAGGAATATTTTAGTAACAATGTCCCTCGTGAATATCTAGTAGATGTGGAAGTTGTAGGTTTAGGTGGCACAGAACGAATGAAGACATCAACACTATTTCTAGCTGATGGAAATTGTCTTCTTCTGGTCTTTCAAGATATGCTATTGCTCTTTATTTAAAAAAACTAGGAAATTAGGACACCTAAGAGTAATGTCCGTAGTAAATTTTAGGAATATGCCCAAGAAACTCTGGATGTCCTCAGGGTTCTTAGGCTTGGATCATTCTAGGACAGGTTAGATTGTTCTTTTTCTCATCTCAATTATTTCATCATACATCCCAGTGAAGTTATTCTAGATTGATAAAATAAACACTACGAGATGTTTAAATGATGGTCCAAATGTCTTTCAATACTGCTTTTAGGCAGCAGGGCAGGACACAACCCAAACAAAGCAACCACATTTTAACCGAGTTCCAAACTTTGTGCAGGAAGTTGACTTCCACTCATCTCCAAGGTGGAGTCTCACATAGTTATATTTCCCTTTGAAGTCTATTCTGCTGTGTATGTGTGTTTTCATCCAAACATATGTTCCTGAGTATAAGTAGAGAAAGTTCTTAATGGGGATATTTAACATTTGACTGTAGTACAACATTTTCAGAAATATCCGGCAAATGGCGATAACCCATGCTAAAAATAAGCCAAATTATAACCTAAACTTACAACTAGCGGAATTACCCCATGAAAACATTACCAGCCAAATGTAGACCGCAAATGTGTTCAACTCTCCAAAATAAACCAGCAAGAAGGACACAACTGACATACTTGAAAATATCTTACAGTGGATGCAACAGGTTGTTGCACGTGTGCTCTGTTAAAGTAGTGTCATTTTCAGTTAAGTGCCTCTGCATTTATTTTGTAGGCCAACATGCCACAAAGAGCACTGACGATGCATCACACAGTGCAGTTGAAACCAAACGTACTGCTATTATTTACATGTTGTCCTGACTTGGGGCCAGATGTACGACTGTTTTTGCATGCACAAACGGGTTTGCGAACCCGTTTGCGCATGCAAAAACAGCATGGGCCATGACAAGGCCTATTTTGCGAGTCGCAATTTTTTGCGACTCGCAAAATAGTGTTTTGCGACTTGCTATTAGGAAGGGGCGTTCCCTTCCTAATAGTGAGCGCAACCCCATGTATGAATGTTTTGCGTCCGCAAATGCGGGCGCAAAACACTCGCAAATTACCACCCGCTTCAAGAGGGTGGTAATGCACTCGCAAAAGGGAAGGGGTCCCAAGGGGACCCCTTCTCCTTTGCAAATGCAGGGGAAAATATTTTTTAAGGGCAGGCAGTGGTCCCAGGGACCACTACCTGCCCTTAAAAAATTAAACAAAAACGTTTCAATTTAAAAAAAAAAAATGCATCCCGTTCTCCTTTAAGGAAAACGGGCTGCATTCAAAAAAACTAACTGTTTTATTTCAAAGCAGTCCCAGACATGGTGGTCTGCTGAGCCCAGCAGGCCACCATACCTGGGAGGGCCTGCCATTCCCAATGGGGTGGCAAATTGCGAGAGGCTCATTAATATTCATGAGCCTCTCAATTTGCGACCCCATTGGAAATTGCAAACAGTGTGAAATACACTGTTGTACATAGGAAATAGCGCCTCGCAAATTGCGAGTCGCAAAAAACTTGCAATTTGCAAGGCGCTATTTTCTTGGTCGTACATCTGGCCCATAGTGATTATTGTCAGGATAGATTAGCAAATTGGGTTTTCTAAATTGTGCAGTAATATCCCTGGTAAAACAGGCATAGTATTTGCACGTAGCTATTAGCCTTAGTAGCGCAATCTTTAGCACGGTTTAGGTAGTAATGCATAGATGCTGGATTATTAACACACCTTTTGAATGGGGTTAACGTATCACAATATTAGTTATTTTCCTGTATTAGTCGTGACCTCGAAGAAAAGCTATCACAATTTGTATTTACCAATTCAACTATGAGAGTCTTGTCCAAACGAGGTTTCTAAAACTTTGGAAAAGAGGAGAGCACTTGCCTACAGTTATAATAAATGCCTTGCTGGTGGCTCTCCCTGTGTAAAAGCATGTGCTTGTTCAGTTTCTCCATGATTATTTAAAGTAGTTTATGTACTAAGGCATAAAAGAGCATTTACTATTCAGACTATCATTATGTTTTGCTTTTGTTGACAACCCAATCCCCAAATCATTTGCTTCCATGATGTTAAGAAGACAAAGACGCAACGTGGAAATTCTTGAATATTTTAAGACTATCTTACTTCCGGGAAGACCTCTATGATTCCAAAGTGGGAGAGTTTCTGGTGCAACACACTGATTTTCAAAGACCGCAAAACCTCTTCAGATGGGAGTGTGTCAGGAACGCCGATGCTCCTTTTCAGTGGGGACACAAACAGCTCAACACAGTTCTTCCTCCCCTAGAAAAAAACACGAATACAAGTGCTGTTATAAACTCACCCTCCACCTACAGATCACAGCCACGACATATCAGACATTATGGGGGCCGATTCACATCCCTTGTAGTATGAGGACCTATGTCTAAGATGTAAAACATTCCTTGTAAGTTAAGAGAAAACAAGGCAGATCCAGCATCTCACACCATCGAGCGGTGTCAGCTCCTCATTCATTAATAAACAGTGCAGGCTTGAAGTCTATAAATATGTTTTGCTGGACAGTGTGGGGCTCTGAAAAAGCAGGCCCTGGGGAATAATGACCCATGTGTTGCCCCCATCTCCTTCTGACGTGCGTAACAACTTTGAAAGACCTCTATTTTCTGTAAATCTCAAGATTGAGTAGTACCAAAATAGTGTTGTCTTGAGTTTACCTAAAAGGCAGAAGGGGAGAAAAAGTAGAGGACAAGGAAGAGAGGGAGGTAGTAAACTTCTACAAACCTGTTCTAAATATTTGGGGAGACTTTTAAATGACTCAGGACATTAATTACCACAGCACAGTTCACTTCTCTAACCACTGCTCCTAAACATATGATGGACAAAGGTTTTGTCACAGTGAGACTGCTGAGGGGAGCAGCTTTGTCACAAAGTTAGTAGGCCGAAAGAGACAATGCAATGTCTGATGGTCTGATAATGTCAGGGGGCAAAGTGTGGGTGCTGGCAGCACCCCAGCTATTTTGCCTCAGATTGGGATGGTATAATTTGTGGGAGAACACCATGCATACACATCCAAGTTAGAGAACTCAGAATGTGTAATAACACCTTATAGTGCATCCGGATGAGTGCAAACATTGCACAACCACTATTAGCTTCCATGTTTTCTAGCAGGTTTCAACTGTTGCAAATTGCTGAGGTAAACACCAGTATCAGGCACAATTTAAGCCCCTTGGTAATCCTGTTTTGGTTAAAAACAGGTGTTTGACTTAAAGTAGGATTTACAGACCATTGTAATCAGGCCCTTAGCATATGGTACTTGGTCCTTGTGGAAGGGGCAACAGATTGTTGGAAAGGGCAATAAGGGGTCAGGTTTAACTATTTTTAACTTGCATACCCTTCCACAAAGTTCATTTGCACCTGACTTTTGTACTGTCTTTTTTTCACTGAACTTTCCCTAAGTTTAATGGGGGAGTGCATGATTTAAAAAAATATATATATAATAAGCTTTGCCATGGAGTCTGCCTTTAAAGTGGTTCTACATCTATCTATATTTGTATATATATATGCTTTCACAGTCTCGCCACCTCTGACTGGATACACAGCACACGTAGAATCAAGTACGTTGCAATTATTTTATTTCATCAATACATCATTTTTAGGATTTCCAAAGTTTAAGGTGCTATTAGTGCAGGTAAAAAGTGGACGGTCTACGCTTTTCAGCACATAGCCTTCTACTGGACCATAGAGTCCCTTTGTTTAGATCATCTATTTAAAGTGCTCTCGTGCTATCAAGAGATAAACAAAAAACAACAACTAGACTGCTAATCATATTTGCGCTTATAAGTAAATATGGTAAGCCATTTTCAATTCATGTAAAGTACAAGTATCCTATGTAAGCGGAATCTCCCCTTGACATATAGTACATATTATAATTACATTTCATTATAGTTTTGTATATTTTTGGAAAGAGGTGAGGCTTAAGATTAGTACATATGCTAAACAATTTCATAGGAGCGTATATACATATCTTAATACAAAATATCTCAAATGGATCTATATAAGAGAGAAAGATGATTTTTCTATAAAAAAAAGTTGTAATAATTCATAACATATACACAAAGTATCCGACAATACAGTATTCTTCATGCTAATGTTTGACATTCATACCTCAAATATATCCCTACTGAAAAGTTCTGGAGCACTTACAGGATAAAAATGCACTGGCCATTCCATCAAACCTCATACAAAAGTAGTTTATAACAAATATGTTTTTTAGTTTGAGAAAAGGTCAGTGCGTTTAGGATTTTTAAAGGTACTACATTCCAATTTACTCATAGTTTCAATTTTCAAAATTATCATATATTCGTCTGTCACTCTCGTAGATCTGAATTTTAACGATTTGTTGACACTCTCTATCTCTGATATTTTGCAACTCCAAGTACAAGGTACTAAATTCAGATCATTACCGTCACATATATATGTATATAAATTTAGGGTGCCATAGTGGTGGGGAGAAGAGTATGCTTATCAATTTATATAGAGAGTATCATTTGTCACAGATTTTGGGGGGAGTTTTTCAAATGCAAACCACTCATTTAGAGGAAAAAGGGGGTTCCATTGGTTGTTTGGGGGTTAGATTCACATCTATAACAAAGTCATAGACATTATTTACTGTCCCAGATGTACATGTAATTCTGCATCTAGATTATGCCCATGGGGGATCTCAGTTCCCAGTCCTATTATCAAGCGTAATTCTTTCATTTCAACGATAGAATTCTATCTCCACCTCGTTCTCTTGCCATGATTTGTTTTATTCCAAAGTACTTCAACTGTAAATCATCCTTATTATGATGTTCCGAGAATTGTGTCGCAATGGGATAGCTGAAGTCACAGTTCTTTATGGCACGTACATGTTGTAGGATTCTGAGTTTCAAATTGTTGATGGTACTTCCTATATATTGTTTACCACATGGGCATTCTTCGTCAGTGTGGAAGGGGCAAAGAGGTGCTGGAAAGGGCAATAAGGGGTCAGGTTGAACTATTTTTAACTTGCATGCCCTTCCACAAAGTTCATTTGCACCTGACTTTTGTACTGTCTTTCTTTCACTGCACTTTTCCCATGTTTAATGAGGGACTGCAAGATTTAAATAGAAAATATATATAATAAGCTCTGACAGGAGTCTGCTTTTAAAGTGGTTCTACATCTATCTATATGTGTTTATATATATATTCACTGAAAAAACCATAGGTTTTAGGGACGTTATAGTTAGTTGGACATTTCACTCATACAAAACCATAGAAATTCCCCGTTATAGTTAGTTCAGCTAACTATAACTCGCGCCCCGCAATGCACTGCTGATGACGTCACATATTACATCACTCATGACATGGTCAGTGACATCACTGATGACATCACTGATGACATCTCAAATGACATCACTGATGACATCACTGATGGCATCATTCAGTGACTGTGTGTTTCTGTAAAGTTTAAATATGTTTAATATATATAGGCCAAGGCGTATTGAAGAATGAGTGGGTGTATAAGTGTCTGAATGGATGATTTAGTAGGTGCGTGACTGACTCTATAAGTGAGTGATTAAACGTATCTTACTGAATGCATGGGTTAGTGACTAAACTGTGTGAATGTCTGTATCCGTCTGTCTGTTGCTGTGTAAGCGGCTGCATGGGTTTGTGAATAGCTACATGAGTGTCTATATGTGTTATTGATTGGTTGTCTGAGTATCTGTATGGGTGCCTGAGTGTTTGTGTGGGTGGGGTGTGTGTGACTCTGTGCATAGATGTGTGAGTGGGTGATTCACTGGGTGCATGGTTTCAAGAGTGCATCTGTGATGGACTGTATGGGTGGGTGAGTGTGTGCATGGGTGTGTTAGTGAGTGAATGTATATCTCAGTGGTACATGTGTGAGTAACTACATATGTGAAAGGCAGTATATATGTGTGTTGGAGTATATAAATTGCTATAAGTGAGAGTGTGTGATTGTGAGAGTGGCTGTACGATGAGTGTGTGCTTGTATCAGTGATTGTATAAGAGCGTAAGAATGTGCTAGTAGCTGTATGAGTAAGTGAGCTGGTGTGTGTATAACTGTATAGGTGAGTAAATGGGAGTGTGATTAATTATTTGCATGACTGACTAGGTGTGTGAGTAACTCTATGGATGAGTGGCGGTGTGTGTGTGTCTATATAGGTGTATGAGTGCGTATGATAGTCCTGTACTGAGTGACCGTAGGTATGAGTGACTGTACGGGTGAGTGAGTGGATGTGTGTGTAGACCTAAGAATCAGTGAGTGGGTATGTAGTTATTGGTGTTGGAGTGTCTATGGTTTTGAGAATGGCAGTCTGTAATTTAGAGTGGGTGTATCAAAGGTTATATTAGGGTGGGAGAAGATACATCAAATTATCACATGGATGATGTCATCAGTGATGTCATTTGAGATGTCATCAGTGATGTCATCAGTGATGTCACTAACCATGTCATGAGTGATGTAATATGTGACGTCATCAGCAGTGCATTGCGGGCGCGAGTTATAGTTAGCTGAACTAACTATAACGGGGGAATTTCTATGGTTTTGTACGAGTGAAATGTCCAACTAACTATAACGTCCCTAAAACCTATGGTTTTTTCAGTGAATTTCTAAGGTTTTTTAAATGCTAATTTCTAACTATAACGTGCCTGAAACCTATGGTTTTTCAGTGAATTTCAAAGGTTTTTTAAATGCTAATTTCTAACTATAACGTGCCTGAAACCTATGGTTTTTTAAGTCAATTTCAAAGGTTTTTTAAATGCTAGTTTCTAACTATGCCTACAGAGGTAGGACATGTGAAGAAAGAGGAACAAACGCACAGAAAGAAGCAAAAGAAATGCAGAAAGAAGCAACAGAAGTCCACAAAGACGAAGAAAAGTGCAGGAAGAAGCAAGACATGTGCAGAAAGAACCAACAGAGGAGCAGAAAGAGGCCTTGTTGCAAAATCATCCTGTGCCCCCAACTTTTTCTAACAGGTACTGGTGGTAACTGACTCTGACTAACCAGGCCTAGAGCCAGAGCTATGCTAAAAGACACTTAGAATACAGTGAAAACACCTACATACACTAGGGAACACTATGCGTTGGGGTACCCCTGTGATTAGCATGACCTCCTCTGTAAGGCCCTAGTACATAATAGGGCAGGGGGATTAAAACTACCTCTAAGTCAGAGATGCAGAAAGATGCTTCTTTAAGTAGTAGTCACGTTTGCAGAGTGGGGGAGAAAGGGTGCTGGGCGTCCGACCAGCGCTCAGGAATTCCGCTGTGTAGGACTTGCAGGAGGTACCAGGAGGGATTCTTGGCCCCCAAACTCCCTCAGGACTAAATTGGACTTCATCCCCATCCCGTAGTCTGCCAAGAGGCGCGTTTGCAGAGTGGTAGAGAAAGGGGGCCATGGGCTCCGAAGACGTCTTAGCAATCCCACTGTGTGGGACTTACTGGAGGTAACAAGAGGGTAGTTGGCCCCCAAGGACATCCTTGGGGGCCAACTTCCCTCCTATTACCTCCAGTCAGTCCCACACAGCAGCACTGGTAAGTACTCGCACCAGGCCACGCCACTTTGCCCACCACTCTACAAACGCGCTCCCTGGCGCGCTCTTGGATGGGGATTGAAGTCCCCTTCACTGCTGGGGGTCCTTTAGGGGCCAACTAGCCTACCTTTTACCTCCAGTAAGCCCCACGCAGTGGGATTGGTGAGAGGTAGACAAAGGCCATGCCCCTTTCTCCACCACTCTGCAAACGCACCCCCTGGTGCATTGTTAGTTGGGGGATTAATTCCCCTTGAATACTGAGGGTCCCTGGGGGCCAACTAGCCCACCAAGTACCTCCAATATGGGCCACAGAGCTGCGTTGCAGAGAGGTGGTCTGAGGCCACGCCCCTTTTTACACCACTCTGCAACGCAGCTCTGTGGCGCTTACTGGAGGTAACTGGTGGGCTAGTTGGCCCCCAGGGACCCTCAGGATTCAAGGGCAATTAATCCCCCAATTTACCAGGGGGCGTCTTTGCACACTTGTCATGTCAGGCCCCACCCCCTCCCTGCACCACTGTGCAAACGCGCCCCCTGGCGCGTTGTAAGTTGGGGATTAAGTCCCCTGGAATCCTAGAGGTCCCTGGGGGCCAACTAGCCCACCAGGTACCTACAGTAAGTGCCACAGACCTGCGTTGCAGAGTGGTGTAAAAAGGGGCGTGGCCTCAGACCACCTCTCTGCAACGCAGCTCTGTGGCGCTTACTGGAGGTACCTGGTGGGCTAGTTGGCCCCCAGGGACCCTCAGTATTCAAGGGGACTAAATTCCCCAACATAGAACGAGCCACAGAGCTCGATTGCAGAGAGGTGGACACAGACCACGACCTCTTTCTCCACTACTCTGCAATTATGGGTGAGGGGGGCCGCGTGGCCCCCCATCCCGGGCCACTTCTGGCCCCGGGGAGCCCATCCCCCGGGGCCTGGCCTCTTCGTTGGGGACCATGGGGGGAGCCCCAATGCCCCCACGGTCCCGCCGGCTCCCCGCCTCCTGCGGGAGCCGGCATTGCTTTTCCACACGGGGAACTGCTAACATGCAGCTCCCCGTGTGGAAAAGCAATCTGGTTTGGATTTTGGAAGAGAGAGCAGGTTTCCTCCTCTCTCTTCCAAAACCCAAACCACAGTTTGCTACGACAGGGCGGGAGCCGCGAGGCTCCCGCCCTGCCATAGCAAACAGCAGTGTCCTGGGGTGGGCACCCCGGGACACTGCAGGAGCCGGCCCTGGGGGGTGGCGGTCCCCAGGGCCATCACGGGCTCTAGGAGGGGGGCCGCATGGCCCCCCTCCCAACGTGTGCACAGCCCCGGGGAGGTGGTGGTCCCTGGGGCTCGGGGGTCCGTAACGGACCCCCGCATTTACATACTTAGTGCCCTGGGGAGGTGGCGGTCCCCGGGGCGTGTGGGGGGGCTCGAGCCCCCCTACACAGGTTCATTTTTTTTTTTTTAAATAAGCCCCGGGGGTGGCGGTCCCCGGGGCTTCGGGGGCCGTGTGCCCCGCAAATATTTAAGAAAAGCCCCAGGGGTGGCGGTCCCGGGGCTGCTGGGGGCCGTGTGTCCCCGCAAATATTTAAGAAAAGCCCCGGGGAGTGGCGGTCCCCGGGCTGTGGGAGCCCCTGGGCCCCGCAATTACATTATGGCATGCCCCGGGACTTGGCCCACCCGGGGCTAATAATAACAAAGTGCGGGAGCCCGCGCTTCATTTTTTAAAAAATTTCGGCGGGATTCGCGGACCCAGCGCGAATTTTGCTGAAATGTTTTTAGAAAAAAATGCTTTTTTTGGCCCTGGGGGTCCTTGTGGGACCCCCTGATCAGGCCTAGGGGGTCAGGGTGTTTCTATCCTGCCCCCTTTTCTTGTTTTTCGCGTTTGTTTCCCTGTTTTCTTGTGACTCGGTTCTACCGAGTCACAAGATGGCTGCCAACACTTCCTGGTTTGGAGTGTTGACAGCCAATTAGAATAAAGCTCGTGGTCGGGAGGGTCCGCGGATCCACTGCGCCTCTAGATATCAAAACTTTTATTTTTTGATTTTCTCAGCAACTACTGAACGAATTTACACCATTTAAAAAAAAGGGCTCTTTCTGAACCAAGGGCTACTTTTTTGCCAAATCTGGTGTAATTCCGTTCAGCAGTTCGAGCTGTAGCCGTGTCTAAAGTTTCCTATGGGAAATTGATTTTCGGACCTCTTTTTTTTTAATTTCTCAGGAACTACTGAACGGATTTACACCATTTAACAAAAAGGGCTCTTTCTGAACCAAGGGCTATCTTTTTGCCAAATTTGGTGTAATTCCGTTCAGCAGTTCGAGCTGTAGCCGTGTCTAAAGTTTTCTATGGAAAATAACATGGAGAAAACACGTTTTGGGACCCCCCCTTTTTCTCGGCCCCCGCTTGGCGAATCACCCCAAAACTTTCAAGACAGGAGCTGACCGGAGCGCCCCACTAGTTTTGAAATTTTCGCGAAGATTCATCATCCGGCGCCAAAGTTATTGGGAAAAGAAAAAACGCTTTTCCTATGGAAACTAGGTCCTAACTATAACTATCTACTGGCGTCCGCCAGTAGATAATATATATATATATACATTCACTGAAAAAAACAAAAGTTGAAGTGAATTTATAGTTAGGTAAGGTAATAAGATTTTAGCGTAGGTTAAAAAAACTCTAGGAACTCACTGAAAAATACAAAGGTTCAAGTGACGTTATAGTTAGGTCTTGCAATAATATAAAAACTAATGTTCAAAGCCAACAAAAACATAGAAATTCACCAGTTATACTTTACTGACCAAAATATAAATTGCGCCCCAACATGCACTGCTTATGACCTCGTACATTACATCACTGCTGATAAGCAAAATTACAGAATTGATGACATCACCAATGACACATCAAATGGCATACTGTCATCAGTTTCATCAACTTCTGCCCCTTCTACTCTCTGTTGTAGTCTCTCTGCATGATCTATGTGGCTGAGGTGCATGGCCAGCACATTCTTCCACATCCTGCTTTTACTCATGGAGTAATGGACAGTTTTGCCACTATGGAGCACTTGTTTGCACAAGATGCATGTACTTTACTGGCTATTATTTTTTTAGTGATTCTGTTACAGGACAATATCTTGCCACCAAACAACACTACTTGAACCCTTTATTTTCAATCCTTGGGTTGTATTGTAATAAGTGTTTCAAAATAATATCTGTGGGTTAACAGAGTGCCACCGCTTGTGACAACCAGGTAGATGGCTGCTCATCGAGCCACCTGCAAAAAGATTTTTTTTGTATGCAAGTTTTGATAACCTGTTTTGCCGTTATTTTTAGTTTTCAATAAACACTCTAAAAACATAGAAAATTTCCAGGAGAAAATGTTAAAAAATGCCCCAAAAAAATTCTTGCTAGAACATTCTCCATTGGTTAAAACATATTATGTTGTTCACTATGTCTGTCTCTAGCTGTTAAAGCATGCTACTACGAACCCGTGTCCAGAAGTAATAACGTTAGATTTTGAAACAGGGGTTGCAATATTTTCACCAATGTTTTGTAAATCCAATAATATTTTGTGTACCAACCAATTTACTAACAGGATGATTCTCAAAATACTAAATTTTAGTCACTCACAGACCTACTGCCTTCATGTTTGAGGGCACATCAATGTACGTTTTTCAATATATATCTAAATTTCACTGTTGTGTCATAACTGTCATTTTTTATTTTCTACGGTTTTCACCTCAGTTTTATTTCGATACATTTAAATTTATCTTCACTTTCAATATTGTGTTTCCAAAAACACAGTGCTTTGAGCTGAAATGTTTTTCAAAATATTTGCCTTCTCAAGGCTGGTGATATTCCCTTTTGTATTTCAAAAGTGTTTATTAAAGTTTAGATAAAAAACAAGCGGTTGGCATACATCCTAGGCTGAATACAATCCGTACAATGTGTATAGGTAGGTTAAGAGAGTTCTGTGGGTTACATTTGTCAGTGTATAGGACATGAGTGATGCAAACAAAAGAAGTAGCACATCGTAACTGCACAACGGGAAGATGAGAACAGAATCAATAAAATAAAATGGATAAAGAGAGAAGGAGAGGAAAGTAAAAGAGAGAGAAAGAAGGGAGAAGGTGAATACCTAGCTAGTCTTGCAGAAGTGCTCATGAGACTACCAGAGTTCGAAGGTAGTGGTAAAGATTTTGTTTATTCAGGACCTCCATGAGAAAGTGTAGGTGGGCGTAGAAGGTGTTACAAATCAATCCACATTTTGGAAGGTTGATTATCTCCAGGTATCTATCCAAACTGTTCCACAAGGCTTTATTAGCTGAGATCCATGAGTATTGGGTAGAGAGTATGAAATGCGCTCCCCTAATGTATTTCAACCATTACCATCAAATGTTGTTAGAGACATTACCTAACGATTTCCAGGAGGATAGAATGGTTTTGTGGGAGAGGGTGAAAAGTAGATCCGCTAAGAGTAGATCAACTCGCTTTAAATCAAGTGTGTAATAGGAGTTGTAGACTCCGTAGACTGAGAATGAAAAGTTTCTTGGGAGATTGGTTTGGAGGTTTTCATCGATGGTATTGTGCACTTTAGTCCAGAAGCTAGATAGCAGGAGGCATTTGTAGAGCATATGTTGAACGTCGGCCTGGGGGGAGTTACAGCTCCAAAAGTTGTCTCTGTCTGAACGGTCCAGTGTAAAAAGTCAGTGAGGAGTGTAGTAAGTTCTATGAAGAACGTGTAGTTTAGTCTGTGCCAAATTCGGGCTGAATTTAGGAGAAAGGTGAGGATTATATCTTGGGCCAGTCAATGGTAAACTGATTGTGTAGGTCAGCTTGGGACCATTCCTTCTGCCATTTCTGTTGAGCAGTGTTACATAACGAGGAGGAAGCGGGTCTGAGTTTGGTGTAAATCTTGGAGGCTACGTGCCCACCTTTTTGGAAAGCTGATACGAGAAGTGGGAGCGAGGTGGGTTTGAAAGGAAATGCACTGAGTTTAGCTACCCACCTTCAATTTTAGGAAGTAAAAAAATTCAGAGGAAGGTATATTGTATTGTTTAGAGATATCTTGAAATGAAAAGTGGTGCGATCTGGAACCAAGGTCGCCCACCATAGAAATTCCCTTCTTAATCCATGAATTCAAAATGGGTAGGTCAGAAATAAGTTTAATGTTCTTGTTAAACCAAATTGAGGAGAGTAGAGAGCGGCTGGTTTTGACATCCAAGAGACGATGATCCAGATGAAGTGGGAACCGCCTTGTGTGGTTTAAAATAAAGTCATCAAGAATAGGGTGATCTTTATATATGGTTAAGAGACGAGGCAAGGCAAGGCAAAGGAAGGTCGTTAGTTAAAAGCCGTTCTAGAGTGAGCCAAGGAGGAGTGAAGCCAGATTTGTTGTTGAACCACTTCGCCCCTTGGGCTGCCAGGAAGGCCAATTGATCATTCTTGAAGTCAGCTACACTGACTCCAATTAAATGTTTGGGAAGGCATAGTCTCGTTAGGGATATAAGTGGCTTCTTGGAATTCCAAATAAATTTGTTAAGAAGGCGGTCCACGTAGCAGAAAAATTCATCCGAACATAGTATGGGGGACATAGGCATTAAGTAGCTAACAATCGGGATAATGACCATTTTTATGGATTCAAGCTTGCCCCACCAAGTTTGGAATTTCGGTGACCAGCCTTCTATAACAGATTGGACTGCATGTAATACTAGGGACTCATTGTGTCAAATGGATTCAACGAGGTTGCCATTGAATTCGAGACCCAGGTACTAGAGAAATTAAATGTTTAGTGGGCGTACTTCAGATTTGTCTCTGTTCAGAGTATAGCCTGAGACAACAGCACCGTCTTTAATTATGGTAATATTTTTGGAATGGCTGTATCTGCCTGTTCTGTTATGATTAGAATATCATCAGCATATGCTGCCGTTTTGAAGGAATGGCCCCTGATAGAAATACCAGTGGGTTTAAATTGTTCATTGAGTGATCGTAGAAGACATTCAATGGCTAGAATGAAGAGGGATGGGGAAAGGGACAGCCTTGCCTTTTACCTTGTTTAAGGGTGGAATGAATCTGATAGCACTCCATTAGCCCTAATTTTGGCACTTGGGTTTGAGTAGAGAGCCATTACAATTTTTATGAATGTTTCTCTCAGGTTAAAGCAGAACATCATGGATTTCAGGAAGGGCCATGCATCTTTGTCGAATGCTTTTTCAGTATCGAGTACTATTGCTGCAACTGGGGAGTTTTTGGAGGCAGCGACTTGGAGAACATAACCGACTAGCCTAACGTTTTCATTGGAGAGTCTATCTACCCTTGAGGAAGCCAGCTTGGTATGGACCAATCAGTAAGGGGAGTATGGGTTTGATACGTTTAGCCAGGATCTTGCGTAAAGCTTGCAGTCTAAGTTAATGAGCAAAATTGGTCAGTAATTTTTAGTTGTGTAAACTTGCCTTAAGTTAAACTGCACTCAAATACTATTTTTCTAGCACTACTACAATTCTATCCCAAAAATAATGTTAACTCTTTGATCTTCTAAGTTTTCAACATATGCATGTTTCACAAATAGATAGCTTTCTGAGCTAAAACAACCCAAAACAGCTCCTCTATATGTTGTTAAAATAGTACTTTCAAGATTCCATTTCCATTTTTTGTTCCACTGAAAATAGCCAAAAACTATTTTAAAAGGGGCAAACAACTCCATAAATCTCAACAAACTAGCCTATGAGAAACAATATGTCGTAATTAGATTGCTTCGAATTTCCAGTCCAATTTGAAAACACAATTGTAGATTGAATTATCTAAAAACTCAAAATTAAATACGCACTCAATAGATAGAGATAGGCTCCCAGCTCTTCAATTGATTCAAACACAATGAAAAGATTGGTAAGACTTTTACTCTACATTAAGACAAAAATGTAAAACACTTCCTGCACTTTCAGCCACAATCTATCCAAGAAAGCATTATTTCTATGTTTTTAAAAGATGCCAGGGGATGACTTTAGGCATCCCAGGCAACATATTGTTTTCTTGCATTGCTTTGCTCTGTGACAGTTTTGGAATACCAAGACCCGACTCTCCCAGAGCTCTCAATCCACTCAATGCACCCTTAATTGCCTGACCTGATATTTTGCTGATTTCCCTGTAATGGTATTTATATGGCACTCATGATGCACAAATGTACAATTGAGGTATCCAATAAACTCTCACAGTAACCCTCATTAGGTCGAGTATTCGAGACCTATTGTAATTTCTTATGTTGGGTTAAAGCCATCCCCCAGCTTTTGATTTGTTTGTTTCAGTGTCCTTCAAAATTCCTTGCTTGCCAGTGGTCAGTCCAGCCTCTTTGTCCCTCCTTTCTCTCTTCCGTTCCTCACATGCAGCAGGGACTAAGTACTGTCTCATCACACTACAGTTCTTTGTCTGTTCTCTGGGGGACTAATTTATTTCTTTGTTTCCTGCTCTGTTTCTGTTTGCCTGTGTGTAGTTTCGGCACCATAGCTGATTACATTTAAATATAGTTTTCCTCCCTCCCACCTCCTCCTAATTCCACAGTTGTATTGGGGGTACTTCTTTCGCCATGCCTCCCTCTTCGTGGTTATATTTTTTTGGCTTTTAGCAATGTTTGCTGTCTACCGTCATTTGGTCTTTTTTTTTAGTAGGATGTTAGTTTGGTTTTGGGCTTTGTTTTACAGAGGTTTGGGCTTGTTTTTTGGTAGGCACAGGGAGATTAAGTGATTTGCCCAGAATCACAGGATGCAGAGTCGACCCTGAAGCTAGAACCTTGGTTTCCCAGCTCCAAAATCGGCAGCTCTGGCCGTGAGACCACATCCTCTTCTTTTATAATGGTAAGGGACTAGCAGAATACCCAAAAATAAAGGTGTACAAAAAACGTGACTGAGCAGAACAAGCCTTGGCAGTGCAAAAAGCTGGCAGTGAATGTCTGACTTTTTGGCTTCGCCAGTGCTTGTCCTGTTAGGCACCACAACGTGCCTTGCTTACATTCAGTGGGCACGTCCACTTTCACTTTCGGAGCGCAGCCGGGACAATGGCGGCTGTTGCCTATGTGTGGAGGCGGAGGTGACTTTTTCCCCCTGACCTTTCTCCCAGGGTTTATTTAACCTTTACATCTTCAGATGTTTGAAGGGGAGTTCGCTAATCAGTTTTATGTCAGCAGGATTTGAATTTGTCGGTGGTGTTGGCTTGATCGCTAATCAAATACTGTTCACACAAAACTGAATTTGTCAGTGGTGTTGGCTTGATCACTAATCATTTTTGTGTCAGCAGTATTTGAATTTGTCGGTTGTAAAAGCTGTTGGCTGTATTTTAATTGATCACGCAAAAACATGTTTATTGAATTGGAACTGGAAAGACGAAAAATACATTTTACAGTGCTAACATGAAGGGCTTCACAAATTCAAATTCCATAGGCATAATGATGTTTACGTGATCCATTACCAGATAAGCAATTGCTTCTGGGACGCTTGGGTTAAAGCAGTGACTGAAATGTACTAAGTAGGGACACTCGAAATTTGTTCTCAAGCTGAGCAAGAAGCATAGAGAAGGCTGCAGGAAGGAGAGAGTTCTGTGTAGGCGCGAAGAAAGCCCGGAGAAGAGAAGCAGCACTCTCGGGTTTCCCATGTCCATGAGCGACTGGCTTATGGAGTCTTGGTGATCGGGTACTTGCAGTCCTGAATTTGGAAAGCGATAAAACAGAACGCGGGAGCCATAATGACTAGAATTACCCTGGACTGCGCTACTCACACATTACGGGATGTGTGATCAACTTTAGAAAGACTGCACGTACATCATGGTGTGGGTTAGAGCTCATATGTTTTGCAATCATTTCATTTCCAGTTCTATCCTGAGCAAATAGGCTCCGGGGACACAATCAGGGTATTAGTCAGGACAGTCTGGTAGTCACCGAGACCTTTTTATTAGACGTGAATCCATTTATCCAGCGACTTCCATATCCAGTAAAGGTTTTGTGGTAAAACCGCTTTTCAAGTGCAGGCTTACAGCATCAGAGATGACGGTAAACAAAAATATGTTGTAAAACGAAAATACATGACAAATTGTTTCAAGCCAACAAATGAAATGGCTGGTGCTCATGGGAGGGCATACATATACATGCTGGAAGGCACCTAGTTCTTGTGCTGCCGTAATTCCTCATTTTAAGAGCAGAACGTGTGCACTAACACACATCTGTAACGCCAAGGCTTCTAAAGGGGTTTACCTTCTACGCTCTACCCAGAATGAGCACTAGAGTGGCAGTGTTAGTACCCCAATAATTCTTATGGCAAACCGCAGCCCGGAGTCATACTCGGGTTCATCTCCCTACACTGCTGGCAGCCTGAAAGTGTTTTGCAGGGTCCCTCGATGCACTCCTTAGGGATGTTTCATGCATGTGAACGAGCAGTCACGTGGTTAAAGATTGTGCATGAACCCATGTTCCCCCTGACAAGCTGGATGATCCTCGCATACAACCACTGTACAGCACTGTAACCCTCTCCAGGGTTTAACATGGCTACAGTAATAACTACTAAAAAAAAAACATTTGCAATGCAACAGGTCTCGCATTTATGAGAGTTTGAGCTATTGGCATTGTATATCACAATGCCTTTTATTTATGTTTTGGTTTTGAAACATAAATAAAAGCATTGTCATTTACAATGCCAATAGCTTAACCTCGCGTAAATGCATTGAAATGTTTGTTTTTACTCTTATTTTAATATGGAATATATCTGGTCAGCTTTCAAAAATGCATACAGATTCTGATTTGCAACTTGCACCGCTATCCCACCACTGAAACATCGAACATTCAAAAAGACATATATTGACCCGTACCATGTAGTACGGGTGAATATACTGACATACTGCCAGGGTTTGACCAGTGGCATGCACTGATATTCCAATATTGAGACATTTAGAGGGCTCTCGCAGTGCACCTCTCTAGCCTGTGCCATGAACTACAACCAGCCCTTTAACGTCAAAACAATAAAATGGAAATATATTGCCTTGGTAAAGGTTTGGTGAAATTTTTTTAATCGTTCTGTTGCTGTAAAGTTACATTAATGGACCACTCTATGAGTGCCATGTCATGCAAATTATCCAGGCGCAGCAAAGTGGAGGAATCATTGATACTCTTAGGGGCCTATTACGGTGGCGGTCGGATGACCGCCGCCCGGCTGGCGGTGGCAACCGCCGGACCTGCGGCGGACATCCGCCGCGATTGCAAGCCAGAAAACCGCCGGTCAGATTAGGATGGCGGTGGTGACCGCAGCGGTGGGAAATTGCGACTGCCGCTTTTCTGCCGGACGGAGAAGGACCGGGATAATGGTGGCGGTGCAGGGCAGGCTCCGCCGGCATGATTATGATGCCTGCGGTAGCCAGCCTTTCCTCAGCGGTCAGACAGCCATGGAAAGGCATGCAGTGATTGTCTTCCGGAGGCCTGTTGTGGGCCCCCAATGGTTTGTGGGGGGTGTGGGTGCACTGGGGGGGGGGTACCCATGGTCCCCCCCTACATGTCCCTGTACCAGGTGGTAGGCACTCTGCAGTGCCTGCCTCGCAGTGCAGGGAAATGCAGGACATGCTCATTTGGACATCGCTGCGGTGCTGCAGGCAGCAGCAACCGCCGCAATGTTAAGGCCCGCGATCCGACTGCCGCAGTCGGATTTCGAGCAAGGAACATCCTAATGCGACCGGCGGTTATGTCGCGGGCCTTGAGGGCGGTCTTTTCCCGTTACCATGGCGGTCGGGGAGGTTTTCCGACAGCCATCGTATTAGGCCCCTTAATTTGGTGTTATTATTTCAACTGGATACAGCCCTGAATGGACTGAAGATGGTACATCCCAATAGGTTTCTACATGCACGTAAACGTAAGTTGAACTGTTGAAGGAGGCAGAGGCTATAAACGTGGCAGAAAAAGCAACTAATGGTAAAGAAAAATGTACTGCACAGATGCTGTGCGTGCTCGCCTTGAATTAAGCTCATTTACATCTAAGAATGTGCTTGAAGGATGTTTTGCATCTAATTATGTTACAAGGGTGAAATGGCTCATTAAGGTGGTTGACTGAAATGTGCATGTAATTCCTCTATTGTGGCAGCGTAAACATCCTAGTGTGTTACCTGCTGAGGTAAATTAGTCCGAGCACCTCTTGCCTAATATCATTAAGCACCGGAACTCCTAACAGGTTTCTCAAGCAACCGGAGCACCGGGGATGCGGGGGGTGGTCACGAGGAGAGTCATTTGCCTGAGAAAGCGCCTGCTAATTACTCCTCTATGATGAATGTATTCCTAAGGTGTTAACAGCACGGAGTGGGAAAATTATATTGTAACTAGCTATTTTTTTTTACATGAATACATGGGATATTTTAGAGTTTGATGCACAGAAGAATGAACAAACATCAATGAACAAGACCTTCATGTGTTAATGTTAATTGCTGCATCATTGTCTTTTTCCTCAACTGCATCTTTATAGAGATGTCAGCAGTGCGGTCTACAATACTGACATTAATGGAGTCTTATTTGAGGAGTCAAATATTGATGATGTAGTTTGTCATAGCATATGCAATGTTATGTGTTAATTCCCAGGTATCATATTAACTAAAGTTTGTGAATTTACTCCTCCTGGCGAATTTAGAGACTTTCCTTTAAGTTTTGCATTGCAACCATCCATCAAAGCGTAAACACATTTGCTGGTATTAGTGTAACTGTATCCTGCTTCGGCCATGTTTTCTTGCTCAGGCTAACACTGCCCACATTAAGTGCCCGTCTTTGATGGGCAGCTGCTTTGCGTTTTGGCTCCTGGGGCATAAAATCCAGGATGAGCTTGTCAGCCAAAAGCATTTTACATTTTTGTTAGTACATGATGGCCACACTCTCTTGTTTCCATGAGCTCAGCTAGGCACCAGCTTATGTTCATTGTAAGAATTTTCTATGTGACTACTACTAGAAATGTGCCTATAATAGGGTTTAAATTTGACCCCTATCTTCTCTCTATGCTCAAATGACCTTTGCCTGGGGAACCGCTGGCCAGTTACCTCTGTGACTACAGACTACTAATTGTTTTTGTCAATAAACCTTTTCGGAGTCTGATTGGAATTATAGGAGGTTTTCACAGATATTACCATAATGTTACTCTATCTCAATCTTTAAATAACATTTCTTATTTCTATAGAGAAAAGTAGCATAAGATGTTTAAACAAAGTCAAACACACAGTACCAATTTAACAAATTGATGGGTAAAAATTAACCAGATGAGGAAATAAATCAACATATAAGTTTTAGGTAACTTAATTGTAAATCACTTCCAAATCTAGATTAACTGCAAAATTTATAAAAATGGCATCCTCAAACCAGTTTGTTGAGACCAGTCATATATCGGGGCCGATATCTGTTTTAGAGCACAAATAGAGGCAGTTTTTGGCCTGTTCATCAACATTACCATAAAAGGATTCTTATACATAGTGATTCACCGTGGGATGGTTTTGGGCAAGAAATCACAAAATTGAAGGTATTTGAAAAACTCTTGGGAATGTCAAAACATTGATGCAATTCACTAAATTATCACACTATCCCATTACTCTATAGGTAACCAATTGTGTCAACCCTCTTGTCAGCCCAAATACCACTACTCCAATCTCTAAAAATATTTGGAAGCAAAGACTCCCCATAAAGGGGTATATTAAAGTAATGCAGTGATTTGAAACAACTAACACTATATTTTCCAGAGAATTGTCTTGAATTTAACTCTTCTGTAGTAGTTATGATTTATTTTGAAAAACAACGGGTTTTCAAATGCTGCAAGCAGATTTTCAAAATCCGCATCTCCAATGAAGATGTGAAAAATTTTGGGTATGTCATTATCCAAAAGTCAGAAAGTGAGGTCACCATCCTATTTCCTCCAGCAGTCCAATAATAGAATTGAAAATTAGACAATGTTCACCTGCTCCTAATTAAGCAAAGTTTCAAGAAACAAATGGCTTGTTTGGCTCCCTGTAGCTCCAAATAAAGCTACCAAAGGCCGATTCCAACCCAGAGAAAAAATTGTTTATGGGATTGATAATGGGAGTAATGGGATTAGGTGGAAAAGAAAAATGAAAACCTAGAAAGAATGGTCATTTTAGGGAAGGGGATGGCAGTTATGCATAGACATTATTGAAGCCTTCGAAAGTGTCTCATAACTTCTTTTCACCACTAAGCTAATGTCACTTGTGAGCTGAACTCCCCCAAAAAAGGGCTTCCTCAAAGATATGAATATTATCTCTAGACCAGTATTGTAAATAGTGAAGATTTTCATTTTAGTGGAATCTAAAAAATAGCCTTAAACTGACCCAAAAGGTATTTCCGCCTCCTCAATAGCTGATAAATCCTCCTTTTCTGATGAGGTATAAACTGACACATCAGCATAGACATAGAGTGTGAATATGTCCCATTGATCTCAACAGCAGGAATACTATTCTTTTTAAGATGTTCCTGAAATATGGCTCCAAATAAATGTTGAATAGCAAACATGAGGCAGGGCTAGATCTGAGGCTGCCCTGGCTATCATGATCCTAGCAAAGGTATTTGCACAGAATGCTTGTATAATGATGACAAAAATTTGGCCAAGTACACAATTTGCATCACACCCCAAATATATCAACGGAAGAGAGTCAAATGCCTTTTCTATTTCTAAAAGAATCATAAAGGACCACTGCCATTGTTAATATGCGCCATTTTTGTCTAGTGCAAATCCATGCTACTGGGGAAAAACAACACTCCTGATGACCTTACTGAGATGCATAGCCAGAATATTAGAACACATTTTACATCAGCGTTGATCAGGGGAAATGGCCGATATGAACCTTCAAGTGAAGAAACTCTTGATGAAGGAACGGATATAGAGTTAATTTCCGTGAGTGACTTTTCAAGCAATCTCGCCTTTAACAGTGGTGATGATAGAAGAGCCATAAAAGCAGCTACTGTACCACCTCCACAAAGAAAATTACAGAAGAAGGAGCTTGAGGATATGTTGGGGGAGAAGAAGGAAGGCAATAATAGTAGTAAAACTCAGGGCACTCTGCAGCAAATCTTAAACACAGTTCAGCACAATAATTATCTACAGAAGATAACAACTGAGGACATTTCCAAAAATAAAAGTTGGAGGAGGTTGCCTTTATGATGGAGAGTATTCCCGGCCAACTCAGGAAAGGAGGAAAAATGAAGAAGCTGGAGAATACCTGTCAATTCAGACATGTGGAATATGTTGTACGCAACGATGAAGAGTGAGAGAATCATTACAGACTATCAAACCTTGGATTGGTTGGCATTCTAGGGAGAGCAGAGTATTCTCTTGGTATGATTCCCTGTGTGAGTAATCTGATTCAGACCTTCTTTCCAGATCTCAAAAAGGGCAGCTTGAACAATGACCTAACAATTGCTGGAGCCCATAGTGTTCCTTTTCACAAACTTAAGACAGATGGGCAGCCAGGCACAGTTTTGGCCTTTTTTGTGGATTTGTGCATCAAAGAGGAAATTCTGTGTAAGGCAAGGGAAGTGAAATCATTTAGAATGCCTGAATGCCTGCCAGATCTACATACATATTTCCTGACTTGCCCTTTGATACTGCTCTGAGCTATGAACAAATGCAACTGCTGTTTGCGAACTTTACAAATGCTGGAGCAAAAGCACAAATAGTTGACACACAATGTAGCATGGTGAGTTTAAAATTTTGTGGAAAGCTGATGAGGTAGTTTCCTTACTGCAGAAAATAAGTACAAACAATCACAAAATATGCTAGTAACTTCATTAGACCCCCCTATTTTTAGATTGATCTGACTCCTATTAGAGTTGTGTCTCAATGACTGTTTGCTGTAATCTGGTGGTGTGTTGTGGGTAGTGACTTGTGGGTTTAGAGGTAGACCTTAAGGCTCTTTAGACAGAGGCCAATATATAAGGTTGATTATTCTCACCAGGGCAGTTTCTAAGATTGGATGCTCAATACTTTCAAATCTATGAGATAGTTTTGCTGTCTCAATGGTGCTGCAGTGGGACCAGGCTCCACTTGAGCAGGAACAGCACATCTTCCTATTTATGTTAGAGTCCATTCATTTTGTGAAGTGTGGAGGATAGGTGAGAGAAAGCAGGGAGTTTCAGATAGGAATGGTGGGGGCAAGATGAGAGAGGGTCAAGTAGGGGAAAAATGAGAGAGGAGAAAATTGTAAAACAAAGTTCCTGTTTGTATGGCGTTTGGGGGTTCTTATCCAAAATCAGGTAACTATTTGCATGAATGGGTAGTTGACATATTCTTAGTTGAAACGTTAAAGCCTTGAACAGTTATTTTAAGCAAAGGTTACTCAGAGCATAAATGCGTGAATATAAGCCTGAGTTAATTAGCTCACAGGAGACACACATCACAATTTAAAGATAATTGGTGGATTGGACAATTTAGCTACAAGTTGTGGTATGCTCAACACAAACGATTTCTCTATGAGGAGTTGCAATCCTGGTGGTGCTGAAGTAAACTGTCACAGACTCACATGGTCAATGAGTAAAGGCACTACTCTGGATATTTAATCACTTGTATATGATTGCCTCAATCTATGGTCCCAATTCAAATGATCCCACAATACTTAGTGGGATTGCTCTTGAGTTATCAGCATGGTTGAGGAAATCATTATTGGTTGGGATTTTAACCTTGTTATTAACCCTACAATAGACACCACTAATCCTCACATTCCTAATCATATGCTGAATGTCTTGAGGGCTCTCTTTAGGTTAATGAAGGTTCTGGGCATAGCTGATGCTTGCATGGCATCTAGAGGAATGGATTTATGATTTATTTTCTACTCTCTTCCTCTTAAATAATATTCACAGATCTATATGTTTCTAATCAGTGTGAGGATTATAAATATATCTTAATAGACATGTTTCCCAAGGTCTCTTCTGACCATAACCCATTATGTATAGATTTTCAATCTGCCAGTCACCAGGAGAGCATCTCTCTGTGGCCGTTTCAAAGAGGAGTGCCAAAGGATCTGGAATATCAGAGATATATGAAACAACTTATTAGGTATTCTGTCACTATTGGATCCACTGCTATAACAACGTTTTGGGATGCATTGGGGTGGGGGGACACCACTAAGGTGTACTTTGAATAGTAATAAAAAGAATGAGAAGACGCTGTGGTTGGTAACAGCAGATACTATGTTTGGAAGTGGATCTTGCATGCATTTTACTGATGAACATGATGTGTACCTCCAATGTACAGATTGAAATGCACGCTTGCTTCAATATATGCACGAAAGAGCGGCTTCTGCTTATTTTACCCAGCTGCAGAATTTATACAAACATAGACATAATTTAGGAGAGTGCTACAGGAAGTATTCTGTCAATTAGAGATGGAAAAAGATAGTTGTTTACTGACCTATTGGGGATTGTTGTCGCCATTCCAATTCTTCTATCGGCAACTGAATACAGTAACAATTTGCCACATGAATAAAAAGTCATGCTGTCATGCAGTTCCTGTGGACCCACTAGCTCCCAATGAGCCTGAGGCTCTAAATACTCCAATAATTTTAAAGGAAGTCTGGGAGGCACTGAATCTGCTTTTCAAGTAGTAAGGCCACAGGTGAGGACTGTATTCCAGTAGAGTTTTATAAAGCATTTGCTCCTACTTTGTTCCCGATAACCTGGAAAGTTATGGAAGCTTTTTTGGCTGGGGCTAACATGCCTCAGTCATGGGACTACACTAGCATAGTTATATATCTGAAAAGGTTGAAGCCTAAGGAGGCAAAAGATTCATATCACCCGATTTCAATAAATTAATGATTAACTTTTATTAAGTGCAATAGCTGCCTCGTAGGGCGTCCTGCTGCTAAAAAAGAGGACGGTGAATTAGCACAGTCTCAAGATATTCTGTTTCATAAAACTAGGTTCAGAAGGGCTAGCTCTGAGGCAGAATGGTAATTCATTGCAGAGTTTGGAGGCGAGAAACGAAAAGAAACAACGTCCTGTTCTGGTCCTAAAGCTGTTTGAAATGTTTAACAGCAGGATGTTAGAAGATCTGAGCGGTATGTAGGGCTTGTACTGCTGAAGCCTGTCCCCAGATACTTAGAGCCTTTCCTGTAGAAAGCTCTGTCAATCAAAACCATGCATTTGAAACGCATGCATTTTTGAATGAGTAGCCAGTGCAACCCTTTCAATTGATGTGCAATAGACTGCTGACGAAGAATATTAGGTAATAGCTTCTCTGCAGCATTCTACACCACCTGACACCGTTGAAGCAAGAAATGAGGCAGACCAAGATATAGGGCATAGTCCGACCTCGAGTTGAAAAACAAGTGGACTGTTATCTTACAAGTATCAGCGAGCATTTTCACGATTTTTCTTAGAGCATCTAAAAGTCAAAAACAGGTTGCGGTCACCAACACCACTTGAGGGCCGAAAGACAGCTGATTATCAAATTTAATGCCCAAATTCCTCGCAGTGGTAGTTGGAGAGGGTGGTACTCCTTGTTCACTTGGCCACCATAGGCTGAACCCTATTGGCTGGGAATTGCCAAAAAAAACAGAACTTTTTTTCTGAGTTTCATTTCAGACAGCTCTTCTTCATTCAGTTTGCTACTCTTACGAGACAAGATTTAAAAACCTCTGGAAGTTAATTGTTCTCTTTTTGAAAAGGAAACATGAGATGAGTGTCATCCACATATGACACCACCTTGATTCCATATGACTTAATAATTGTGGCAAGAGGTGCTAAGTATATATTAAATAACGTAGGGCGCAAAGATGAGCGCTGTGACTCAATGGCTTAGTAGTGGAGGATAACAGGGCATCTGGCATCTATATGTGAAGAAATACTGAAGCCGGCCCAATGCAAAACCACCTATTCCTACATCACTCAATCGTTCCAATAGAATGGAATGAGACATGGTGTCCAAGGCCATTGACAAATCCAATAACACCAAAGTGGACGATTGGCCTTGATCTAAGGTCATCTTTACAAAATTATATAGCCGGATAAGTATTGATTTAGTCCTGTAACTAGGACAAAGGCTGGATTGAGTGTTATGAAGCAGATAAATGGAGAGCTACTTGTTCCCCATTTTCTGAGTATATGGTTCTACAGTTTGTGAAGTTATTTGGATGTTCTGTCAGTTTCTTCAACACTGGAACAAAGCTGAGCCTGTTTCAAACTTTTAGGCTCCATAACTAACTAAAAGGATAAATTGAACATAGGGTTTATTCTGGGATTAACTACCTACAGTGTGTTAATTAGAATATGCAGAAGACAATGGTGCAGGGGAGAGCTGGACGAGCAATTCACAGTAGCCTGCGCTGATTCTTCCAATGAGTGCCGATTGAATTGTACTAGAAAGGGGTCTGTAGTAGGGCGCAGATTGATAAGTGAATCCCCATTAACAGGGGAAGGATCAAATTCAGCATACATTTCATATATTTTGTTATAAAAACACTCAGATAGATTTTCACATAGATCCATTGTCAGAATACATGTTCGATTGCAAGCAGTCGGTGCAAGAAAAGAGTGGACTATTTGAAAGATCTCTCTGGGGGCATTCAAAGTAATAGATATTTGTTTGACAATTAAATTATTTCTCTGATTACCAGTGGTGTGAAGATATATTTTAAAAAGGAATTCTGGGTTATTATTTTTTACTAAAATAGCACAGTGTATCTACTAATCAGTACCTCAATGTCCTGTCAAAGAAAGTTACTTATGTGAATGCCATGGATTTTATGATAGTGTTGCTGTCACTGCAATCTGAATGCTGGCTCCTATTGGTAATCGAGGGAATATGATCTTAGATCTCTAAAGTTTGCTTAGCAGATTCCTGATCTTTGCCTACTAGCACTTTAAAAACATCATGAAACTGTAAAATGGAATGTGCTATTTCCATCAAGCCATCATCTATAGGGAGTTGATTGTCTAACTGACAAATGGAGTCCGTTTTAAATAATTCAAATATATTTTAATGTGTCTTTTAATGTGTTTGTGTGTGTATATGCATGTGTGTGTGTGTTTATGTATGCTAGTGTGTGTGTGCGCAAGTGTGAGAAAAGTATTCGCTTTCTTATTACGATACCTACATCACTCCAATTCCTACACACTTAACCAGTGCTCCAGTGTGAGAAGAGTAATGAGAGAACTCTTCTTCCAGAAGAGACAACACAAAAGGATTATCCTCTACATTTCCCTGGCCCTCCAAGTGACTACAGCAAATACACTGATCAGTGCTGGAACTGATTATAACAATATCCTCTGTTTTTCTGCAAAGACGTCTTGGAATGCTAAAGCCTAAGGAAACAGATAGGGTGATTCCTAAGATACAAACTCTTCGATGCTCCTTTTCAGAAAAAGAAACAAATTTAACATCCTATGCCTCACATGGATATGTCTTATTAACACTGTGCCTGTTCATGCCTCCAAACAAATATCCCTGCATATCTAACACATACCTGCCAAAAGAGCTTAACATTCACACAGATGAAACTGTTTGCAGATGATTTCTCTTGACATATCAGCTGCCTCCAACACAGAAGACCCTTCTTCTTTGGTTTCACAGCTAATAGAAATTGCCAAGATCTCTTCTTTATCCCTTAAATGGTGTTAACTTTTTTTCTGGAATATGATTCAGTCTATGATCCTATCAAGAAAGATCAAGCCCAGGGTCCCACTGTCATCCCTACCCTCTCTACTTCATATTATCTCTTTTGGCCTGATCTGAGATCCTTACAGATTTGAAAGCAAAATTAAATCAAAATAACTGTGTGTCTTAGTGTCAGCTATGGACCATCTTTCACAGTTGTGCTCTGACTATAAAGCAAGTGGTTACTGATCAGCATTTGGGATATCTACATTATTTTTAGGGCCTATGGTGCCTCTAAGAATGGCCTGCTCCTCATATCCTACTATGACCACATTATAGATGTGGGAGCACCGCCTAGCACCCACTTCAACTAGTATTAAAACTTGTGTGTTAGCATTTCCAATGTTTTAATATTAATTCTGTGTTTTTCATAAACCAAAATTCTGTGATGAGGATGGTGGTGGGCCTATGATGACACCCACATCGTAGGATTTTGCTGCACACTTTAATAACTCCCAGTCAGTGGCGTAGCTAGGCACTCTGCCGCCCGTGGCGGTCCCTGCCTTTTGCCGCCGCCGAGCGCCTAAGAGCAGGGGGTGCTGGCGATAAATTTACCTGCCGCCCCCAAATCTCGTGCCGCCCGGGGCGTACCGCCCCCTCCGCCCCCCCCTTGCTACGCCAGTGCTCCCAGTCACTAATAGAATAAGACCTAAAGTATACTGTGTGACAAACCATTTATAGAAGGATCTTAGGATGTGTATTTTAGCACGGTCCCTGTGATCAATGGGAATGACCTTGTGGTGGTCGCCCTCCCAGTAAACAACATAGCAGAGGGGTTTTAGTCCAAGGGTCATTGATTTGTAGAATCCTGTTGAATATGGGATTTGAAGGGAATTTGTTTAGAATTTGGTTGCATAGTGCCTCAAGATGAGGCATTCAAAACTGAGCCTTCTACAGATGGTTTCACTCGCTCGCCCACTCACCTTGAAACATAATGCACTTGCTTTATGATATATAGGCCGAGAAGAGAAATAAGTGTTGGTCCAAGCCCCCAGTGCTCTTGAAAAATGTTTTAATCGAAGAGCGAACTAACACTAACCTTCTTCAAGTTTAGTCTTTAAAACATTTGCCCTCAACTATATTAATGTTTACATAATAATCTTTGGGGTTCCACATATTTTTTTTTTTTACCAAGGTAATTTACTTCACCGGAAGATTTAATTATAATCAGTGGCGTCGGAAGGAGGGCCTGATGGTACTGACCCCCTTTGTGCCCCATCACCACAGTTGTATATGATTAGAATGCTCGAAGTCTATGGCAAGGCCTTTTAATGTGTATGTCACTGGTGCTCTTTAACACCTTGGCTCATTAGCATTGTCTTTGAGAAAGAACAGGGTTATTTTGAACAATTATTAAGTCCACCATTAACCTTTTATCTGCTATCCTCATTCTTCGTGAGGTGCCCATTAATTCATTAATTAATCCAGCAAACACCTCAGTTTATGGTACAGCAGGAATGGGTGAAATGGTGTTGTAGTGCTTCTTGGGAAAAAGGAAATAGTAGTAGTAAAAGAAAACTTGCACATTTACTCAGTCACATCTACTCATCAACATCAAAAGGATCTGAACAAGGCCAATCAGCCAAAATGCGAGAGTCTTTCCTTGCCAATAAAGCGCCTGTCTAAAGCAATTTCTTTTTGAGTGCGCTCTATTCCTTTGATGCAAAGGGATGGATATCTTCATTTTAAAAAGATGCAGGTTTGCTGGCTGCTGCCTGGACCTCACCAACCCCGATCAGTAGCTCAACTCAACCAATGTTCCGGACGTGCCCGGAACAGCGGATGCGGCGAGCTGCTGATCGGGGTTGGTGAGGTCCACAAGGTAGCCAGCAATATACACATCAATGGAACAGCAGATGCGTCAGGCTGCTGATCGGGGTTGGTGAGATCCACGCGATAGCCAGCACTACTATTTCTTTATATATTTGTATATATGTATGTATGTATGATATATACACACAAACGTGAGGCATAAATACACTCATCATGATTGGCCAATATTGATGGCCTCAATAGTTGTATCAGTGGTCCATGGTGTGCCCCCACCACAAAGATTTTCGAATGACATCATTGATTATAATGTCTGATAAAACTATGAATTCAACCATTAAACAAAACATTACTTCTACTTTGACTGAATGAAATTCAAATGTATTGTTTTAAAAAATCATCCTTACATTAAGACGGTTGATGTGAACTTGCTCTGGTGAGAGTCCTAAAGCCGCTGCCACTCCTTGCCGAAACATCTGAATTGTGGTGGTGTTCATTTTGTTTACATCCATTTGCAAAGACTAAAAGACAAAAACAGACTAATGAGCTCCCAGATTAGTACACACGCTCGTTAGCTAATGACTTAGTAGCATGCATTTCATGCAGCTCTTTTTCCCAGAGCAACCAAAGACCAATAGATTTGTTAACCTTCAGGTTCTCAGAGGAAAGCTGGTAAAAGAACATTGAAGGCACCTTAAACTAGGTGCATTTATAAATAACTATACAAGTACTGCTTTAACAATGCTCAGGGCCTCATTCCACCGAGCACTGTATCTGGGTTGGTGATGCCGGACTTGGTAAATAGCGGGAACATTGACATAAAATTATTACACAGAGAAAGAGCAGTAATGTCTTTGCAGTTTAACTAATAGGGAGAAGTAGGTTTTGCGGCCTATTTCCAAAGGTACGCAAGATTACTAAAAGAGTACTCTGGCAGTAGTACTTCCCAGGCTCATAAATGCTTTTGTTAATTGGCCCCAGCGTTGGGTGTTGTATTTACAAAGTGTGTTATTACCTTCCCAAAATGATGTCTGCACTTCGAAATGTTGGACAGTTCGGTAATGCTGCATGTTTTCCACTGTTCTGACCTGCAAACTCCTAATGCATAGTACAGTCCCCACAAAGAGTCTGCAGTTTCACTTGGCAAAATATGTGCAGTGAAAATTGTGATATTACATCTCCAGCTGCACTCCTAAATGTGAACTATCGTGCGATGATGTAGAGAGAAACGTACAAATAACTTCCTGTGCTAGGCTGCAACGAGCAGGCAGTGGTCCTCCATTGGTGCACCACATATATTTGAAACCCATACCACTCGGGAATAAAAAAAAGACAAGTAAAAGTCCAGATCAGCTAATATGTACTTGTGGACAGCTTGTGGGTAGCTCGAAGTGAGTATGTGCGTGTTTTCCTGCCCCACAACTTGTACATTTAAGCAACCACCACTGACATTAGCAACAATATTTAATGCTCCTAAGGGGCACACACGAGCTCACTTCGCTCACACCTTTTAATTCATCACGAATTTGAATTTGCCATTGAAGTAATCCTGACTGCACTCACTCTACGTGCAGGTGTGCTCTTGCAAAATATGATTGTTACAAGATGCTGGTATTTTACAATCAAATATAACACCATAAAACGATCTACAGCAGTGAAATGACAACAGTTGTAAAATATGATAGCCATTTTCAGAAAGAAAAATTCAAGCTTTTTAGAGATGTGCGCTGATGACATCGTACGTGGCCACCAACAGCATTATCAGTGATACGTCTCATGGGGGAGCGTGGCCTGGCAGCCGAACATGGCGGTCGCGTGAGCCCGTAGCTCCACACCGGCCCGTATTCATCCTGCCATCCTGGCAGCAGACGGGCTTCCCAAAGCCACCCAGGGACAGAGCTGATTATCGAGGACGCCCGGGAGGAGAATGTAGATCTTCCTGCTGCATGGGGGCACGGGCATGCCTTGAAATCACGTTGTGGCACAGCAGACCTACGGAGCACAAAATGGCAGCAAAGCCTTTATAGAGAAACTGGGGACAAGGCCTCGGGACAACGTGAGGCTACCGCGGAATTTAGAAGCAGAGCGGAGGTCGTCGGAAGCTGGCTGCGGGCTCCGACGTGCCTACGCGAGACACAACGGGAGCTCCGGGCCCCGACGAAGAGAAGGCGCCAAGACGGAGGGCCTGGGAAGACGCCGGTAGTGCAAGTGGTGAGGCCTGGTAATAGTAAAGACTGCGGGGCAGCGGGATCCTGAGCCGAGGGCTGGTTTCTGTCCCCTGAACACACGTGGGCCCATCAGAACAGCCTGGGAGCTGCCTTGTGCACGGGGCAGGGGTGGAAACCCCCGAGGGCAGTGTGAGGCCCGAGCTGTGGAGACTGACTCAGGGACCCCAGCTGATGGTTGAGGAGGCCTGCGGGGAATCCTAACTGTGGAGAGGTAGCTGCGAGTGTGCACCAGAAGGCTCTTGACTCCTGGACTGCTAGTGGTAGCATAGGTGCACGGATGTGATACCTGCTGGTTGGGCTGGAGACCCCGTGCCCCCGCATGCACTGGTGAAGTGGAGTGAAGACCCGAGAGACGCAGGGCCTATGTAGTGCATCCCCTTGATTGGGGGCTCGATCCCCAACCCACTTTGACACTCGTGGGCCCCTGGAACTGATCTTTACAGCAGACGGGTATTACCTAGGGACCTGGGGCACTTGGAAACGCGGATACACCCCTGAGCGCCTTCCTAGGCTACCTGGCGGCCGAGCCGATAACTGTGCCAGATTAACGATGCCACCACTGAGTGCCCATGGACGAGGGGAGGCACTGCAACCCGGGAACTAGGATACCACCTGGCCACTGGTGAATACCCTAACAGGACCCCACAACGGAATAAGGTGAGAGACACCTGCACAAGGACGATTTACTGTCAGCGGGGAGAGCCCGGGGAGATGGTCTGATCGCTGGACACTACTGAGGTACCTAGGCGGACTGAGAGTTGTGGCGCGACCGAGGTGGGACTTGTGCATGCACCCACGAGGAGCGAAAACTTTGTGTATGTATTGACTAGTGAAAAGCACGGGAGGGCACCTGTCTCTGGATCAAAGAAGAGGAGATTTCTTGGGGTGCACGACTGGAAATGGGACTGCAGCTCGCGTGAAAAGCACAGGGGCATACAGGGGCGCCACTGTTAGTGCCGAGGCGAGTGCCCACCGGAGTCTGGAAACAACGAGAACGGGAAGGCAACTACAACACCTCTTGCTGCCTGGAATAGACCCGAGAAGAGACCTCTGAGGTTACACCATTATAGAGGTGGACATTTTAAGGAGGTCCTACTGAAGATGGGGAAACCAAGAGCAAAGCCACCTGGGAATACCCAGGAGACTGAAGAGATTCCCCAAGAAAAGACGCACACTGATCTGGGCGACCCGGTACAACAGCAGCTGACAAGAATACTGGAAGCAATAGCTGACACCAAGGCCACCCTCCATCAGGACATTAGTATAGTGTTGGTGGGCCTCAGCTTGCTCATGGAAGAGCATAAGAAGTTAACTGACAGAGTAAAAGACACAGAATCCAGAATCACAGCCCTTGAACCAGCACACCACTCGCTGGTGGCACAGATGGGAGACCTTACGGATCGGGTCCGCACCCTAGAGCGGAGAGCAGAAAATGCCGAGGGGCGTAATAGGAGGAACAATATTCGAGTTCTTGGCCTCCCGGAAGGCACCGAGGGTTACGACATGGTATCCTTTCTAGAACAATGGCTCCGAACTGTGGTGGCCCCCGTGGGCCTATCAACTTTCTACACCCTGGAAAGAGCGCACCGCGTCCCGGCTAGGCCACCGGCCCCGGGTCGACCTCCACAACCAGTGGTGGCTAGACTCCTGCATTTCAGGGACAGGGGAGCTCTCTTACATAAAGCCCGGACGGAAGGACCATACACGGTGGGTAACAGCAGGGTCTCCATCTTCCCTGAATACACCCTGGATGTCCAGAGGAAACGAACATCCTTCCTAGAGGTCAAGAAAGCACTAAGAGAGGAAGGGCTCCAGTATTATTTGATCTTCCCTGCCCGCCTATGTATACTCCTGGATGGAAAGACACATTTCTGTGATGACCCCAAGTCTGCCTGGGAGTGGTTAGAGTCGTACAAAACCGGAGCTCCACAATCAGCACAGTCACAAGCGTTGAACTCTGAGAGACGTGAATCCAAAAAGAGATCCAGGAGAGGCTCCAGAAGAGGGGCCCAAGTTGACCAAAGTCCTCGCAAACCGAGAAGGAAAGAGCTGAGGCCCTGCAGGCAGTAGCGGACATCATGCAAGACAAGAGACCCCCCTCAGAGGCCGGAACTCGCTCCTCGAGAGAAACTAAGGGGATTGTCTCGGCCTCCTCCCATAATAGCAGTGTGAAATTACCTGTGGTTACCCCAATACGGCGGACGAGATCATCTGAGGAAGACGAGACTTAGAGAGCCCCGGTGAATTCCCGGGTGGTGGGGGGACCCTGATGCCTGCTTGGGACCAGACTTAGATGTCACAGGTTTGGGCCGGTGCGCCTTGGGGTACTATACCCATCTCAGATACCGTCCTTATCCGTGCCACCCCCCACTGAGTCCACTACCTTTTAGGAACTGGGCCTCAGCTACTGTTCAATGTTTTCCACGATGTTTGGGCGGCTGGCCATTGCCAGACTGCCCTGGGGTCTGGGAGTTGTTCAGCAACAGGGTTGCTATGTTTTCCTTTTTTCCTTTTTCTTTAGTTGTCTGCAGATTGGAGTAGATTTGCATGATTATGAGGATGGGACGGGGAGGAGCATGCCGGCCTGTTGGTGAATGAATCACGGCCACTATGGTACATGCACATAATGTTATAAAGTTCTTGACTTGGAATATAAGAGGGATGGGGACCATGGCTAAGGGGCACAACGTATACTCTTTTTTAAAGCGCAGGGATATACATATTGCCCTTCTTCAGGAGACTCATTTGGCCAAAGACGAAGTGGGGAAACTTTCCAAACGATGGAGAGGTCAGGTGTATGCGACTACCTTCTCGGCCTTCTCGAGGGGGGTGGTGATCTGGGTTAAACCTGGAGTCCCCTTTGACCTTATTCATTCTATGATTGACACAGAGGGTAGGTACATTTTCTTAGTGGGTAGATTGGCGGGACGAGAGATAGTATTGGGAAACGTTTACATCCCCAATCAAGATCAGGTTGTGTACCTGGCCTACCTATCGGCTAAAATGGCAGTGCATATGCATGGGCAGGTGCTATGAAGAGGGGATTTTAACTGCGTAGCGGACGTTGCGACCGACCGTTCCCACCCGCCACTCCCGAGGGCACAGTCCCACCGCACAGCTGCGGGGTTCCGTGACTGGATCCAACACTGGAAATTAGTTGATATCTGGAGACGGCAACATGAGAGAGAAAGGGAATACTCTTTCTTCTCACCGATTCACCAGGTTCATACCAGACTAGATACTTTTTTCTGCACGCCAACGCTCACCAGTTCTGTTACTCATACGGAATATTTGGGACGCACCCTATCTGACCACAGTCCCCTACTGTTGTTTTATCAACCCATAGAGAGAAGACCTCCGATCCCTTCCTGGAGCCTTAACCCATTAGCATTGGAGGATGTCCCATACCGGACCTCCTTGACTACACTTGTTGAATCCTTCTTCCTTACGAATGCGCATATGGCGTCTTTGACTCTGGTGGAGTAGGAGGCCTTTAAGGTGGAGGTGAGGGGACATTGTATGGGACAGTCGATCGGAGCGCAACGAGAAATACGCAATGAGATCCTTAAATTAGAAGAGAAACTACACCGATTAGATAATGCTCAAGGTACTGATCCCGCCTCTGCTTGAGTTACAGGAGACGAGGGAGACCTATCAGGAGGTTCTAAATCGACTTCGATGTCACAGTTTTAGGGACTATCTCGATAGGATGCAGAGGGAAGAGGGGAGGGCCGGAAGGCTCCTGGCATGGCTGATTCAACTGGCGACCCGCGGGTCGCCTGTCACCCAGCTGCAGCAGGACACAGGAGCTCTCCTCTATAGCCCAGATGATATTAATCATGCCTTCCACAGTTACTATGAGAGGTTGTATGCTGCCGAAACAATAGCTGACCAGTCCCTCACTACGGACTTTTTGGATCCCCTGCCATTCCATGCTCTGGATCGCCGGGCGCAGGAGGAGTTGGGAGGCCCAGTCACAGTGCATGAAATCCAGGTAGCCATTGGAAACATGGCAACGGGTAAGACTCCGGGCCCGGATGGTCTCCCGGCGGAGTTTTATAAACAGTTCGCCAATAGTCTAGAGCCCCGGCTAGAGGTTCTCTATGCTGATTCACTCAATAGGGGTGAATTACCCGGTACAACACGGGATGCCCTTGTGATCCCACTCCCTAAAACCAAAGATGCGGCTGCCAAAGTGACAGATTTTAGGCCCCTTTCAATGCTATATCTAGACTTCAAAATCCTTAGCAAAGTCTTGCCAAATAGGCTCCTCCCCCATATGAAAACTTCGGTTCTCCCGGACCAGAATGGATTTTTTTCCTCTCGCTGCACCTCCTACAATCTCCAGAGACTCTACTCTGTGTTATATCAAGAGGAACATTCTTGGGATCAGCGAGCAGCAGTACTGTCAATAGACCTGGAAAAGGCATTTGACACGATTAGTTGGGAATACCTTTTCGAAGTCATGCTGCGAATGGGCCTTGGGAGTAACTGGGTGAAATGGGTACGGCTCCTTTATGCGGCCCCCAACTGCAATGGTTAAAATGGGTAAGACGTTCTCTACCCAATACACGATCTTCCGAGGCACCCGACAGGGGTGCCCTCTTTCGCCCCTCCTGTTCGCTTTAGCAATAGAGCCACTCGCTGTAAAAGTACGACTAGGGGGCGCTGGACTGGGCCTTGAGGTAGGCACCCAGATAAACACTATTTCACTTTACGCAGATGACTTGTTGATTTATCTTGGGGACGCAGTAACTGGTACCACGTCAGCAATGAAGATTTTAGAGGGCTTTGGCTGTCTATCAGGCCTTCGGGTTAATAAGGCTAAGACCTATTTGTTTCCTATTGCGGGACCACAACCACAGCCGGAGACCTTAAGCTGGAAATACAGTGGGCCTCCCACTCTTTAAGTACTTGGGTATCCAGGTGTTCCATTCCCTGCAAGATCTGAAGGAGGGAAACTTGGGTAGAGCAGTGAGATCACTTAAATCCTGTGTCCAGTTCTGGCGCACATTGCAACTCCCTATTATGGCTAGGATATCTCTATCTAAAATGGTCATATTACCTAGGCTTTTATATTATTTTGTCAACCTCCCAGTTTTGATGTCACTGGGATGGTTTCGCCCATTAAATACGCTATTGAGAGAATTAGTGTGGAACGGTGGGCGCCCAAGAGTTTCCTTGAAGACACTGCAGCGTCCTATGACAGACGGTGGGCTAGGAGTGCCGAACTTTGAGTTTTATATGTTGGCTGTCCAACTGCAGAGGTTAGCGCAGTGGCTGGGGGAGGTGAATGAGGAGGGCCCCTGTTTGTTAGAGCCGGATGGGCATCCCCGCTTGCTGCTGGCTAAATTTCTGGTTCCGTCTACACACACCACGTACCCCTCAGTGTTACAGCGAACCGCACTACAGGCCTGGAAGAGATCCCTGGATAGAGTTAAAAAAGCCCCGAGATATACCCCTATGCTTCCCCTTGTGGGTTTACCACACGGTACTCCCATGTCATTATTCACTGAAGATCAACTGGCGACATGGACACAGGTGGGGGTGGAAAATGTAGGAGACTGTTATTTGGAGAAAAGCCTTTTGCCCTTTGAGGAACTGGTGGAGGGTAATGGCCTTCCTCCGGGACAGTTCTTATGCTATGAAGCTTTAGTACGCACTTTTGGGCAACTGTGGGGAGAGGGCCGGGAAGAACCTGAGACACACCCAATCTTTCATGCACTGATGACCCTGGGTATGGCTGGGCATCAGGTGAAGTGGTTTTATGCCACCTTGCTTACTGAGTCCCTAAACCCTCTGGGTGACTTGCGAGGGAGATGGGAAAAGATACTGGGAGGCGTACTCACTGATGCGGAATGGGGTAAAATCCTGCAATCCCCGAAGAAGATTTCCCGAAACACGCGCATTAAATATATACAATTTAATGTCATCCATATGACCTATGTGACCCCTCACCGACTTAATATCACCTATGAGGGGGAGACACGCAACTGCCCGAGATGTGCCCACCCTGATGCCGATTTCATACATATGCTTTGGGACTGCCAAACGCTACGCCCTTTTTGGGACACCATTGTTCTCAAACTCAAGGATGTTTTGGGGAGGGAGTTGGCATCTACAGCCCGGGTATTTTTACTAGGACTCTTTCCCCGTCCAGTGAAACGCAAAGTTGGGAACAGATTGATAGACTTTGCCCTGGGTCTTAGTAAGCATAGAATAGCATTAGTTTGGAAATCTGCACAGGGACCTACGGTTGAACATTGGAATCGGGATGTAATAAATTGGGCGGGTGCTGAGGGTAGGGCACTGAGTTGGGAAGAAGTTAAAGGAGTGCAACAGCGCCCAATAGCAGATCTGTGGAAAGAAATTATGATGTCCTGGGAGCAACTGGCACACACTAGTGAAGGGGAGGAGGAGAGGGAGCGGGATACTCCGAATGAAGACTTTGAGCCGTGAGGGTCTGTCACTAACTCTGCTTGGATAGGGGTGTACATGTTGCTCCCTTCAAATTATTTATTGTAGTGCCAAGCGATTAGGCCCATATCGGGCTATACTGGAGGGGGAAGTTATTTCCCTTACGCTCGTTATACGCTGGTGGGTTAGCTCCCCCCAAAGCTCTGATACTCTAGATAAGAATAGTTGATCTTTTAACCTTGACCGCTCCACCGCACAGACTTCAGTTTGTTATAAAGTTTTCTTTGTTTTTTTTTTCCCCATCTTTTCTTCTTTAAAAAATGTAAACTTTCTGTATTGTGCTATTATGTCATACCCTAATGTGAAACAACCGACCGCTAGTGTGAAAGACTCGAACGAAATGCATATTTAGTAATAGAAGATACCACTGTACACTCCGATCCTGAAGATATCACCTACCGGATTACTAGATTGCAGTACGGCGATAACTATGCAAGCAACTGAGCAGAGTCCTCATGGGGTGATATATCATGTAAATCCGTGTTGATCCTCAGGAGGGTGCTGCATGTAGATTAATGTGCTGTCTGTGTGCTGAATTGTGATATAAAAAATACCAATAAAAAGAAGTTTAAAAAAAATCAGTGATACGTCTCATAATTTATCGTACTAAATAAGATATAGCAAGCCTACTTGCAGAGTTAACTCTCACCGCTGGGATATCTTGGACCTATTGATAGATAACAGATATATATTGTTGCACAATGCAATGGTACTGTTATGTCTTGTGTCCTGGTACTCCTCATGTTATGATGTGGTGTATACCGTATTCCACTGTCTCTGAGCTGTACTCTACGTGTTCATTTTAAAGTTGTGGGCCTAGGACTGCACAAGGAACGGGTCTTGCTCATGGTATATTTTAACCCGGAAGCTACAAACTGTACCAACATCTACATGAAATACATCTCTACATGTGATGCAGCCTAAATTCACCTCAATCTCTGTCTGCTGTCTTCTCCTTGCAAAATGACATGCTATCATCAATTTTACCCCGATTTCAAACCTCTCCTTCTTAATCAAGTTTTAGGTCAGGTGTAGCTCAGAGACAGCGATGTTGCTAAGCATCAATGATTCTCTTTGTATCCTGGACAACAGAGAGTTGCTCCTCCTGGTTCTATTTGACCTCCCAGCAGTGTTTGATTTGGTCAACCAAGCATCCATTCAGAAAATTGTGGAATAATGGCTGGGGTTCAGTGGTGCAGTTTTGCAGTGGCTTGATTTCTATAGTCAATCGCTCACAAGAAGTCACCCTAAATGGCCTCCCACAGAAGGCAGATACTTGCTCAAATCCGCCTGTATAGTTTACATAGCCTTGATGGGAGACAGCAAATTAACTAGCTCAGACACAATTTCAGGAAGTTCCCAAACAGTAGCACTGACTTGCTGTACCTGCAAACTTCCCTCTTCTAAAGAAGAACACGGATTCTAAGCAAGCTTTCTTAGGAACCGCCACTGACCTTATGGCATTTAGGAAGGGATTAAAAACCTGGCTTTTTAACATGTAGTATCTCCATATTAATCTGCGCTCAGAGGGTAGTAGCCAGCGCCAGGACACCTTCAGGTAACCGCAGCGCTTTTGAAATATAAATAATAATAATAATTAGGAAATGCTTTCTAATATCTGGAACTTCCATCTCTCTGGCTATAAGGAAAATTCATCCTATGTCAGTTTCAAGAACGAGCCAAGAACTCTTGGAGCGACTCTTCCAAATGTGACTTGAAAAAAGCAGACCCTTCGATCACTGCTAAGATTTGGGAGAGTGCACGTCACTTATAACAACTG